>OY720109.1:3534772-3971546 GCA_963082835.1 Leptogaster cylindrica
AAACGAAAAGCATTCGATTTAACTATAGTTTATGATTGTTTAGCCATTTCCAACGTTTGCATACACCTACAACCAAAGTTATATAGGAATTCCATACATACCCACCTTTGGTCCTATAACTTTGGATAACTTTGGTTGTAGGTCTAAACAAACGTCGAAATGGTTAAACAATCAAAAACAAACGAAAAGCATTCGATCTAACTATAGTTTATGATTGTTTAGCCATTTCCAACGTTTGCATACACCTACAACCAAAGTTATATAGGAATTCCATACATACCCACCTTTGGTCCTATAACTTTGGATAACTTTGGTTGTAGGTCTAAACAAACGTCGAAATGGTTAAACAATCAAAAACAAACGTAAAGCATTCGATTTAACTATAGTTTATGATTGTTTAGCCATTTCCAACGTTTGCATACACCTACAACCAAAGTTATATAGGAATTCCATACATACCCACCTTTGGTCCTATAACTTTGGATAACTTTGGTTGTAGGTCTAAACAAACGTCGAAATGGTTAAACAATCAAAAACAAACGAAAAGCATTCGATTTAACTATAGTTTATGATTGTTTAGCCATTTCCAACGTTTGCATACACCTACAACCTAAAGTTATATAGGAATTCCATACATACCCACCTTTGGTCCTATAACTTTGGATAACTTTGGTTGTAGGTCTAAACAAACGTCGAAATGGTTAAACAATCAAAAACAAACGAAAAGCATTCGATTTAACTATAGTTTATGATTGTTTAGCCATTTCCAACGTTTGCATACACCTACAACCAAAGTTATATAGGAATTCCATACACACCCACCTTTGTTCCTATAACTTTGGATATCTTTGGTTGTAGGTCTAAACAAACGTCGAAATGGTTAAACAATCAAAAACAAACGAAAAGCATTCGATTTAACTATAGTTTATGATTGTTTAGCCATTTCCAACGTTTGCATACACCTACAACCAAAGTTATATAGGAATTCCATACATACCCACCTTTGGTCCTATAACTTTAGATAACTTTGGTTGTAGGTCTAAACAAACGTCGAAATGGTTAAACAATCAAAAACAAACGAAAAGCATTCGATTTAACTATAGTTTATGATTGTTTAGCCATTTCCAACGTTTGCATACACCTACAACCAAAGTTATATAGGAATTCCATACATACCCACCTTTGGTCCTATAACTTTGGATAACTTTGGTTGTAGGGCTAAACAAACGTCGAAATGGTTAAACAATCAAAAACAAACGAAAAGCATTCGATTTAACTATAGTTTATGATTGTTTAGCCATTTCCAACGTTTGCATACACCTACAACCAAAGTTATATAGGAATTCCATACATACCCACCTTTGGTCCTATAACTTTGGATAACTTTGGTTGTAGGTCTAAACAAACGTCGAAATGGTTAAACAATTAAAAACAAACGAAAAGCATTCGATTTAACTATAGTTTATGATTGTTTAGCCATTTCCAACGTTTGCATACACCTACAACCAAAGTTATATAGGAATTCCATACACACCCACCTTTGTTCCTATAACTTTGGATATCTTTGGTTGTAGGGCTAAACAAACGTCGAAATGGTTAAACAATCAAAAACAAACGAAAAGCATTCGATTTAACTATAGTTTATGATTGTTTAGCCATTTCCAACGTTTGCATACACCTACAACCAAAGTTATATAGGAATTCCATACATACCCACCTTTGGTCCTATAACTTTGGATAACTTTGGTTGTAGGTCTAAACAAACGTCGAAATGGTTAAACAATCAAAAACAAACGAAAAGCATTCGATTTAACTATAGTTTATGATTGTTTAGCCATTTCCAACGTTTGCATACACCTACAACCAAAGTTATATAGGAATTCCATACATACCCACCTTTGGTCCTATAACTTTGGATAACTTTGGTTGTAGGTCTAAACAAACGTCGAAATGGTTAAACAATCAAAAACAAACGAAAAGCATTCGATTTAACTATAGTTTATGATTGTTTAGCCATTTCCAACGTTTGCATACACCTACAACCAAAGTTATATAGGAATTCCATACATACCCACCTTTGGTCCTATAACTTTGGATAACTTTGGTTGTAGGTCTAAACAAACGTCGAAATGGTTAAACAATCAAAAACAAACGTAAAGCATTCGATTTAACTATAGTTTATGATTGTTTAGCCATTTCCAACGGATGCATACACCTACAACCAAAGTTATATAGGAATTCCATACATACCCACCTTTGGTCCTATAACTTTGGATAATTTTGGTTGTAGGTCTAAACAAACGTCGAAATGGTTAAACAATCAAAAACAAACGAAAAGCATTCGATTTAACTATAGTTTATGATTGTTTAGCCATTTCCAACGTTTGCATACACCTACAACCAAAGTTATATAGGAATTCCATACATACCCATCTTTGGTCCTATAACTTTGGATAACTTTGGTTGTAGGTCTAAACAAACGTCGAAATGGTTAAACAATCAAAAACAAACGAAAAGCATTCGATTTAACTATAGTTTATGATTGTTTAGCCATTTCCAACGTTTGCATACACCTACAACCAAAGTTATATAGGAATTCCATACACACCCACCTTTGTTCCTATAACTTTGGATATCTTTGGTTGTAGGTCTAAACAAACGTTGAAATGGTTAAACAATCAAAAACAAACGAAAAGCATTCGATTTAACTATAGTTTATGATTGTTTAGCCATTTCCAACGTTTGCATACACCTACAACCAAAGTTATATAGGAATTCCATACATACCCACCTTTGGTCCTATAACTTTAGATAACTTTGGTTGTAGGTCTAAACAAACGTCGAAATGGTTAAACAATCAAAAACAAACGAAAAGCATTCGATTTAACTATAGTTTATGATTGTTTAGCCATTTCCAACGTTTGCATACACCTACAACCAAAGTTATATAGGAATTCCATACATACCCACCTTTGGTCCTATAACTTTGGATAACTTTGGTTGTAGGGCTAAACAAACGTCGAAATGGTTAAACAATCAAAAACAAACGAAAAGCATTCGATTTAACTATAGTTTATGATTGTTTAGCCATTTCCAACGTTTGCATACACCTACAACCAAAGTTATATAGGAATTCCATACATACCCACCTTTGGTCCTATAACTTTGGATAACTTTGGTTGTAGGTCTAAACAAACGTCGAAATGGTTAAACAATTAAAAACAAACGAAAAGCATTCGATTTAACTATAGTTTATGATTGTTTAGCCATTTCCAACGTTTGCATACACCTACAACCAAAGTTATATAGGAATTCCATACACACCCACCTTTGTTCCTATAACTTTGGATATCTTTGGTTGTAGGGCTAAACAAACGTCGAAATGGTTAAACAATCAAAAACAAACGAAAAGCATTCGATTTAACTATAGTTTATGATTGTTTAGCCATTTCCAACGTTTGCATACACCTACAACCAAAGTTATATAGGAATTCCATACATACCCACCTTTGGTCCTATAACTTTGGATAACTTTGGTTGTAAGTCTAAACAAACGTCGAAATGGTTAAACAATCAAAAACAAACGAAAAGCATTCGATTTAACTATAGTTTATGATTGTTTAGCCATTTCCAACGTTTGCATACACCTACAACCAAAGTTATATAGGAATTCCATACATACCCACCTTTGGTCCTATAACTTTGGATAACTTTGGTTGTAGGTCTAAACAAACGTCGAAATGGTTAAACAATCAAAAACAAACGAAAAGCATTCGATTTAACTATAGTTTATGATTGTTTAGCCATTTCCAACGTTTGCATACACCTACAACCAAAGTTATATAGGAATTCCATACACACCCACCTTTGTTCCTATAACTTTGGATATCTTTGGTTGTAGGGCTAAACAAACGTCGAAATGGTTAAACAATCAAAAACAAACGAAAAGCATTCGATTTAACTATAGTTTATGATTGTTTAGCCATTTCCAACGTTTGCATACACCTACAACCAAAGTTATATAGGAATTCCATACATACCCACCTTTGGTCCTATAACTTTGGATAACTTTGGTTGTAGGTCTAAACAAACGTCGAAATGGTTAAACAATCAAAAACAAACGAAAAGCATTCGATTTAACTATAGTTTATGATTGTTTAGCCATTTCCAACGTTTGCATACACCTACAACCAAAGTTATATAGGAATTCCATACACACCCACCTTTGTTCCTATAACTTTGGATATCTTTGGTTGTAGGGCTAAACAAACGTCGAAATGGTTAAACAATCAAAAACAAACGAAAAGCATTCGATTTAACTATAGTTTATGATTGTTTAGCCATTTCCAACGTTTGCATACACCTACAACCAAAGTTATATAGGAATTCCATACATACCCACCTTTGGTCCTATAACTTTGGATAACTTTGGTTGTAGGTCTAAACAAACGTCGAAATGGTTAAACAATTAAAAACAAACGAAAAGCATTCGATTTAACTATAGTTTATGATTGTTTAGCCATTTCCAACGTTTGCATACACCTACAACCAAAGTTATATAGGAATTCCATACACACCCACCTTTGTTCCTATAACTTTGGATATCTTTGGTTGTAGGGCTAAACAAACGTCGAAATGGTTAAACAATCAAAAACAAACGAAAAGCATTCGATTTAACTATAGTTTATGATTGTTTAGCCATTTCCAACGTTTGCATACACCTACAACCAAAGTTATATAGGAATTCCATACATACCAACCTTTGGTCGTATAACTTTGGATAACTTTGGTTGTAGGTCTAAACAAACGTCGAAATGGTTAAACAATCAAAAACAAACGAAAAGCATTCGATTTAACTATAGTTTATGATTGTTTAGCCATTTCCAACGTTTGCATACACCTACAACCAAAGTTATATAGGAATTCCATACATACCCACCTTTGGTCCTATAACTTTGGATAACTTTGGTTGTAGGTCTAAACAAACGTCGAAATGGTTAAACAATCAAAAACAAACGAAAAGCATTCGATTTAACTATAGTTTATGATTGTTTAGCCATTTCCAACGTTTGCATACACCTACAACCAAAGTTATATAGGAATTCCATACATACCCACCTTTGGTCCTATAACTTTGGATAACTTTGGTTGTAGGTCTAAACAAACGTCGAAATGGTTAAACAATTAAAAACAAACGAAAAGCATTCGATTTAACTATAGTTTATGATTGTTTAGCCATTTCCAACGTTTGCATACACCTACAACCAAAGTTATATAGGAATTCCATACACACCCACCTTTGTTCCTATAACTTTGGATATCTTTGGTTGTAGGTCTAAACAAACGTCGAAATGGTTAAACAATCAAAAACAAACGAAAAGCATTCGATTTAACTATAGTTTATGATTGTTTAGCCATTTCCAACGTTTGCATACACCTACAACCAAAGTTATATAGGAATTCCATACATACCCACCTTTGGTCCTATAACTTTGGATAACTTTGGTTGTAGGTCTAAACAAACGTCGAAATGGTTAAACAATCAAAAACCAACGTAAAGCATTCGATTTAACTATAGTTTATGATTGTTTAGCCATTTCCAACGTTTGCATACACCTACAACCAAAGTTATATAGGAATTCCATACATACCCACCTTTGGTCCTATAACTTTGGATAACTTTGGTTGTAGGTCTAAACAAACGTCGAAATGGTTAAACAATCAAAAAGAAACGAAAAGCATTCGATTTAACTATAGTTTATGATTGTTTAGCCATTTCCAACGTTTGCATACACCTACAACCAAAGTTATATAGGAATTCCATACATACCCACCTTTGGTCCTATAACTTTGGATAACTTTGGTTGTAGGTCTAAACAAACGTCGAAATGGTTAAACAATCAAAAACAAACGAAAAGCATTCGATCTAACTATAGTTTATGATTGTTTAGCCATTTCCAACGTTTGCATACACCTACAACCAAAGTTATATAGGAATTCCATACACACCCACCTTTGTTCCTATAACTTTGGATATCTTTGGTTGTAGGTCTAAACAAACGTCGAAATGGTTAAACAATCAAAAACAAACGAAAAGCATTCGATTTAACTATAGTTTATGATTGTTTAGCCATTTCCAACGTTTGCATACACCTACAACCAAAGTTATATAGGAATTCCATACATACCCACCTTTGGTCCTATAACTTTGGATAACTTTGGTTGTAGGTCTAAACAAACGTCGAAATGGTTAAACAATCAAAAACAAACGTAAAGCATTCGATTTAACTATAGTTTATGATTGTTTAGCCATTTCCAACGGATGCATACACCTACAACCAAAGTTATATAGGAATTCCATACATACCCACCTTTGGTCCTATAACTTTGGATAATTTTGGTTGTAGGTCTAAACAAACGTCGAAATGGTTAAACAATCAAAAACAAACGAAAAGCATTCGATTTAACTATAGTTTATGATTGTTTAGCCATTTCCAACGTTTGCATACACCTACAACCAAAGTTATATAGGAATTCCATACATACCCATCTTTGGTCCTATAACTTTGGATAACTTTGGTTGTAGGTCTAAACAAACGTCGAAATGGTTAAACAATCAAAAACAAACGAAAAGCATTCGATTTAACTATAGTTTATGATTGTTTAGCCATTTCCAACGTTTGCATACACCTACAACCAAAGTTATATAGGAATTCCATACACACCCACCTTTGTTCCTATAACTTTGGATATCTTTGGTTGTAGGTCTAAACAAACGTTGAAATGGTTAAACAATCAAAAACAAACGAAAAGCATTCGATTTAACTATAGTTTATGATTGTTTAGCCATTTCCAACGTTTGCATACACCTACAACCAAAGTTATATAGGAATTCCATACATACCCACCTTTGGTCCTATAACTTTAGATAACTTTGGTTGTAGGTCTAAACAAACGTCGAAATGGTTAAACAATCAAAAACAAACGAAAAGCATTCGATTTAACTATAGTTTATGATTGTTTAGCCATTTCCAACGTTTGCATACACCTACAACCAAAGTTATATAGGAATTCCATACATACCCACCTTTGGTCCTATAACTTTGGATAACTTTGGTTGTAGGGCTAAACAAACGTCGAAATGGTTAAACAATCAAAAACAAACGAAAAGCATTCGATTTAACTATAGTTTATGATTGTTTAGCCATTTCCAACGTTTGCATACACCTACAACCAAAGTTATATAGGAATTCCATACATACCCACCTTTGGTCCTATAACTTTGGATAACTTTGGTTGTAGGTCTAAACAAACGTCGAAATGGTTAAACAATTAAAAACAAACGAAAAGCATTCGATTTAACTATAGTTTATGATTGTTTAGCCATTTCCAACGTTTGCATACACCTACAACCAAAGTTATATAGGAATTCCATACACACCCACCTTTGTTCCTATAACTTTGGATATCTTTGGTTGTAGGGCTAAACAAACGTCGAAATGGTTAAACAATCAAAAACAAACGAAAAGCATTCGATTTAACTATAGTTTATGATTGTTTAGCCATTTCCAACGTTTGCATACACCTACAACCAAAGTTATATAGGAATTCCATACATACCCACCTTTGGTCCTATAACTTTGGATAACTTTGGTTGTAGGTCTAAACAAACGTCGAAATGGTTAAACAATCAAAAACAAACGAAAAGCATTCGATTTAACTATAGTTTATGATTGTTTAGCCATTTCCAACGTTTGCATACACCTACAACCAAAGTTATATAGGAATTCCATACATACCCACCTTTGGTCCTATAACTTTGGATAACTTTGGTTGTAGGTCTAAACAAACGTCGAAATGGTTAAACAATCAAAAACCAACGTAAAGCATTCGATTTAACTATAGTTTATGATTGTTTAGCCATTTCCAACGTTTGCATACACCTACAACCAAAGTTATATAGGAATTCCATACATACCCACCTTTGGTCCTATAACTTTAGATAACTTTGGTTGTAGGTCTAAACAAACGTCGAAATGGTTAAACAATCAAAAACAAACGAAAAGCATTCGATTTAACTATAGTTTATGATTGTTTAGCCATTTCCAACGTTTGCATACACCTACAACCAAAGTTATATAGGAATTCCATACATACCCACCTTTGGTCCTATAACTTTGGATAACTTTGGTTGTAGGGCTAAACAAACGTCGAAATGGTTAAACAATCAAAAACAAACGAAAAGCATTCGATTTAACTATAGTTTATGATTGTTTAGCCATTTCCAACGTTTGCATACACCTACAACCAAAGTTATATAGGAATTCCATACATACCCACCTTTGGTCCTATAACTTTGGATAATTTTGGTTGTAGGTCTAAACAAACGTCGAAATGGTTAAACAATCAAAAACAAACGAAAATCATTCGATTTAACTATAGTTTATGATTGTTTAGCTATTTCCAACATTTGCATACACCTACAACCAAAGTTATATAGGAATTCCATACACACCCACCTTTGTTCCTATAACTTTGGATATCTTTGGTTGTAGGTCTAAACAAACGTCGAAATGGTTAAACAATCAAAAACAAACGAAAAGCATTCGATTTAACTATAGTTTATGATTGTTTAGCCATTTCCAACGTTTGCATACACCTACAACCAAAGTTATATAGGAATTCCATACATACCCACCTTTGGTCCTATAACTTTGGATAACTTTGGTTGTAGGTCTAAACAAACGTCGAAATGGTTAAACAATCAAAAACAAACGAAAAACATTCGATTTAACTATAGTTTATGATTGTTTAGCCATTTCCAACGTTTGCATACACCTACAACCAAAGTTATATAGGAATTCCATACATACCCACCTTTGGTCCTATAACTTTGGATAACTTTGGTTGTAGGTCTAAACAAACGTCGAAATGGTTAAACAATCAAAAACAAACGAAAAACATTCGATTTAACTATAGTTTATGATTGTTTAGCCATTTCCAACGTTTGCATACACCTACAACCAAAGTTATATAGGAATTCCATACATACCCACCTTTGGTCCTATAACTTTGGATAACTTTGGTTGTAGGTCTAAACAAACGTGGAAATGGTTAAACAATTAAAAACAAACGAAAAGCATTCGATTTAACTATAGTTTATGATTGTTTAGCCATTTCCAACGTTTGCATACACCTACAACCAAAGTTATATAGGAATTCCATACACACCCACCTTTGGTCCTATAACTTTGGATAACTTTGGTTGTAGGTCTAAACAAACGTCGAAATGGTTAAACAATCAAAAACAAACGAAAAGCATTCGATTTAACTATAGTTTATGATTGTTTAGCCATTTCCAACGTTTGCATACACCTACAACCAAAGTTATATAGGAATTCCATACATACCAACCTTTGGTCGTATAACTTTGGATAACTTTGGTTGTAGGTCTAAACAAACGTCGAAATGGTTAAACAATCAAAAACAAACGAAAAGCATTCGATTTAACTATAGTTTATGATTGTTTAGCCATTTCCAACGTTTGCATACACCTACAACCAAAGTTATATAGGAATTCCATACATACCCACCTTTGGTCCTATAACTTTGGATAACTTTGGTTGTAGGTCTAAACAAACGTCGAAATGGTTAAACAATCAAAAACAAACGAAAAGCATTCGATTTAACTATAGTTTATGATTGTTTAGCCATTTCCAACGTTTGCATACACCTACAACCAAAGTTATATAGGAATTCCATACATACCCACCTTTGGTCCTATAACTTTGGATAACTTTGGTTGTAGGTCTAAACAAACGTCGAAATGGTTAAACAATTAAAAACAAACGAAAAGCATTCGATTTAACTATAGTTTATGATTGTTTAGCCATTTCCAACGTTTGCATACACCTACAACCAAAGTTATATAGGAATTCCATACACACCCACCTTTGTTCCTATAACTTTGGATATCTTTGGTTGTAGGTCTAAACAAACGTCGAAATGGTTAAACAATCAAAAACAAACGAAAAGCATTCGATTTAACTATAGTTTATGATTGTTTAGCCATTTCCAACGTTTGCATACACCTACAACCAAAGTTATATAGGAATTCCATACATACCCACCTTTGGTCCTATAACTTTGGATAACTTTGGTTGTAGGTCTAAACAAACGTCGAAATGGTTAAACAATCAAAAACCAACGTAAAGCATTCGATTTAACTATAGTTTATGATTGTTTAGCCATTTCCAACGTTTGCATACACCTACAACCAAAGTTATATAGGAATTCCATACATACCCACCTTTGGTCCTATAACTTTGGATAACTTTGGTTGTAGGTCTAAACAAACGTCGAAATGGTTAAACAATCAAAAACAAACGAAAAGCATTCGATTTAACTATAGTTTATGATTGTTTAGCCATTTCCAACGTTTGCATACACCTACAACCAAAGTTATATAGGAATTCCATACATACCCACCTTTGGTCCTATAACTTTGGATAACTTTGGTTGTAGGTCTAAACAAACGTCGAAATGGTTAAACAATCAAAAACCAACGTAAAGCATTCGATTTAACTATAGTTTATGATTGTTTAGCCATTTCCAACGTTTGCATACACCTACAACCAAAGTTATATAGGAATTCCATACATACCCACCTTTGGTCCTATAACTTTAGATAACTTTGGTTGTAGGTCTAAACAAACGTCGAAATGGTTAAACAATCAAAAACAAACGAAAAGCATTCGATTTAACTATAGTTTATGATTGTTTAGCCATTTCCAACGTTTGCATACACCTACAACCAAAGTTATATAGGAATTCCATACATACCCACCTTTGGTCCTATAACTTTGGATAACTTTGGTTGTAGGTCTAAACAAACGTCGAAATGGTTAAACAATCAAAAACAAACGAAAAACATTCGATTTAACTATAGTTTATGATTGTTTAGCCATTTCCAACGTTTGCATACACCTACAACCAAAGTTATATAGGAATTCCATACATACCCACCTTTGGTCCTATAACTTTGGATAACTTTGGTTGTAGGTCTAAACAAACGTGGAAATGGTTAAACAATCAAAAACAAACGAAAAGCATTCGATTTAACTATAGTTTATGATTGTTTAGCCATTTCCAACGTTTGCATACACCTACAACCAAAGTTATATAGGAATTCCATACATACCCACCTTTGGTCCTATAACTTTGGATAACTTTGGTTGTAGGTCTAAACAAACGTGGAAATGGTTAAACAATCAAAAACAAACGAAAAGCATTCGATTTAACTATAGTTTATGATTGTTTAGCCATTTCCAACGTTTGCATACACCTACAACCAAAGTTATATAGGAATTCCATACACACCCACCTTTGGTCCTATAACTTTGGATAACTTTGGTTGTAGGTCTAAACAAACGTCGAAATGGTTAAACAATCAAAAACAAACGAAAAGCATTCGATTTAACTATAGTTTATGATTGTTTAGCCATTTCCAACGTTTGCATACACCTACAACCAAAGTTATATAGGAATTCCATACATACCAACCTTTGGTCGTATAACTTTGGATAACTTTGGTTGTAGGTCTAAACAAACGTCGAAATGGTTAAACAATCAAAAACAAACGAAAAGCATTCGATTTAACTATAGTTTATGATTGTTTAGCCATTTCCAACGTTTGCATACACCTACAACCAAAGTTATATAGGAATTCCATACATACCCACCTTTGGTCCTATAACTTTGGATAACTTTGGTTGTAGGTCTAAACAAACGTGGAAATGGTTAAACAATCAAAAACAAACGAAAAGCATTCGATTTAACTATAGTTTATGATTGTTTAGCCATTTCCAACGTTTGCATACACCTACAACCAAAGTTATATAGGAATTCCATACACACCCACCTTTGGTCCTATAACTTTGGATAACTTTGGTTGTAGGTCTAAACAAACGTCGAAATGGTTAAACAATCAAAAACAAACGAAAAGCATTCGATTTAACTATAGTTTATGATTGTTTAGCCATTTCCAACGTTTGCATACACCTACAACCAAAGTTATATAGGAATTCCATACATACCAACCTTTGGTCGTATAACTTTGGATAACTTTGGTTGTAGGTCTAAACAAACGTCGAAATGGTTAAACAATCAAAAACAAACGAAAAGCATTCGATTTAACTATAGTTTATGATTGTTTAGCCATTTCCAACGTTTGCATACACCTACAACCAAAGTTATATAGGAATTCCATACATACCCACCTTTGGTCCTATAACTTTGGATAACTTTGGTTGTAGGTCTAAACAAACGTCGAAATGGTTAAACAATCA
The DNA here is from genome assembly GCA_963082835.1 of Leptogaster cylindrica. Lineage (NCBI taxonomy): Eukaryota > Metazoa > Arthropoda > Insecta > Diptera > Asilidae > Leptogaster > Leptogaster cylindrica. The sequence continues at coordinate 3,547,120 of OY720109.1, forward strand.
AAAACAAACGAAAAGCATTCGATTTAACTATAGTTTATGATTGTTTAGCCATTTCCAACGTTTGCATACACCTACAACCAAAGTTATATAGGAATTCCATACACACCCACCTTTGGTCCTATAACTTTGGATAACTTTGGTTGTAGGTCTAAACAAACGTCGAAATGGTTAAACAATCAAAAACAAACGAAAAGCATTCGATTTAACTATAGTTTATGATTGTTTAGCCATTTCCAACGTTTGCATACACCTACAACCAAAGTTATATAGGAATTCCATACACACCCACCTTTGGTTCTGTAACTTTGGATAACTTTGGTTGTAGGTCTAAACAAACGTCGAAATGGATAAACAATCATAAACAAACGAAAAGCATTCGATTTAACTATAGTTTATGATTGGTTAGCCATTTCCAACGTTTACATACACCTATAACCAAAGTTATATAGGAATTCCATACACACCCACCTTTGGTCCTATAACTTTGGATAACTTTGGTTGTAGGTCTAAACAAACGTCGAAATGGTTAAACAATCAAAAACAAACGAAAAGCATTCGATTTAACTATAGTTTATGATTGTTTAGCCATTTCCAACGTTTGCATACACCTACAACCAAAGTTATATAGGAATTCCATACATACCCACCTTTGGTCCTATAACTTTGGATAACTTTGGTTGTAGGTCTAAACAAACGTCGAAATGGTTAAACAATCAAAAACAAACGAAAAGCATTCGATTTAACTATAGTTTATGATTGTTTAGCCATTTCCAACGTTTGCATACACCTACAACCAAAGTTATATAGGAATTCCATACACACCCACCCTTGGTCCTGTAACTTTGGTTGTAGGTCTAAACAAACGTCGAAATGGATAAACAATCATAAACAAACGAAAAGCATTCGATTTAACTATAGTTTATGATTGTTTAGCCATTTCCAACATTTGTTAATATTACATCAACAATTTGAAAAATCTATTATTTTTCATATCAATTTTAATTATTTATTGATTTCTGAATAACTTTTTCAGTTAGAGATACATAAATAAATTTCTTCTCGCTTTAAAACACATAATACAAAAAAAGCTCGTCCTTCGAATACTCCTTACAAGCCCGACGCCCGTCCATATCAAAGACGAGTTTTGCTTTCGTTTTTATGTTCTTAATTGACGTTAAATAATGTCAACCTTTTTTAATGCTGTCAAAGTAAACTTTCTTTATAAACAAAAAATCTACCCACTGCATACTTGTGATTTGTGTCAAACGACTGCTGGGACTTAATGAAGCACCTTCCTCTGGAATGTGAACTTTTGATTCTAAAATACCTTCAAGTTGAAAATAAAGCAACAAAAAAAGCAACTTTTTTCTATCAGAGTAATAAGAAGTAAAAATCGAAAAACTTTTCTCCCTCAGGAATTTCGACGCGAAGGGTTCGATCAAATCCCAACTGTGACTGTGGAGTGTCTGTCCTGATGGTTCGATTACCGTACTCTAACAGCTCCTGAACTTGGAAGGACCTACATAGTAACAATTCCCAGACACTTCCTGTCACAGCTTTATTACTTTTCTTCCTTCTCGCATGCAAATGAAGACCATCAAAATTTCTATAAAATGACCATTGATGGTCGCCGTCGGTCGTCTTGAATATTTGTTTGAATCACCGAAACATTCAGGGACCCGAAAATGCAATCCTTGGTGCCTCTTTAGGTAGCATTTTCCTGGATTACAGACAAGGAAAAATTATTATTCTGAGGCAGCAGAAATTCTATTCATTTTGTACGTGGATGAATCACGAAGGACTTCATTTTCTGTTTAATACTGGTAGGAACGGGGTCAAATTGCCTGAAAATTTGATTGAAAGTAATTTCAAATGGATCCGAATTTTAATTGAAATGCAAATTTGGTGTGCAGAAATGCAATTTCAATTTTAGTTATTTTGACAGGACAATGTGAAATTGTGATGCGAAAAGAATCAATGGAACGGGTTTAGGTTAACCAATATCCTTATAAGTTGGAACTTAAAGAAAACCCTTCTATGAATCTATCAAACTTTTTCTAGTGAATACACAAAAAATACAAAAAATGCGATGGAAAATTTCATGAACCAAATTAACCTCATAACTTTTCTAATACAATGCACACATAATTATCTATACCTATAATTATCATATTATTATCTAAATATCTGTCTGCACGCGTTGTTTATAGTTTTATAAGTATATTTGATAGAATCATAACAAGTACCTTTGATGTTTCAGATGTTAAAATATTCAAAACCACGAAAACATGACCAAGGAAATGTTAAACTATGTGGTTGAAAATTGTGCAATGTCCTATAAATAACAAATATTTTCATTCATATATTTTTATTGTCCGAACATTTCAATTTTCCAGCGATAATGGTTAAACAAAATTATGCAATGGTTTTGCGGAAAACAATCATTTCACAATATTCTTGTAATAAAACCATAGAGTAACATCGAAATACAATAAATATTATTTTTCGAGTAAATGTTACGTGACAATTTTATTTTATAGTTATTCAAATTCTGTTGGGCGAAAAATCAATTTAGGTAGCACGAAATATTCATAGAAAATCTGATAAAATAACACAAAAGGACGCTTAAACGGGGAAAAGCCAAAATTTAAATATTAAATTTATTGTTAACAAAACATGTCTGTTCTGGTTTTCGGACGACCACTGGATATCAGTTGATGAAGTCTGCAAAATTTAATCACAACTTCCAAAATGAGTTCGTTTACAGTTATTTCCCTGATTGAACAATCAATAAAATGGCGTAGAAACACTGCTGGAATGCTTCCTGAATAAAGCCAAGGATCCCACGCTTTGTCAATATAACTCCTCGAATTGTTTATAGAGAAAGTTTCTCAACAGAATTTTTTTGAAAACCAAACTTCCGGAACTGTTGGCTCGATTACGTTTAACCAATCAATTTTCACTCAGGAAAATTAGATGCTAACAAATCTGGGTTCATCTAAATGGCGTTAATTTTTACCAACATGAAGCACAACGGACCAAATTGAGGAACCCGTTAGTTAAAAAGTTTACTTCCATTTTGTAGCAGTCTGTTGTTGACCTTTTTGTGTACTTTTTAAAACGTTTTCAAAGTTACTCCATTCGAAATGGATTTCTATCTAGTTACTTATTGTGTCCGCCGGAGTTGTTGAAAAATGAATACATTCAGGAACTTTCTTACAAGCCAATGTTTAATTTTTGAACTTTTTTAAAAATAAATTCTGCATATTTTATTATATCGTAATACTAAACAAAAGTTCGCAGTAAGAGTTTTCTTTCGAAATGAGAATACTGTGAGTTGTTTCTCTTAATTGCAATATACCATATTGTGTATAATATATAATTAATTAATTAGTTAAAGTGTCGATTGGAACTTTATCGCAACAGGTCTCTAAGAAACAAATCATTGATCCCTTGTAATTGAATTTTGATTGGTCTCAAATTATTTTCATTAGTAATAATAAATAAACAACAAACAATACTCAATTCTCGACTAATTAATAAAATCAGACGTCATTGATAAAAGTAGTTGATTGGATTTCAGGATTCGGTTTTCCCATCAATTAAACCCGAAGTTACTAACCCTTTTGAATGCTTCATAATAACGATGGAAGTCCTAGAAGTCTTGTGGCCTAAATTCTACCTACTCCAAATAAAAAGATACACCGAAGGAGTTCTCTCTACCACAAGCTCAATCATAGTTTCCATGGCGCATTTGTTCAAAAGGCTGAACGACGACACCAAGTCCTGCGGGTGGTGGTTGTCAACACCACAACCATTTATTCCGAAAATTCTATTCATAAGAGCTAAGCAGGATAGACAACGATTAAAACCATTCCGATTTGTTCGAAATTATCCTTGTGCAGAGGACATTCCCATCGGGGATCACATGAAGCTGACTCATCTTGCAGATGAAAAGGTTTCTTGTCGCCGGTTCTCCTTCTATTTAGCTATTCATAGTCCTTGAGGATTGAAAATTTTCCAGAATAATTTTTGATTGCACCATATCCTTGTAGTGCACTGGATTATGTAATCAAAAATCTTGTCATTGTCAGGACCTCATTAATATCAATAATTGACGTCTGAATAATAAAAAAAAAGGATATAATTGCAATTTAATGGAATTGCAGCAAAACCACTTTTCACAATATCATTACAACTCAATCAGCAGAGCAGTTTTGTAGGTCTGCAAAGAATGTCCTTAAAAAGGATTTCTGATTCCGGAAGTGAATTTAAATCATTTACCATTATAACTTAATGTAATTATAAGGGAACAATTTTATGAAGTTGCAGGTTTTGGTGCGTATTTATTATTGAATAATTCAAATTTCTCATGCAATCACTTTTTTTATATCAAAAATAATAAATTCTACTCTATTACTTAAATCTGCAAATATTCACCCTTAAATTCCACTTAGTGGAGGAATTAACTAAAATATTTAACCACCCCACTAATTGGATCAAATATTTCAATCCATAACAATTCAGTATTTGTGGAATTTTCGTGAAAGTAATGAAGGTGAAATAATATTTAGCGATTTAATTTAATATCCTTGACCATTTGTAATTTTCCTAAATTCACTGTTAATGAATCTCATTAACGGTTTCACTTATTCAACAGGAAAATTCCACATTGGATAAAACTCAATACCAATTTCATTCTTCATTCGCCGTAAACAATTTTGGTGGGCACAAACCACAAACCTCCTCCGCCCTACTCCACCCACAAATTGCAGTTCATCCGTACAATTTATACAGCTATCACGTACGAAATCAATTTACTTTAGCTACAGTTCGATAAATATTTGAACTTTGGGAGGCAATCGTTTACATACTTTGAAACTTCACGAAAGGACACACATGAAAGATGCTGTGTACCAGAGATCACCGACAGACAGACGAGGACGAAGATGAGGACGCCGTCGCCAGCAACGACTTGGTGTTGACATTTGCTGAGAAAAGGGTTCTCGCGTTTAGGACAATCGAAGGATACTTAACCCAGCATCAGCAATTCTCTTTGTTGAACCAATTTCGTGTAAATTTTAAGAAAATTTTCCACTTATCGACAACCAATTGAAAAAAAAACATTTTATAAGCTGACTTCAATGGGCCACAGGAAACACAATCCTTTGGGAAGGATCTGGATTTAAGCGATTGAAATGCAAATTTGGAACAATTTGGAAATCGAATTTTTAAGTTCAATACGAATAAATTTTTATGCAATTGGAGCCACAGAAAACAGTGTTTACTGGAAAACAGAATTCACATGCAAAAATATAAACACAAAGGACCTATAGAGAAAAAAAATAGTTTCATTTAATGTTTGATACTAAAATGAGGTTAACAAATTTTGAGATAAGATAAGAAAACCATTTGAAAACAAATATTGCTAATATTATTTTATTTCTTCTTAATCCTTGCTCTTAAGGACACTTATCTCTCCAGATCCGTGCTAAATAAAACTATCTGGATTCTTATACACGTGCAGGTCCCAGAACCATTCCAAGTCATTACTCTTGCAGGCAAATCCGACTTTGCTTGTCTTGTCTCCTGAATTTGTTTAAAACATAAAAAGGACATTTTTCACGGAACGTGTGCAGTGCATCTATTCTGTTGCAGAAATATTTATTGGGACACAAACTACGACGTGATTTGTCTAGAATTCTCTCAACCTGTGACAAGATTCTACAGCTTCGTGTTCCGACTTTAAATAATGGACTATTTATGGAGTTTTCCCAAAAATTTAAAAAAAAAAAAGAACTAAACTATTTTATCAAAAAGTTTAGTAGTCACGTTGGTTTAGACATGTTTATTAATATAGCAGATGATGATTAAGTCCTTTCTCAAATGCTCGGATTATTCTTATAATCAAATTGCAATTTTGTTTAATTTTTAAGTCAGTGGCGTAACTGTCCCAAGGCAAACCAAAAATTCGACACCAAAAATGTTTTCCTCAAGAATTTTAAGGTCAAATTAATTATTTTGCTCTAAGGACTTTGCTCAGCTCACTTTGCCACTAATTAGGACCAGGGCCAGGTTCCATCAGAAATAAAACATAAATAGTGTCTTTTCAATTTCATAGAAAAAAAAATATTTGTGAAAACCATCGAATTCAAAAAAAAACCACACTTGCATTCGCATTCTTGCAGCTGGCTTTCATCCTTGAGCCTCCACTCCACAAGTCAAAAGAATACTAGGAATTCTAAATCCTCGTACACATGTGTTCAACTTTTAGTATCAGTTTTTAATTAGAATTATATTATCGCTATCTGGGGGCACGGCAGTGCCCCCGCCAAGTCGAGCAAAACAAAAAAGCGGCACGGCCGTACCATCCTTTTCTCGAAACAGTTCAGGCCATTTTCGACCCCCTATAACTTCGTTGTGGATAAAACTAGAAGCCTGAATTTTTAGTAACCAAGCACGCATTGTATAAACACGGTATATTTCAATTTTCATTCAATTTGAACCAGTAGTTTACGAATTATAACTAGTCAAAGTTTCTTAATTTTGTCACTCACTCACTCACTGACTGACCGATCATCAAAACTCTAGGGCACTTCTAGCAGACATAGAAGTTTCAAATTTAGAATGCAATTAGTGTTTAGTGTATAAATCATGGAAAAACTAAAATATTTTGCAATTTCAGTCCAGTCAAAGAAAGTATAACATAAAGAACTTGTACCCAGTACAAGTTCGCGTTTGACAAAAATTTGTGCCTGGGGTCGCCGCGCCAGAACCCCATGACGTCATTCAGCATTTTGTGAGCCGACCCCGTATTTCCCCAGGCACATTCAGCTAGCTTTCTGTGCCAAGCATGGTAGAGTCGTGTGTAAGGCAAGGGGAGAGCGCAAATCGCGTCGCGACGTCCGACACAACGGCATACACAGGCAAATGAACTAACTCAAGTAGCTTGCTGCTAGAGCGATGCGTACGCCGACCATCGAGCTCATGCACACTGCAGAGTGGGTGGCTGGGCGTATTTTCTATTCTTCTCATACGGCCGCGATTGAGTAGTTCAGCAAATCTGAGTATTCAGCTGAAGTGAAAATTCCCCTTCAGAAGTCTCTTTACCTCGCCCGCACAGGTCCACAACCGGCAAGAATTTCGTCAAATGCGAACTTGTACTAGGTGCAAGTTCTTTATGTTATACTTTCTTTGGTCCAGTTTTCTAGATACACCAACTGCCAATAGGATTACAAAGTTATATTTGCAGTGAATGAATCAGTGTACCTGTATAATTTGTATAATAAAAAGAAAAACGTAGGACTATCTACAAAAAGAAATGAGATGCCATCAAAAACATAACTTGTAAAAAAACCAAGTCTCGCAACTCAATTCTTCTACCGTAAAAAGTTGTGAGATCCATGTAATACCAAGTCCGTTAATTCATTCTTCAGTCCCTACTTAAGGGACGTTCTGTCTTACGTTATTACGTAATTAGCTAACCTAAAAACATCTTATAGTGACCATATTTATATTAAAAATCTTTTTGTTTTAAATAAAAATCGATTGACTTGGCCATCGCATAAAAACACAATATATCTCACAAGTAATACATCCTATATTAAATTAGATTGTCTAGTGCGATTGCCAAGTCAATCATTTTTATTTAAAACAAAAAGATTTTTAATATAAATATGGTCACTATAAGATGTTTTTAGGTTAGCTAATTACGTAATAACGTAAGACAGAACGTCCCTTAAGTAGGGACTGAAGAATGAATTAACGGACTTGGTATTACATGGATCTCACAACTTTTTACGGTAGAAGAATTGAGTTGCGAGACTTGGTTTTTTTACAAGTTATGTTTTTGATGGCTTATGTTTACACGATGCTAAAATAGGTGAGGTCCTTGCAGTGCCATGATTAATGGCTTTTCCCGCCTACGTAATTAAAGCGATAGCTCCTTGTGGCCCAAGTTCCTGTAGCTTTCCTGCTATTTTTAAGTTTCATCACTTAAAGGTTATTTTGTTGAAGGGGACAAATACATATATTGTATGTGCATTTTCATTTTCTATGAAAAATCCTGGAGAATTAGTTTGCTTTTTATTGTACACAAGATTAATTTTCTGGCGAATGGTTATTTTGATATTTAACAGGAAAATAACAATTTAATGAAAAATAATTACTAAACATGACAGATTAAGCAGGAGAACATCAATTTTATTTTGGTTTCAGTAAAACTCTCTTAAATTCAATGACATCGTGTATTCTGTAACAAAAAAAAAAGTACTCCTGAATTTTCTTTTATAGTAGAACAACTTTGTTTTTCATTATTTAATGACGTCTATTCAAAAAGTCCATCACACTTTGTATTAGAGTAATTCCTCATCGCCTATCGTCTGTATTCACGTCGAGGGATACAAGCGTAGGTGAAGTCCCTTCCGGGAGCTGACTTGATTTAATTACAGTGAAAATTTATCGGACCCAAACAAACCACTAACGACCTGCGGTTAGTGCTACATTCACCACTGTTGAGCACAGTAGTAATAATTGAGGATTCAATTTCGAATTCCTGGCCCAGTGATCCGTGGACGCTGCTGGAGAACTGAAAACGTAGACGATCCCTGTACAGGACTCGTAATATTAGTGAATCCTGGTACAACATGAGCGTTGCAAATTACAATTTAACTGTGCCTGTATTTGAAAACTGAACTACCTAAAACTTCTCAAAACGTCCTTTGAAGTTTATTTTTGGGTTTGGATGAAGTGTTTTCCATAGAACTCAATTTGATTGGTTTTTAAATATCGCAATTAATGACTTTCGTGCCTCTAATCGTTCTTTAATTAGGGAATCCCAATTTCCTATGAAGTACAATTACCAAATTAAAACACAATAGAATTCTACGGTGTTAGGTGTTACAAAACCACCAAGAAACTTTTATTTAGAAAATGGTCCCTGAGGACAAATTTCATTAATTATATCACTCAGAATATGCGACACAATTTCATTTATCGTCATGAAATTTTAAGTATACTAGAAACGAAAAATTTCCCTCTGCTTTCAAAGCCGCACTTTTCCTGAAGCATTTTTAAGTCCTCCCGGGCTTCGCAGGTTCCAGGATACCTACAAGTAAGTAATTACTTTTAAAATTTTGATTTTCGTCCATCTTGTATTTTGCAAAGTGCCTTCCGCGATACAAAAAATGGTAGCTCCGCATTCAAATAACATTTTGTGGATTTCACACCAAAAAATTACTTACTTGGAGGTGTATTTGTTGAACAAGTACAGCCACATTTAAATTTAATTCGTGAATTTATTGAAGTATGTATTTTTTATATTTTGTTTGCTGCACAACTTTACCAGAAAAATTTTTCATTTTAAAGAGAGTTTGGAAAACTAATTATCAACATTGCAGATAATTAATTATTGATTCTCATGGCTCCACGTGCAAAACGCTCTCTTGCCTCAAGCGCAGCAAAAATCAGTCTCTCAATTATGTAATCTTCACCTTTCTCGTAAGAAAATCTAGACGGATCTTTGTTATTAATCAATAAATTTATTATCGAACAGATAGAAATTTACTTGATTAAAGTAAGTCGACACGTAAATACAGTTATATTATTTAATTTCACCACAAGGCGATCTTGAGGTTGAATTCTCTCGAGATTTACGTGAAATCCAAGAGTGGATAATTGGGCTAGAATATTGAAGATGAAATGGGATGCGAAATTTAAACTTATTGCACTTACATATAAGTTTTTTCAACCTCAATGGACGATATCGGACGACACCGGAAATGTTGATTGGACCATAACACAATGTAACAACAAACATTTCGAATTTTTCTGGACTTTGCATGACGTAGTTTTGATACTGTTGTCTGACTACTAGATTGAAGGCAATTCCAGTAGGTAAATAAGGTGATATAATAAGACAATTACATAATATAATGTATTTTATACTTTGAGCCTCAGAGACATTTTAACATTCTGAACATTCTAAAAATTTTTACCATCAGGAAAGTTTTGGTAAAGAACAGGTTAAAATCAGATAGATAGTGCCAGGATGCGGTAGAATCTCATATTATCCAAAGTCCAAACTCCAGGTTTCGCTGCTTCGTCCTTATAGCCGTTTGTAGCCTATCATCATTTTGGTGTGGAAGACTACATCTTGGGGTTTATGCAATACTGGACGAAGTTAAAGGATTTTTCCAACCAAACGGGTTAACTAATCACAGTAGAGATCTAATAGTCAAAGTTTTAAGTTTGATTCGGTTGTAGCAACTCCCATAGACATAGAACCTTGAGAATCCCACCAGATAGTTGCGTATCAATAGTAGTTTTTTTTTTGTGTAAGTTGGCCTTTGCAAGAGTAGAAGAGATACTTCGAACACCACAATCCACATTATTTCACACTCGATTTCACACCACCACTTCTCATCACTAGTAACAAAAGGATTAAAAAAACGGACGAGCATCATTAAATCATTTAAGAACAAAGATTGTATATGCTAATGTAATATGTACCTACCTACTATATTCAACTCTTCCGGAAGTGTTATGGACACGATACCGATAACTGCGACAAATAAAATTTTTGACATTTTCCGAAGAATTTTGGGTCGCTGATCACGGGAAAAATAAGAAAAAAAACCTAGATGGACCGTTTACGAGATATGCTCCGTAAAAAATTCGGTTCATTGGAGTTCAGCTGGCTCCGAAAATCCTTCGGGAACTGGTTTATGTACACTTTATTTATCACTTTTAGGATGTAATAACAATGTAGTGTCCTTATTTCACAATATAAGCAGTTTAACTATGCTCATTTGGGTAAAAGCGTAAAATTTACACATTTTCACATAAACTCGCGCCGCGAACTGTTTCAAAACAAACTTTCATCAACTGTCATGTATGTATGTCGATTCATTCGATTTTATTCCTTCCTATGTGATGATCCTGCCCCATAGCTATGATCTTCATTGTTTTGAAAGTTTTTGAAATTTAATACAATTATGTTCGTTTAAATCATTGTTATGTACATTTATCTTACTTTAAACTACGTTTTATGTTACATTATATTTTTATTTGAATATATAAATTTGGTTTTTTGTAATGTTGATTTCTTGTTTGCTAAAAAACACAAATATCCGGCACGAAAATCGGAAAATTCAATTCGAACCCGCAAAAAGGACTAGATCGGTGCCGATTTCCCCCCATTCCATTCTAGTACAAAAAAAGTAACGTATAGCGAAATCCTAGAGTAAATCCACTCAATTTTCTCAAGCCCGTATAATAATTTGTATAATTTCACTCAAGAATTCAAGAATTTTACTCTTTCCAGCTTTCTATTGAGACTTTTGATTGAAAGCGAGTATTAAGGCCCGTCCAGATAGTTCCGCCTCCTTTCGTTCGTTCGCCTCCGTTCGTTTTTTCAGTTTTTTGGTTCCATATACTGCCCATGGAAGTGTCCACATAGAGGCGGACGGAGACGAACGAAACCGGACGGAGGGGAAAAACTTTGAGAAATTTCGAATTTTAGGCGAAAGGGCGGACGGGCATAACCTCACTTTCTGCCTATCACAATAAATTTGAATTGAAATACGGTGAATCGTACGGAGACAGTAAATTTAATGTAATAGAGTGAATTTAGTGCAATCCCCGAATAGCTCACTCAATATTTCCATTGCTATTAAATTGTAAACAATGAATGACAAGTGTCAAAGGTCCAAAAGACGAAAGAAACGAAACGGTGCTATGTGGACATTACAAAAAACCGGACGAAAACGAAAGAAGAAGAAAAAACGAACGGAGGCGGACGAACGAAAGGAGGCGGAACTATCTGGACGGGCCTTTAGTCTGCAGTAAAGAGCCTTTACTAGCCTTGTTTTCGGCGGATTCTGTATGCTTATAAAACTTATCCGCTAGAGGCGCTTCACATTTCACAATTGTGCTGAATGCAGTTCGACACACCTTAACACCCCGCTCGTATTCGTCGATCTTGCAGTTTTGTTGTTTGGTTACGCTTGTCAGTCTCAGTTTGAAATTCTTCTTATTATTAAACACGGATAACTGCTGAAATATTACAAACAACTATTTTATCTTGTAGAGTCCTATCTAACAACAAACACAGTAAAAAGTTGAAGTTTATTTGATTGGTAAAGTTTGGGAAACTTGTGGTAAGTGGTCACACCCATTTTTTGTAGTCGGCATTGTACAAAGAATGCCGATGGATAATTAATTAAAATTAATTGTTAATTGTTATGTGACCTCTTTCCTGGCAGAGATCTTAACCAATTGACACTGCAATGAAGTGGTGAACAGGGTGTGCCCTAATTATGTCAACGATAGAAGAACGTACTGCTTATCTAAATAATCCATTTTTTACTAAACATCTCTACGGAGACTTCTCACCATTCTACGTTACAATTGCAATTTGTAGCATAATTGGAATTTCCCTAATTATACTGAACGTAATCTGTGGCTGCTGCTCCAAGTACACGGAGTACTGGCAAGACAGGCATACAGGTAATTTATATTCTTTAATATTTAGTTGCCTAATAATGACTTAGTAATATGATATATGTCTATAGGAAATCGTTGGCTGGTATCTATTTGGTCAACAACTCCCCACAAGCAACCACCGCTTGACTTCACTGAATTGAAAAGTGCAGACGAACTTCAAACCTTCAAGGTAAAAATGATCGCCCATAAGTCATTGAACTTCAAAATAAATGTTCTCGTTAACAGCCGCATATAATAGAAGTTGAGGCTTCTAGTGTCCAGTCGTCTCCCATACAACAGCGTCCACCTCGTCCCGAGCATAGCCGCAGCTTGCTCCAAAAAGTACGACAAGCGGAGGAGCACGAGCTACAAAAGCGTGAGAGCGACATCTAAGCACAATGGCATTCATCATACTGTTTCCGGCCGTTGCCGCCCTGGCCATGTTCATCATCGGGGTTATTATAATAATGCTCCGCTTTGGGCCAAGGTTGTGCAACTTGCGTCACCACACTCTTCCGGACCACAATGAATGGAGGGAGAAGGCCTACTCCCAAAATGTTAGCTACGCATAGATTTAGTACAAAGAGAATCTCTAGACTTAGACTCTGCCTTATTTACCCCTATGAGCAACATTAATTCCGTCCACAATACTGACGTCCTTTTTAGTATAAGACTCACTTTTTAATAATGTATTTTACATTTTTGTACTTTTTATTACAGAATTAAAAGATTTTTTCCAAACAAATATTTTATTATTTTATTGATCTCAACTAAATCATGCCAAATGAGCTTTTTCATTACAAAGATATCCAAAACCCCAACCGCAATCTCTGCAGCATAATAATCAAGAATGTTCCGTTATCGAATTAAATAAAACTGCACAAATCAAATTTTTATATTTTTTATTTGACGTTTTTAACTTTTATCATTTCCTTGTCAAAAACGGAATTATTAATTTTTCATGAAAAATCACAATATTCTTACAAACTAACTTGTAAAGTCGGAGTTCCTCTTAAAAAGGAAAAACTAAAACAGAACATTTGCTGCGTTGTTTTTAGTTGTCTGCAGCCCTTAAATGAACGATTGAACAAAAATGTTGCCTGCGACAATAGGCCACACAAATTAAAAAACTGTCTGGATGTTTATTGCGTTTGAAATTAGTTAAATTTGCCTCTTTATTACAACTACTTTGAACTTTTCTTTAAAATTACTTTCGCTTCCCAACAATCTTCTTAATTTTCTGTTTAATTTAATAACTAACTTCTATTTTACCAAATGAAATCAAATCAGGAAGAAAACACACAGCGATACATTTGTATGAAAATGTATGGACAATTTTCATTAATTACTTTTAAATATTTTTTTTTTCTACGTATAGGTTTTTTTTGTTTTTGTACAATCAACGATTTGATATGATTTTGATTTATAGGAATTTTTTTACAGTAAATTGGTTCGTAAAATATTAATTAATTTTGTTGGTTGATTAAAAGCAAAACAAAATGAAGAACACCGGTATTTGCCTAAAATGGACGGTTTCTATAGCGTAGTAATTGTCTTCTGTTGCTAAATACTCTTGTGATCTTATCAATTAAATCACGTATTATATTGTTTCACATTTTTGCATAGCGTACACAATTACTATTTATTGTATCACTTGATATCGCTATTTTACAACTTAAAATAATAATTGTAAAAGTAAACATTTCAGTTATAACGTTCGAAACTTAGATGATTATCACTTTTTTTTTTAAAAAAAAAACGATTGAAATTATTTTCAAGAAGCGAATTCAACTTTTTGGTGGGATCATCAAAATGTTTAAGCTTAACATTTAAAAATTCAAAAATATTTAGCACATTCATCTTGCACTGTTAAAATATTGAAATAGCATCAAATCACAATCATGTTACAAAATAATATCAATCTATACATATTTTATTTCTATTTTTTTATTTTTTTTTTTTTTATTGAATTTCGCCAGTATAATTTTATATAAAAATTAAATAATCCATACATTTTCATGATGTTTTCCTTATCAGCAAAACATAATTCTGCTTATATTTCATCTAATTTTATTTAAATTAAATTATTTAAGATAATTGCGTTATTCAAAATAAAATTAAAAACAATTACATCGATCTCTAAAATCTAATTAAGTAATTTCTTATTGTTCTGCTAAAATCAGAACAAAGGAAAAATATCGTTGTGGAAATCTATTCGCTATTGTTTTAAAAAATATTGATTCCCTGGCGAGTTTATTTTAATCGTTAACAATTTTTGTTTTGCGAAATGTTAAAACATTGATCTAAACTCATCTAAAGTTTTTTTGACTTCCAAAGAACACTTATTGATCTCTTCATGCAACACACTTTTATACAATAAACAAAGTATTTAAAAATGACTTCATTTTTTGAAAAATACAATAATTTTCGTTTCGGTGCAATTGAACCAATTGAAATGATTTTTTTTTTTAGAATTTTCAAAATATGACGACATAAATAATTTAAATGCAAATAATTGTTTGAAAATAAATTCATTATTAATTCTATTTAAATAAACACAAAAAGATAAAACTGTATAAGGTATTGAATTTTGATCTAGAGAAATAGGATTGACATCAAACATTTCTAATTGAATTTTGTACAATTTTCTCACATTTTGAATAACTGGCTCATGGTTGCAATAAATATTAGTACATAGACATTCCTTGAAGTACTTAAATTGTTTATATATAAATATTGTATAGAATTAGTACGTTGAAAAATTGCACTTTAAACATTTTATCTTAAAGTTAAAACTAATGAGAAAAATGCAATACACATTAATAAATTTCAAATCAAACAAGGATCAATGAACACAACTAAGAATCTTCTACAAATAACGGTCCATGAAATGAAAACGAATTTTCGGAATAAATTTAAAATTGTTGCCTGCCACTGTTTCTCTAAATCAAAAAACCATGCAAATGTTAAAAACATTAAAGGAATTTTACAATATTTTAGTTTTCATCTACATATTTTATATGAAAATCAAGATAAAGAACAGAATCTCACAATCAACTATTTTCCTTAATGAGCGGCCTTTAGAACGTTTTGTTGTTTTTTTCTGAGCGTTTTTGCGATTTATACATCCTTGTTTATTAAAGTCTTTTTTGTTTCCCGTATTTCTTGCTTTTTGTTTCCTTTTTTAAGTTACATTTTTTTTTTTTTTTTAGTTTTCAGTTATATAAAAAAATAAATACACTTCACGCTATTTTTTTGCCTCAATTATTTAGTCTCATATTTTCACAAGTACACTAATTTACTTATTTAGTTATTCTTAAAGTTACTTAACAAAGTTGTTGAATTACAGCAAAATTGATCAACGGAAATTTTTCTCATGTATTTTCTGTGTTCTGTATATACATACAATTTCTGTTTGTTTTAAAACAAACAATTTTCTACGCATTTTACGTACATAACTCCTTAAAATGTGCGTTTAAACAATGATGAAGTCAGAAGTGCGACTTGATACTCGCTAGTTGCCTCATTTATTTTCTCTCTTTAAATAAACACAGCCTTTTTTATACTCATCCGAATTTGAAATCGGTTAAAATATAATATAAAAAAAACTTATAAGTATGCCGTTGTTTGTAATTTGTTATATTGTTTCTTTCTTTATGCTTAATTTTTTGAATGTCCAAAAATAAATGTTTTGAGTTTATTGAATCTTAAGTGTTATACTTTTATCGATTGTGGGGAAGCAATTATTATGAGGCTGCGTTGGAAACTAGCTCTGTAAACGCATTTTCCAGACAGTTTTTGAGTTCAGCATAAGTCACTACTAACACTGATTGTTCATCTCTCGACATTAATTGCACCTGCACAACAAATTGTTTTGTTTTGTGTAAATTAATTTGCAATATAATATGTAACATAAGATAACAACGTTTTTACCTTTTCCATTGTGCCTGCATCCAGTTTATTCAGATTCTGAATAATATGTGCGTGATCTAACCAAGGTCGACCGTCTTCGGTGACGGTGTGGAATAAGTAGTCACGGAAAAGTTTTAACATATATCTATCACCAGTCTCAGACCATGTCACATCCATATTAAAGCTAAACAACAAATTAATTATTAAAATTAAAGTTTAACGACAGTATAACATTTTTCACGTACTCCGGCCTTTCATTGATGCATCCAAGTTTTATCAATATACGATAAAGACGTCCATTCTCCATTTCCTTAGCCAATTCATCCTCCTGTATATCACATTGTGTTTGTAAGGCGTCCATCTGTGTGTAGAATCGAGCACCGATCATTGGCATTAGATCAGTTACAGTACGCCGCGATGAAGTAGTCAGAAGGTAGCTACAAATTGTTGTTAAATTATGTAAAAAACAATCACATGAAATTGTTACATTTAGAACTTACATTATAAGATTTCTCAAATCGGAAGAATATTGCCGAGACACCAGGTCTATGCTGGCTTGGAAGTTGTCCCTATGTACAGAATGCAGACATCTGCAAGCCAGGGCTAATACTAACTTTCCGAGTGAAGTTAAATCGTCCTAAATGGAAAGTAATTGAAAACAAAAGTTTTCTATTTTATAAATCCAACTACTAAAACCTATAAGTTAGTACCAACCTGTTGGTAAATAGTGTAATTGGGATCGTATGATACAATATCACTTATACCTAGAAAACTGTACCGTAATCTCCTTCCAGTTATTATAATTTTGGTTGGGTCTAATGTCCTGGTATAATACATTCAAAATTAATTTAAAAAACGTAAATATAAAACCCAGAATGTTGCATATTGTTTACCTGCATGACAAATTAGCGTGATGAATAACACGTAAACCGGCTGTTAATTGCATTATTAGAGACCAGAGTACAGGCTCTGGCAGCAATGGCCCGTTTGGTGTTCTTTGATGATTACTCTTATGACTGAAGGATTTTAAAAACAACATCCATAATCACTGATTCGATTCTGAGGACAATTATTCCAAAAAAATCTCACCTAAAAGGTCTAGCATCTCCGGGAAATGGATCAGCGTAGCCATTGGACTCTGGCGAAGGCGTGAAATATTTAGATAAAAGAGTTTGGGAGCCAGGGTGATAATCGTAAACTAATACTAGTGCTGTAAAGCGAATTGGCTTAATATTTTACAAAACCAAATTTTTAAAATAAAACTTACAGTTGTCGCCAAACGCTTTTGTTGTGAAAACTTCACGTAATTGTACAACATTGGGATGCAAGAGTTTTTTCCATGCTTCAACAACACCCATGCATTTTGTTGATTGAAGTCGGAAACCTAAAATTTACAATCCTAGTTGATTATTAACCTTCACATTGGATCCTGGCATTAGCTAACCATGCAATCTTCGCAGGCAATATTTAATTCCCGTTGTACTATGTGTAGCTTTATATGTAGACGACGGCAATGGATTAGGATGAATTTGTTGCGGCTCCAGAGGATACAATGAATGATAATTATCTACCTCAAGTGGTAAAGCAAGATTTTCGGAATTTTCCATCAACAAATTAGCAACTTCATTTCGCGATTGTATTTCAGCACGAAGTTCTTCAGACATGAAAAATGCCGATGATGATAAAGAATCTTTTGATTGAATACTTAATACACTGGACGATGGTCCAGGATAAACATGAGCTGGATGGGAGTACATTATTGAGGAGTTTGTTGTTTGTGGAACTGTAACAGTTTCAGAACCCACACTGTTATTTTGACTGGAAGTGTGACTCGTAGTTGAATAGAAATAAATAGTTCCACCAACATTTTCCTTAAATAATAAATAAAATTTACTTATAATACTGGAAGAAAAACAATCATATTTTGATAATTTACCTGATGAACAACACCGGCAGGTAATGTTGCTGGTGTTGGAGATGTTTGCGGCGTTATTTGCCGTGGAGATGAATCACCAACACTTTGAGGTGACTCATTTCGCAATAATGTACTTCTACTTTTTAATGGTGTCACCGAAAATGATGACGACGACGATGAACTTACGACTACCGATTGTGCATTTATCGAAGACACACTACCTGACACGGTACCCGTTGCTGCCTGATTATGATTGCCCAATATGGGCGTTGATATTGTTGTTGATTTTACTGAAGATGGATTTACAACACCTCCATTATTTAATATTGTTGTGTATGGTGAGTAAAAGTTGGGCGAAGTTGTTATTCGTGATGGAATGAATTCGGGTGACTGTGGTGTTACCTTTAAACGATGATAAATTATAGTTGAGTAAAATGGATTATATTTTAACAAAATATTATAATAATTGTTCATTTTACAATCTGACGTAGAAATTAAATGAAACTATTTACAATACAATGATAAAAGCATAATTTTCCCGTTTACCTGAGCTTTTTTAATTGTTATAACTGGTGAATCCAAAGAAAGTCTAGATATTCCCGAAGTTAAGCCATACGTAGATACATTTTGACGACTCTGCAGAAGTTATTAGTTGGTTTTAGTATGCAAAATGTTTAACAGAATAACTTTGTTTAACGTGAAAAGAAAATTATCCATAAATAATTAATTAAAAAAATTACAAAGGAATTGTATAATCTTTATTAATCACACTACTTAATTATGGAATACGATGAGAATTTCCACGATCAGGAGATGTAATAATTAAAGAAATTTTTTGCTAATAATTATTTCACATCAGTTTCATTATTTTTATTTAACACTTTTCCAAAAATTGTTTATTTCGATTTACCCATTTTTAACAATCTTCTCTTATTACAATTGCTTAAAAAAAATATTCTGCTACATAATTTAGTGTAAAATTTTTATTTGTAAACAATTCAGAAGTGGTGTAAGACCACTTTCAGGAGTAAAACTAAGAATTTTACCAGCAAAAGCAAAATGTAATGGGCATAGATGGGATGGGAAGCATTACGCTAATGCCTTTGAGCTTTGTATAAAGATGTTCGACCCATTATATAGTATGAAAAATATAAGGATATGATGCGGCCTCCTGTGCATCACGAATATTTCAAAAAACTACCACATAATGATCGTAAATGATATACTGTATCTAAATAGTTTAACGAATCCTTTTTATTTTAAGAACAAAAAACAATATTTTATTTTTAATTCATTTATATTCACTTCGCGAAAACTTGCTTGTTTGTTTATTTGTGGATTTGTGTATTTGTGCCGTTAAGGAAAACTGTTCGTCGACTAATTAACACACAATAGCTACAACTTTATAGGCTCGTTGTCGATCAAAATGCATTCTATCGAAGTTTTATCCCGTTATCATAGAAGGAACGGATAAAATCTTTAATAATAATGCAAAAATGACAGCGTTTTGCACTGAGAATAAAAACATTATCAGAAAATCGTCATATGTTTTTTTTTAAATAGTTTTAATTGTCACCATTTTGAAAATACGTACTGTTGTACTACCCAATACTCATATACATTTAGATGAATTTTAGTTAGAACCATTGTTTTTACGGGTTTCGTTTTTTATAATTTTCTTATAAATAAAATCAGACCAAAGCACATTGTACCTATTTCAAGTAAAATTAAATTTTTGATTATCAAAATTAAATGATTTTTACAATTCAATAATTTTGAAAGTGGTGTAAGTCCATTTACGATTCAGAAATAATATTATTTTAGTTAAATTTTAAATAAAAGTCATATATGTAATCAAATTACAAATTTCTAAATTCATTGAAACATTGCCAAACTTAGTACAATTTATTTATATTTTTTAATCGACTAAAATGCTAACCTTTAAATATCTCGAAAAAGAAAAAAATGAACTTACACCACTTTCAAAATAAACGGTTCATATTATTATAATTTGTGTGAAATTAAAAACCATTGCAAATATCGAAAAATGTACATTAATGTTTTTCCCAAAACCATTCAACATTTTTAGAGTGATTGAAATAATATTTTAAAAACCTAGGCTAAGCAAATTAGCTTCAGAAAAGGGTGTGCTTTCTAATAACTGGTGGAGTTCTGGAAAACGCCTTAAAAATATTTGAAATAGATCTGATATGTACATCCTGAGTTGGCCCATATGTACGACAAAGATTAAAACAGTTTCCAGAACTCCACCAGTTTTTCGAAAGCAAAAGTTTAATTTTCTTGGCCTAACCGGTCATTATATACAAAAAACAAAAACAAAAAAAAAAGCATATAAACTGAAAAAAATACAAATGTTTTTACCAAAATGCCAAACAAAACTGTTAAACAAAACATGTAAACTGTACAACGCAGTACACTTACCATATATGTTGCCAATTTACTTTCCGAAGGTATCCCGCTTCCTGGGGGAAAAAATAAAGGATCCATCGCAGCCGTATCTTAAAGGAAAACATAAAATTTTCTAAAATCTATCGTTTATAATAATATCCATATAAAAGAGAACGTAGAGCAAAAATTGTTTAAAAGAACTTCTTTTTTTAAAAAAATAAATAATTTTGGATCATAAAATGTCATTCAATAATAACAACAACAACAAATTCAATCCCGATGTCTTGTTACTTGACGTCGAGGACTTCAAACGCGACGCGCACAAAACATCGCGATCCGAAAGTAATGAAACTAGAAAAAATACAAAATTCTACATAGCATGAAACTTGCGATCTTTAAAAACTATTAAATTTAAAAAAAGATGAATTTTGTCTGCGACACATGCTTACTCCGCACACACACACTCTCAGTTTGCGCCATGAAAATCCCTGAGCATCCCCCCGCAGAGAACCTCGTGTTGCGTTCAACCTTGATATTGCACTAGAAAAATTTGGCTGCCACGAGTTTCGATATTATTATTAACTTCATTGTTGTTGTTTCCAAAGGTATTCTGTTGCTGATAGTTTGGAAAAAATAGAAGGGGCAGTGGAGTGAGTACAGCAGTGACCCCTACAATCCAATACGCGAACGAACTGAAGGCCGTGTTTACATTTGAACTTATTGATAAAACAGCTTCTAATCGCATCGAGCTTATTTCGTCGTGTAAGAATAATTGTTTATTCATTGGAGATTGTTTATTTTCTCCCAGGTATTTTTCGTTCCGGAAAAAAACCAGTTCACACTAATGTTTTACATAAAGCTATTGACAAAAAAAAAAAAAAAAAAAAAAAAAAACAACACCAACCTGTTGAACTTGTAAAAATTGCAATGAGAATAATAGCGATAAAAGCGTTTTGATAGTTGTTTGTTGATACAGTAATTCAACTTTTATTTTCAATGGTTTCAAGCGACTTGAGGCGCTCGTTTGCTGATAACAGAACATTACATCACTGGATCACTGGACACCATTACTGATAAAAATGTTAGGCTCGCATTTGTTTGTTGTTATTCACCTAACAATAACAAACTTATCGTAATAGACAGTACTTGTGGTGCGATTATAAATGGTGAGATGACTTTCTAATCAATTTTAATGTTTATTAAATCCAGAAATTATTTCTAATTTTCAAGAAATTTTTCATCTCTAAATTGCTAACTGCTAAAAAAAAATGTGTGATTAATCGTTCTACTGTAAAGAACATTTTTTCAATCATTTAAAAAAATTCCAGGCAATAATTTTTGGTATTACCAACTCTTGACATCGCTGCAATCATCACAGTAACAGAATACCCGTTAACTTTGTGTAAAAAACAGTTAAACAATGACAATTATTAAAGCCTGATTTGTTATGGCTTTATTAATATAAAACTTAAAATCCAAAGGAATAATTTAATATGAAAAACAAAAACTACAAGACTTCTTTTCTATTTATTGTCGAATTCTAAATAACGGTCAGAACCGCATTCCGAAACACTTATGAAACCAATTCTGCAAATTTAATTTGATTTTGGGGAATCATAGCGGGAATCAATTTTCCAAAAATTCTAGCAAATGGAAGACAAATGATCAGAGTTCTCCTACAAAAAATTATGAAAGGTTTTTTCTGGTATTGAAAATACTGCAATAAGCAAAATACCTTTGTATTGATAAATTGTAAAACTTATTCGACGCCATCTGGCAATTGAAGTATCATCCAAAATTAATTTCAGATATCGTTTTTATTTCTTCAGCAATCACGAATGTTTAAAAAAGTATCAGTTTGTTTAAGAATTGCAACGGAAACGCTGGTAACTTGTGGTAAAACTGCGCCGCTGCACATAAAAGTGCATTCAGCCACCTGGTGACCATGTTTTTTTTTTCTGAAGCGTCAGAGGTGAAGAGAGAGGGTTTGTTTTGACAACATGCTGCAAATGCGGAAACAGGGGGGAGTGCAGCAGCAGTTGGAACTTGACCGATGCACGCAAATTCGCAAAACATTGTTGAGCCTTGAGCCACGAGCGGCAATTGTAATCTTATTTCCGTTTAGCTATTTCCTCTCCCAATGTAAGAAATCCAATTAGCGTAGTTAATTCCACCGAGAATCCGGGATTTGATTGTATCCAAAGAGAATACTGGAATTTTAAGAATTCAGCCTCGGTAATGTCGAATTATGCCAAATATTGGTGGACACCTGTCCCTTCAGGTGGCACTCCATAAAATATGGCGATCATCAGCGCTCGAAGGAAGCATTAAAACGACCGCTAACCAGTTATTTTCTGGAAAAGGCACCTTGGAACATCCAAACAGCTGCTGCCAACAAAGGGCGAAGGCAATGTCCGCGCATAGGAGCAAGTTACGACCAACACTTCCACCTGCTGGGCTGCTACCTAACCGAAGATTTCGGTGCCCTCCTTCGGATGAAAGGAAATCCAAGATGACATTGCGCAAAGGCAGCAATGGTAAAATTGCTGCCGCCTTCGCTGTTTTATTGAATGTTCCAATATCTACAGCGATACTTTCTCAAATGGATTAGCATAAAACTTTCTACTTCGCACTGGACTCTCGGATTTC
The DNA here is from genome assembly GCA_963082835.1 of Leptogaster cylindrica. Lineage (NCBI taxonomy): Eukaryota > Metazoa > Arthropoda > Insecta > Diptera > Asilidae > Leptogaster > Leptogaster cylindrica. Next base: position 3,570,488 of record OY720109.1, read on the forward strand.
GCCAACCCGCAGGCAAAGGGCAAAGCGCGCATTCAAAGTTATTCCAGGAACCGAACTGACAAACGATTCTTGGCAGCACAGAATCCCGTTGTGTCAGACATGATTTTTCATTACAAAAGAACAGCGATGCCGAGGTGAGGTCGGATCCGTTCGGGGGAGGAGAACCGGAGGGGCGGAAAGCGCGGCTATAGACTGAAGCAGTGAAGCATCGTCTTCGGTTTCCTCCAGTTCGATGAAGCAGATGGCCAGATGACCGACCTTGTTGCCAGCACTTTTCGGTTGCCATTACCACGAAGCAATCGAAAAAATTACCTCGCATGCTCGTCCTGAGAACGGACCACTTCCAACACGGGAAGTCTGTTTTCTCCGCAGAACTACCTACCAAAGCATTAACTTTACTGTAGAATTGCGCTGCTCCAAGCACCCAACCAGGGTTAAATCGCAAATTCGACACTCACGTTCCAACACATCTAGCCGAAAAAAGGCAATTTTTCCAGACTTCGCCAACGAACAGAGAACTTTGAAAAAGCGGAAATCATGGCGTGAAAAAAAGCATAACTAAACTACATCAAAACGCACATAGCACTAAAAAACCAAGGAAACCAACTACACAAGTCGTTGCAGGCTGCATGGGCAAAAGCAAAAAGCGAACGAAAAACGATAACACTTCACATTTGTTACCTGCTGGGAAAAAGTTATTCAAGAACGTTGACATTTTGGTCACAACTGCAGGCGTTCTAGGACATCAAATCATGATCGTGGCTGCACCAGAAGATCTAGAGTCCTTCATCGAACTTACATTCAATTCGATGGAAATTTCTGGTGAAATTCAAGTTCACAAACCCGATGCGGAATTGGGAAGAAACACAAAAAAATAAAATAAACTGGAGCTGCTGATGGTGGTAATTTTTCCTCCTGGACTTTCCACTGGTCAAGAAGCGCAACAAACGCAACAGAAAAACTCTTTTAACCCATCAGCAATTTTCTGTTGCCGATGTGAAAATAAATACTTTACACAAAATGCACACACAGTAGGGTTGCGATTGTGTCTGTTCAGCTGCGTTACGAGAAAAACAATATTGCCTGGTGAACTTCACAACTCAATTATCGCTGAATTTTCCTCAACACCAACATTGTGCGTTTCCCATTCTAATTAGAATGTTAATTACAATTTCAACTAAATAAACACTAACTTTTCTTGCTTTTCGAGGTTTGTTCAACTAAATAATCATCACAGCTGTAGCCGCCATCTTAAGATTTCCATTTCTCTTTATCTTTTCGTTTGTACACTAGTTTTTTTTTTTTTTTTTTTCTGGAAGAGTTTGGTTAATTTGCTTGTCAATGTGGCAATGCTAACTATATATATATATAATTCTTACATATCGCGATTGAATTGATAAGGGAAGATAATTTTGTTTTACAAGTCCAGTGAAGTATTTATTAAATTCTGCGTACACAATTTGCGACTTTGTACAGACGGAGGTTAAAGATTATGGTAACTAATTCAGCAATTGAAAAGCTCGTAAAAAAAGTTCATTGTGACCGGCACAAATTTCGTTTGGGTTTGGAATTGCATCGCCAGGAGCGCTTTTCCACGCGTTTTAATAGCTGATTTCCACTGGTGGACAGACACAACAGGTGAATAGTAGATTTTCTTTAAACATAACCTCTAATCCTCCAGTGGAGTACTAAAAAAGTACTAGAAATGACGAATTATTCGTCTAAGTATTTAGCTATTTAAAAGGGTTTGCACTCCTTAGCATACACACACCCTTCATATTCCAATAGATTTATTTTTGTAAAACTGATTTTGAATTATTCTCCAATTAAAAATATATAATAATAACCTTGTCAAAAAATACGAGGAAAATTAGAAGAATTTTTATAAAACCGCGAGTTATTTCCAAATGAATTTATAAATTCTTACTATCGATGCTGTATATTTTCTATTTGTGCCCTTGTTCTGCATTATCAATATCCAAAATGGCGTGTAATGAATATTTATGACTAGATTTTTAAAAAAATATTGATAATTAAATTTATTATTGTGAAAACTGAAAAAAAGTCATATTTTACTAAAAACATTAAAAATATTGACTATTACTGAAAGTATTTATTTCAAAAGCTTCTAAAAACTCTAATTTTTATAATAAAATACTGTGTACACATTATAATACAGATAATAATAATCCATACAATATTGCATTTATATTATTGTTTGGATGAAATTTATTAAAATACTTATGTGTAATCTTTCGAATTCTAGAAATAGCAAAAGCCGATTGAATCTTCACCTACTGAATAAAGTAATATTATTAGTACTTCGTTATAGCAATTTATTTATTTATATTTTACAGTGACCTTAAATATAGTAGTAATCGCGGAGATCTGCAAGTAGCTTTTATGGTATTGCGCTGCTCAATTAATATAATCGATTCTAGTTAGTAATAACTGGTAAAAACACATTTTCAAAAATAATAAATATATTTTTATAAAATAAAAATTAAAACCAAAATATTTTATAAACTAGTCGCGTTTCTACAAATTTTCTTGTACAATATTTAAATTTTACATTAATTAATTACTTACTGCAGGCTATAATTTTCATTTTAATTAATTTATGCAACGTTTGCAATTGTTTATGGAGCACTGTGATTTAAACATTATACGAAAGCGTTTAAGATTTCAAAAAATTTACATGTTATGATTTTTGTTTAACGATATAAGGACATTGAACATTAACTTTCCCACGCTTTGTATTGCGTGGATTAGTTTTCGGCAATATTCATTGCTATGTATTTCATGAATATAGAGCATGTTTTTTTAGATTCTGATTACAATTAAACTAATTTAGATAGCTCTGCAAGTACATAGGTATATTTCGTTTCTGACTTTGTTTTTCAAAGAATTACGGAGGTAAGTTAACGTGATTTTTTTTAAACACCATGAAAATTTACTAAAAATTTTAGTGAAATAGTTTAATTTACATTGCAAATAAAAACAAAAACTTTGGAATATTTTGTTCGAATCAATTAAAACAACAAGCAAAATGTCGGTGAACAATTGAACAATTATTTTTGTTGGAACGATGAAGGAAATAGTAAATAGTGATTGTGTAAATAGGATATAATTAATTGCAATATCCTTCAGTGAAAAATTTCATGGTGATGAGTTTGTAAGAATAATCAAAAACTCGTGATTGCCTTCACAGCACAACCATTTTATAATATGTAATATATATATGTATATATATATACCTATATATTTATTTAACAATATGTTATGGCATATTAATTATCAATCAGGAGAATTTATTGTTAACTTACCCCGATTATAGCAGTTTCAAGATACAATCGCTTCGAAGGACTTACGCTAGGTAAACTATACTGTGCTCCATGCTGCTAAATTCGCCAGGTAAATTCTGCTGACTTTAAAAACACTCCTAATTATAATTTCTGTTTTTTTGGTTTTGATTATTCATTTTTCTTATCTGTTCAATTTATTATTATTTTTATAACAATTAGAAATATTTTTTTTTTCAAATTTCAACTTCGTGAAAGAAGCCCTTGTTCTAGGATCTAAGTAACAACATTTATAATGAATGTGTAACAAATGTAATTTTTTTGGTGTTATTTTCCATTTGTCTTGACATTTGAAATTAACGACGTTATTTATTTGTTAGTATTATTTGTTTCTATTTGGGAGATATCACAGACTTTTTACACTGAAAATTATATCACTTTCTCAAGTGCGTTAATAGGGAAAGGATGCAAGTAACTTCAAAGCCATAAAGCCATCTGATCCTTTTCTACAGATACTAGTAATTGTGATGCGGGTTAAAGTGTTTTAATTTTTACTTTAATTTTCTACTGAAATTCATTTGCTGTATTTTCGGTACTGAAGAGACTTGTTTTTGCTGGTACTGGACTCTGATATTTTTATAACAAAATTGAAAACAAATTTTAAAATACTTCATAAAGAGACTTTCCCAAGTACAAGAAGAGCCTGAAACGAAGAAGAAGGAGAATTTTGAGAAGAACTGCTAAAATTTTTCTTTTAAATTAATTAATCCAGTTTATTAGGAACACTAACAAATGAAAAAGTTAATTGATAAACAATAGATGTTCATTAGGAAACCAAACAATCAACAAAATACTTGTTTAATCGTCGTGTCCATTTGGAAAGTAATAATTACTTTATTAATTACTAATTACTTTATTATTGAAATTGAAATACCGCTTCCAAGAAAAGTCCCTTCAGTTTGGCTTGCCCAAAAAAAATTCTCTGGTATGAACAAACTGAGAATCAATAACATCACATTTATAACAGTACACAGCTGGAATAACAATAACGTGGTTAAACATTTGGATAATCGTAACTTATAGTACAAGTAACAGTACATCATTGTTCTTCTGGTTATTAATGAGTGTAGGCCCTGTGGAAACATGCGACGATTTCATTCTGGCGTCAAATAATTCAACGAAATTCGGAAAAAATAATTTCGTCCCTTAACCAGAAATTAATGTAAATTAATTTATGTATTCGTTTACTTATATTACAATTAGGATACACAGATTAGTTTATAAGTATTATGTTTTTTTCGTTTGTATTTTCGCTTTGTTTAATTTATTTATCTATTCAACAAGAAATGTGGATTGATCGCGGGAAATTTTCAATGTTTTTATGTACATAGTTTTCCCGAAATTAAAACAGTTGAATAAAAATGATTTTCCTTGTTAATTAAACTTATTTATTTTACGGTCAATAATAATATCCTGCAAGTATATTGTAGTTTTAGGAAAGTCCTTAATATGAAATTGCAGTTCACTGTTTTGCATTTCTCAATAGTGGAAATTGTTTAGTTTTTTTGAAAAGGAATTATTGAGACACACATGATGAAATTTTGAAGTCGTACTAAAAATTGTGTGAATTTCAAAATCAGGATAATGATAATAATTACAAAAACCAAATTGAGTGATTTTTGAAAATGGGCCATTGGCAAAGCTTGGGTAACTAGGAACACTACGTTGCAGATTATTTGGCAATTTGGCACAGATCGGAGCTTGGCCAAGAGTTGATTACATATCATTAATTATTGAACATTGTTGTTGTTTTTTTAAATGCAGTCACAGAAAATACAACTGCAATTTCTTAGGTATGTATTTTCCAAAAATTTCGCGCAATTGAATATTGATTTGGACGAGAAATGACAGTGACGGAAAAAATGTTTATCCGGTATTATTTCTGTAGTATTGCATTTTTCAGTTAGTTGCTTTGTTTTTATTTATTAATTACTTAATATAACAATTAATTATTGTTTTTCGTTGTATCACTATAATAGAAAGATCATTTATTTTATTTATGAATACGATGATTGCAAGTCTTAGAATTTTCAATTAATTAATTTGATCTTAGCGAGTAGTCAAACATTTAAGCAGAGTTAGAGATCGTGCCATTTTGAACAATTTCCTCTACGAAAATGTGAATTTGTTTTATTTTGCTGGATTAATATCGAAGCATATTAAATGATTTTTATGTGAATATACGCCAAAAAACAAATAAAAACTAAATGTATAAGTAGGTAGTAAAATTTTCCTAAATATTTCGATAGTAGCGATTAATTAATGAGTTTTTTTTTCATTTTCAAAAAGTGTTTTTAGTTTTTTATCTTTTCAACTTAATTTAATACTAATTTACAAATCTCACTCATAATTTACGTCTAATTACGTTTTCTTATTCGCTTTTGCTATTAGTTTTGCTTCAAAATTTGTATTTGCAATTATAATAAAATTTATTGTTTAATTGATTAATTTTCATCTCACTTATTTGGGTAAGATAGCATTTTATTTAATTAAAAAAAGCTCTTTAATTTAATGCCAATTTTATCTTAAAATTAATTAATTATTATTCCGATTTAATTAACTTTTCAAAATTTATAAAATTCTCTAATTGTTCTATATAAAAAAATAATTTTATGTGGTTGCTAGAACAAGTAATTTTTTAAAATATAAAAGTAACCTAATTAGGAACTATTTGTAAAATTAAATGTATAAACAGTAATTTCGGTATTATTTTTTTGTAATAGAAATTTGCAATTTATCATTCTTGTCGTTTGATTTATTTGATTGCTAAATTTTCCAAATTTAAAATAATAAAACAAGTGCATATGAATACACATTTTTTATTTTTTTGAATTTTTACTTTTAATTTCTGAATCCAGATAAAATAAAACAAAATGAAAAATGCATTCAAGGTTCTTTATTAAAATTTTGTAGATACAATAATTATATTTATATAACATTAAAAAAATAAACGCATGCAAAAATAAATCATGGCGAAGTACAACAAAACAATGAAACCATTTTAGAGTAGTAAAATAATTAGCAACCACATTAACATAACATTTAATGTTTTACCAAACTGTTTAACACTTACAACATTTTTTTTCTTTTTACAAAATTTAACTTCTTGAACTGCGACATCGATACACATATAAATGCACTGTTTTTTTTTGTTCTTAATTGCGTGGTAAATTTGAACGAATAATATATTATATATATTATGTAATTTGCATTGATTAGATTTCGCGCCCCTATGTATTTTTCTTTCTTAAATTTAAATTTTTTTTTTTTTTTTTTGTTAAATATTGGCCATATTTACAAAATGCTGATGTGTGAATTGCTGGGATGTGTGAGATGTTTTTAAAAATATTATTTCAGTTTTCGACTGCATGAAAAATTTGAAGGACCATGCTGGCCGAAATATTGAAAAAATATTTGTGAAAGTATTTTAATGTTGATGTGGATATTTTTTTAACGATTTTTCATTGATTTTTATTTAAAAAAAAGAAAGAAAACATTTCGCTTAAAAATAGCAACCGTCTTTGATTTTACGTTGTTTTTTTTTTCTTTTTTTTTGTTTTTTTTTTGTGTGTATTATATTTTCGTTATTTTCCTAATTATATTAACAATGAAAACTCAACGGCTCCAGTCATCTGGGTCCAATCCGATTAGCTCTGCTTGCAGACGTCCTTTTGTCTTGCAACAAATTGTTAAACAAAATACCCTCAATGCAAGACGAAATTGCGGTGACATTGTTGTCATAATAACAATTTTCCAAAATGAATTTAAAACACCAATCCATACTAAACCAAAATTAATGAGTGTATTTTGTATAACAATGCCGGTTATCAGTTCGTAAATTCGTACACCGATAAACGGCAGCCACGATATCCAGAAGGCGAAGACTAATGCGAATGACATCATATGACTAGGATTCGATAAGTTTTCAGCTAAAGCGGTTGCATATTCCTTATCGTGTATAGGGGCACCAGATCTTATTTTACGCATCATTACAAATATGTAGCCATAATTATGAACAATCGATATAACACTAGGACCTAATACTAGAATAGCAAGTGTGGCACTGTAGGCAGCCATGTTGCCCCAATCCAGCATACAAACATATGATTCCTTTTTGAATAGGGGTGTACTGTATCCTAATAATGGAGGGCAACATAGCATTGCAGCTGATATCCAGGTGAAGGCCATCCAGCATTGGCATCTGGAAATAATATCAATAAACAATTTCAATTTAGTTATTAATTATTAGGGTTTATTGTTACTTACCTTGTCTTTGTCTGGATTGTTTCGTATCGAAGTGGTTTTCTAACAGCTAAATACCTATCGACAGATATCCACATGAATGTATAGACTGAAATTGACCATAACGTCACTTCCAGATATCCTGTGAAACGGCAAAGGACATCGCCATAAACCCATTCTCCGGTCAGTGCTGGATACACCGATAGCGGAATTATCATTAGGCCACATAATAAATCGGCAACAGCCAATGAGAGCAGGTAGTAGTTAATTACTTCGGTCGGACCTGATATGCACGATTAGATAAAACAAATGATTACATTTTTTGATGTCAATTTAACAACCAAGGACATGTACATGTACAATTTGTATAATATCGTTCAAAGATTTTTTTTTTTAATTATTCAACACCATTACACCACGAAATGAAAAAGATTTTGATTACCTACAGTTAATTATTATAAATGAATCACTTCATGCTGAAACAGTTAGCACTGATTATTTCTAAAGGGTCTACAATCAATTCCACAAATTGGATAATTAGGGCAATAATTTACTGATACCAACCTCGAAAATTAAGATATGTTGCGATGATGAGCAGATTCGAAGCGACAATGGCGATGCTCAAGACGAGAATTACAGCTGCCTGCGTGAAAGCCTCCAGTGTTGAGCCGTAAACCTGCAGGTGATTCAACGCCTGCAGGTGCATCGTAGCTCCTGTTTATTGAAATCAAAATCATTTATAAGTGAAATGTGATACCTGAATAAAATCACGGAATTCAGAAAGTCACTGTTAAGTGCAAAGGAAAAACACTAATTTTATAAAAATAATGTCACAGCCTCAGTTCAGGAAAGCGTTGACTAACGAAACGTTGATGTTGATTCTGGAGTACTGAAACCTGTCCGAATGATCAGCGAATTGTTTCTGAAGGGATATTCCTCAGCCACATGTGATGGTTCGAGTCCTGCATATGCGTGACCGTTCAACTAGTCCCTAGGCATTCGTCCTGACAACTGGGCAGTGGGCATACGACCGCAGCTAGTTTCTCCATTGTTTTTCTGGTCACAACTCGTGTCACACAAATTGCCTGCAAATAGGTGTCCCTTCGGACAGGAAGTGAGCAAATGGGAGGTGCCTGGCTGGGTTTATGGAAAAAGGACTCGATAAGATCTAGGTGGTGGATGAAGGCTCAAAACTAAAAAAACAAAAGAGAACCACTTTCGGACAGCTTTGTGGACGGACCTCGGAGTCGGTGACTGGAATTGTACATACTTGACTCACCTTACATCCGGTCATGACGCTTCGTTTATTTATGAAGTTGCACCACGCCACCCAGCGAAGCCGCACAGAAATTCTGGTAGTCTCATGAAGTCGATGGCGATTGTAACAGCCTGGGGATCACTACTGGGACGGTGGCGGCTCCTCTCGTGGACACAGCTGCTTGCAAAGGTGACAGCCTTTCGGTACCGGTAATGACTCCTTGGAGAGGAAGGCCTGATGAATTCCAGGTTATCGATTTGCTTCTTTAATAAATTACTTATTCAAATTGACTGGACAGTAGTCTCTGCTGACCCAGCTTGGAGGTCATGAGTGGAATCGAAGGGAGCTCCACTTGCGATGTCGTTGGCGAATTTTCTCACCTGGGGTGGCTTCAGGCCCAGTTGCAGGCTATTCCACTTGATTTATTTATGGCAAACAGTTGCTTTCTCTTTTCTTTTAATTAATATACTCTAGTAAAAGATTTAGACTTCGAGAAAGAGGACGAAGACGTTGTGAATCTTCGATTTATTGATTTTATCGAATTGAATACAGTTAAGGCCTCGTTGAAGTCAGATCAGGTTAATTGATGTCGTCTGCGCTTTTCAGATAATCAGATTTGTCCAAAAAAACTCTCCGATTTACTTTTTTGTCACCGTTCCATGTCCTGAACCTGAAAGGATAGTAAACAAAATTTCTCAGTAAGACTCCTGTTTTATAACCTTGAAATCAAAATGAAGCATATAAAAATAATATTTCTCAGTTTGATGGTTTTTTGGGCATTCATTTAATTATGTAATTCTATATTAATTAATAATAAAAAATTTACTCGCGAATGCAATAATTAATTGTTAATATTACTTGTATTGTCAACCTTATTTAAAACTACAAATTCAAGTGTGGTCTGCTATCTACATAAAAGTGAAAATGCGAATTCGAAAAACCAATTTTTTACAGTTGCATCCGGTCATGATCACCCTTGACGAACTTTTTAATTTACATTTTGCAAAATTTGCAGAGTGTACCTACTATGAAATTGCGTGGAGAGTTCCTCTCGCTCTCACAGAAATTCCAGTAATATTCGAGGACATTTCAAGATTCGTAATTTAATTCTTAACAAATCGACTTTTCCACAACTCCTCCTCTCCCCGTTCATGTTTTCTGAATCATCGCCTCAACACCCTTCCTCTTCATCTAGCCTACATAATGCACCAGAGCTCCAGCGGTAAATAGGTCACAGGTAATTGAATTTTCGGTACATTTCATTCCACCCTGCTGGCTGCTGCTGCAGGATATTCCCACATTTCACCCAGTTCCTACACTTTTAAGGACACCTACCTTAATATGTATGTATATTTGTGAAATTTGCAACAAAAGTGTCGCAACATGCACTTCTCCTCAGCAAAATTTCCACTGAGCCAGCATAAGGACAATAAATGGAAGGCTGTTAATGTCATAATAGTTTAAATAGGTTATTAAAAACTCTACGGAGTCATTGTCCTTGAAAATGAAAACTTTCTGAATAAAGAAATTTTTTTTTCATATTTTCGGATGCAACAAGAGAATCTTCTGAAAATGATTCAAAAAATGGGGAAACAACTTTTAAGAAGAATTTTAAATAAAAATATGCACCCGAAATATAAGAAAAAGGGATGAACACCGACAGTTTTTACCACAAATTTCAGTTCAAAAAGTTTTTTAATAATAATATTCATCAGTATGTGGGGATGAAAATGAAGAATAAGGATAACAACGAAATTTGCATTTGTATATTAATATCCTTTTAAACATGCAGCAATAAGGCGTCTCTTTAGATTTACGAAAAAATTTCGTCTGCATTCATCAAGCTAACATTAAATAGAAAAAATAACTAATAATATATCCATTTCGGAAATGCTATAATGTTGCATAACAGCAACTCCTTCACGCAATCTATTAATTAAAAAACGTAATGGAGACCAGAATTAATACGAAAAATGCCAGAACATGCTGCGCAACTTTCATTCCGAAAAATGTGGTATAAAAATAATTTATCCGAAAAGTCATAATAATTACCAAATTAATTATGAAACACAACTAAACTTAGAAAGAAAACTTCAATTGATATTTTGCTCCGAACCTGCATTATTCCACGCAATTGAGCTGTTCATTAATTTTGAATACATTACATTATGACTTCGACATTGAAAACGATACTGATCAATAAAATTGATAAGTGATAACTATGTTCTGTAATTAAGGTTTACGGCCTCAACCAATCAAGGTCAAGAGAACATAGAAGCACTGTATCGATCCGATTAATGTGTGATTAATTGTCATATAAGATCTGGGCTCTAATTACACATTGTGGTACCATCAAATGACGAAACTTGGGTATTGTTCGTCGTGTTGTAATCAAATGCATGGATAGAGTTCTGACGTCACTAGGAATGTTGATATTTCGACAAATTCGCCTATCACAACTTGCATAGCATGCAGCCCCGTCGTCCATTAATTTCTATCTTACTTCGTGACCAATTTTGAGACCGAAATGATGAAATATTCAAAATATCCTGCAGCCATTTGATTCCCCCTGGGAGCCCTACCAAGGAATTGGTAGTGAATGACGGCTGAAAGGCAATTGCTGTCGTTCGTTGATTGTCTTTTCAGGTTCATGGAATTTTGTCAATTAAGATGTGACTGTTACCGAGTTAAGTTGCTAAACTGAAACACGCTTCCGAAATACCGAAATTGCTTCTATAACAAACTTTTGATAAACTTCGGAGAATTCCTAAATAATTCCAACATTACCAACAAAACGCATTTTCCTTTTCCTCGAATTTCACTTCATCACAGAACAATTATTTGCTGAACAACATTATTCAGTAATAACAAATAATTTCTTGATTCAAACGAAATACAAAATGCCACATCCTTACATGTTTACATTGAAACAACAAACCCTTCCTCTCCTGACTGTGTGCAAGTGACTTCTGCACTTGAATTCTGTTGCACTTTCCCGCAAACTCTTTCGTACTTCAAGAGTCAGTGAGTTACAAAATAACAAAAACACTACACAAACGCTTACAAATGCTATTTCAATTGCAAATAAATAATTCCTGCCCATTGATGTTTGCCGTAACGAAAGCCCAACGCTCTCTACACAGGAATTAGATCAAGTGGCGATTTCAGTTCGAGCACTACCGCATTTATTTACGTCGGAAAGGAAGGAAAGTGCTGTTAGTCAATTGCATTTCCAGAATAACTAACAACCTGCAGAATTTTCAGGATCTCGGGGGAAGCCCGAGGGAGGCTGAAAAACTGGAGTTTTATAGAAAACAAAGACAGAGAGTGAGCCCAAAACATGAAAGCTAGAGGAGCTTTAAGATGGTTGATTTTCTTTTTTTCATCAGGATGAACAAGATTCTATTCATTCTGTTGTGAAAAAATCTTAAACATTTCAAGGACACTTCAGAGTGAATTTTCTTATTTCTTTTTGCGTTCATAATTAATGAACCTTGTTAAAATTTGAGGCACGTGTGGAAGAACAACGAATATTTTGAAAAATGAGCAATTTTTAATTTGGAAAACTGCTGAACTATAAACATTTACGATGTCCTTAACTTCCTACACTTCCTGTTTTATGAGCATCCGTTTTAATTAACGGGACTAAAAATAAACGACTTAAGAGTGGTTCCTTCCACAAATTAATTACATAACCACAGCGATTCAATCTCTTTAAATTACATTACATAAATTATTCTGCAATGTCGGATTTTAGAAAAATATTTCCCTTCTGGGAAACTTTACTACATTTCATTTAACTTTGATTCTTAGATAATTCTCTAAAAATAGAATGCAATCTGTTCTTTATATAGAATTTATCTTTTGTAAATTTAATTATTTACGAGGTTCAGTCAAACTGTCAAACTGTTTTCAAGGACTTTAGAACTCAGATCAATACAAAAAGGATAAAGATAACTTATGAGAAAATTTATTATCCAAACAAAACTTTGCACGAAATCCATTAAAAGTTTTCGTGAAATAGTCATTGTGCCCGACCTACTTCTGCGGAATGGCACAAGGAGTTACACAAGGATTTAAGGAGGCTCTTTTCAGCTATTTTCCCCAGTGTCACTGAAAACACAATTTTCTTAGACAACATGGAAAAACTTTCAGATTTGATTTCGAGATCAGGAAGTATCGACATGCAACATCCATTGTAGCCAGGACGAACCAGTTGCTATTTTCTTGTTTCGTCGACCGACAAAAACATCCTTATGGTTAGAGCAACTTTTCTTAAAGACGGAAGGAAATCGAATTTGAAATACAAAATTCATCAGGAAATGTTGATGCTATTTTACTTTATACATAACTATATCCTAGATGTAGGGTATATTAGTTTTAGGCGAACGTTTGCAACGCCATGAAATAATGGTGACAGAAAAAACTAACTAGGTGATATGAAACCGTTTTATGGATGACCGTGTGTCTGTTCGTCCGTCTGTCCGTCTGCCCATATGATAACTCGAGATTGTTGGTACAATATGATTGAAATCTGGTACAATAACACTTCTTTAAAAAAAAAAGATCAAGTTTGAAGATGAGAAACATCGGACAACTTCTTCTTAGTGTTGTCATATATCTAGCCCTCAATCATTTTTATACAAAAATGGTGATTTTGTTTAGGTACTGAATTATACTTACAATACATATTGAATTTGTTTCATAAATATTATTATAAATGCGTACGTAGGTATTACAATTTACAATTATGTAGGCAGGTACTTACTAATTATTATTTGAACGGAACTGTTTTTACACGGTCTTTTTGTAAATGATCTTGAAATTTTACATATACATAGATACCAAAAACTTTCCATTTTTTCAATAATTTAGAACGAATTTTTCTTTTTTCGGTGGGCAAACTGTTTTTGCACGGCTTTTTACACGAATTATTATTGTATAATTATTATATATATTAAAAAAAAATAATCTAATAAAAAAATAAAACCTGATTTAAACCGGATTCTAACCTAGATTATAAGGTACAACAAAAATTTCAGCAATATAATATGTGTATGTGCTGTACTAGTGCAGTACATATTAAAATTAATTTCATTCATTGCAATAAATCAGTTGTTATGTAAAATTTGATGTGATAACTCCAAAAATTGAGGTTCACCACCACCGATGTCACCAGATGATGGGGATGAGAGTGACACTGAGCTGTCGATTACTCATGACGATCGCAATCCCCTGCGAAACTGCACTAATCTCTCGTTTGTCTTGTGATAAGGACGATGAGTTGTGGCAATTTGCATCCGTATTGAAACGATTTGATTTGACGATTATCCTTCTGATTCATAATATGTGAAAATTTAGTAGTCCTCCGATTTTCGACATTGCTGCAATTTTTCCAAGCGGTGGTGGATGAAAAAATGCGAGTATTGCAAAAAAATTTTAGGTCAAGAGAGCATTATTTGAAATGCTTTGCATTTTTTGAGATTAATTCACGTTTCATTGCAGAAAAATCGCACGTCATCATTGTTTAATGTTTAATGAGTTTGCATTGCAATTTTGATAGTAAGAAGTAATGAAAAACGCGAACTTCCGCAGCTTAGAATGTTTTTAATTAATTTTCACAGTCACCACGTTTTTTAATGAATAAATAAATATAATTTTAGTTTAGATGCTTTTTAAGCAATTTGCTGAGAAGAAGCTTTTTTTTTAATTCAATGTAAGTAAAATCTAAATCCAACAACAAGATTAATGTAAACTAAATTGCGCAAAAGTAGTAAAGATATAATGAATATTTAAAGCGTACTGTGATTACATCCTTACGCCCCTGAATCATTAATCGTGTCCTCAATTTAACAAAATGTTATTGCCTAGAAGAAAAGTCATTTTGCGCAACTGTAAAAAAAGCTTCGGAATTCGTTATTATTACCATTTATTTTGTCATTAAGTAGTAATTGTCAGGATAAACAGGTTAAATGAACGTAGTAAAAAAATGTATCGTTTTATCAGTGTCGGAAGTTCCAGGACCAAATGACCTGCAAGACTGGTGACCCGCACGCAATTAAATCGTCCTTGCTTCACCCATAACCTCACCGGATATTACAGTTTTCCATTACATTTCCAGCCCGAGCAACCATATGATTAACAATAAAAAAACCTTTGGCTCTCGAAAATTTTTCTACACTTATGAAAATGGACTAAAAAGAAGAATATAATTTTATTTATATTGACAATTTTCCTTATCAAAATTTACTTCAAACAATTTCGAAAATATCATCAATAAGATTTCTTTGTTAATTAAATAAAAATATATATTGTATAGTATATTTTTAGATGTGTCGACTGACTTTGAATGTCCACACGAAAATGTTTTCCGTGGCATTTACGTAGATTAAATTTATTTGCATCACGAAAAAATGTCAATAGTATAACAATACTATTTAAATAAACAAAAGAATATAATTATTATACAATTGAATTTTATAATATCAATAAATGAATTCTTCTTTACTCATTCGTGCTGTTCTATGGCTGCATTGAAAATCCTGCATTTTTCTTTACGATTTTCGCTTTTGAATAACGGTTTTCCCAGCCCAGGCCAGTGGCGTTAATTGCGTGCTTAGGTGGAATTAATGGGGAACAAGTGCTCGAGGTCTTTTCGCCACGTGAGCTCACTTCCGCTGGTGAATATGGATGGGGATTAAAATTGAAGGGGCAGAGAATCACGTGAGTTGATTCAATGATTTCATCCATTTATCCTAGACAATGAGCAAACAAGTGGAATTACGAATTAGCTCCGTAAACATTTTGGGAAACATGTGTTTTTTTTAAATTAGCACATTACACAGCTTAGGTGTTTAATATTATTGCTTGATATTCATGACGTAATTTCTGTCTTCAAATGTTTCTTTCATTAGGATTAATTACACCCTGAACAGTTTTCTATAACATAAAGAATAATAACGGGAATTTTCATATCATTAATTTCATAAAAAAGGATAAAAGAAACAAAAAACATTGAATGAGGCTGGAATAAAAAAATGACTTCCTCCCTTGTGTAGTGCTTTTGCACATACATTGTAAATGATCCTGATGTACTATTATAAACGACTCAATTGCTTATTGATTTTCTGCAAGCAATTTTCAAGTGAAATAAGTGCAAGAAAGAAGGCGTCATTTACACTTACAGTTATCAGGTGCTGCAACTCAAACATGGCAGACGATTTTTAGGAGATGCGATAAGATATTGATGAGGAGAATGGCGTCCGTTTGGTAGTAATGAAGCACTGGAAAGTAATCCATTAATTTGCGTACTTGAATTTGGGGAAAGTTTATGTTAGTGCTTTGCAGTGTAAGAACCTCTTTTGTCAGTGATTCTCGTTTAGTGATCCTTAACTTTATTTTTGAGGACATTAGGGACTGCTATTTGCGTCAAATTGACGTCGTGCATTTCATGCATTTATGCCACTAAATTAATATTTGTTTATATAGGTATTTGAAAGACCAACTTTCCTTGTTAAACGAGCAATGAAATTAAATAAACTATTACAGTTCCCTGATTAAAATAATAATTTATCTTAAAAATTATCTTGTTTTTTATTGAGGAAATTTTATGAATTTGTTGTTTCATACTATTATTGACTAATTTAAAATTCGAATATAATTTTTTATGTATGTTGAAAAATTAAAAGAGAGCTTAGCGATTTTTGCAAAGGTTCGGAAAAATTCGAAAAATATCAGATTTTTATACAATCTTTATAGTTTTTAATAAATACTAGTAAATATGCACGAGAAGAAATGAAGTTGCGATAGTATATTTTTCAAATGTTTTAAAGAAGATGTTTTATACAGAATTTGAAATGTTTATGTACCTACAACTGTATTTTGCAATGCTTTAGTTTTAGTATAATATAATTTTAGCAATAACAAACTTCATCTTCTATCATATAATTTCCGCTGCACACATTTAAACCCGATTTAATACAAATTATTTAACTATTTAGACGCGTATTTACATCTAAAATTCAATTGTTCTACACTTGATTCATTTCATTACACCTGTTTCGATCAACATTTACATATACATTGTACTCGTGCATTGCATGGAAGAGATCAGCTAATGATAGAAAACTAGTTAAACTAGAGCATTTATTGTTCACCAATTCATACAGAAATATTAAAAAAATTTACTTGTTTTCCAGCCAAACGCACGTTTCGAAATTTTTATTTCCAGAAAATCCCTTAATTTTTTAATATTTTGTTACAAATTTGGCCTCGATTAATACGATAAAATTTGGTGATCAAATTTCAAAGTGTTTGAATAAAATCTTTTCAGTTATAAGCGTATTAAAAGAAACTTTTATTACATCAAAGAAAGCACTGCTCTATATCCTGATCTAAAAGTAGTTCGAGTGTCCTCCACCACTGAAGTACCGAGTATGATATCCGTCGGACACCCCAAGTGTTGGCTCACATCGCACTGATGAATCAATCAAGGAAATCACTCAAGTATCTTGACAAGCTTCAAAGAACACAATCCCATTCACATGACAGAAGAATAAAGCACCAAGCACGTACCCTGATTATCCTTCCATCACTTAAGCATAGTTCAATGTCCTCTTCTATGCTAATTACAAAGTCAATTTCGTAAGATAACGGTGCTCATCCATAGACGAATTTCAATTAATCTCTTATCCCTTAGTCGATGAATACTGTGTCGATAATTAACTGGGGGATAAAGGAAATGAGGTCGGCATGCGGAAATTTCCTATTCTACTGTCCAGTATCCAGCGTAAATTTAATTCTTGGTCCTTATGAAATGAGAATTGTTTCATTAAGTTAATGAAGTTTCGGTCCTGCTAGTCTTAAGACATAAAATCAACCCTTGAGCTTCCTTTTGTTAGTCTCGTTTTATAGATCCCAATTTAGACTTAATTTGGTAACATTAATTAAGTCCTGGGGACAATGTTCTATTTGTAATTTAGGCAGCATTCTTTCCATCTAAAATTAGTTTTACTTAAACCAAGAAATCGATGGACAATTTTAGGAATTTTTTTTTAAAGCAAGAAACCCATTCAAAGTTTTAAAACAAAATTTGGAAAACGGAAAATCTTGTGATTTATTAATTTTGAAATTCATCAGCAAAGTTAATCGCTTTACGTATCGAAAATTTATCATGAAATTTTCAATAATAGTCAATGTCAAATACAAAGACATTTTCAATATAAAGTAGATTTATTTTCCACCCCTTCGTTTGCTCCGAAGAACCCTTAACCCGCAAGAAGCCTGTCAGAAGTCTCAACCAATATATGTGCAGGAGTTGAGTAAGAAGCAATATTCTCGAACCCGACATAATCGATACTGGGTTGTAATGAAATTTAAGTTTTCACAATTTAGAGTAAATGTTCGTTGGCAGGAAGAAGAGATCCTGTTTCGACTAGAGAGGAAATTTACGGAAAAATGAAAATAATGGTATTCTATTTTTTTCTTTACATAACATTCAAGGAAAAAAGAGGTCGCTTATTTTTATCTCGTCTCTCCAGGATTCCGAAATCTTTTCAAACGGATGCTTTCCAACATCTATTATACTTCCAAGCAAATGACGGCAGTGGTGCTATCACAGTCCTCAATACTCGGGCCGTTTTCCCATCAGACACCATTTCCGACGATGTGTAACACTTGCACGTACCGTTAACTGCTGTGACAGCGATATTAAAACCATTTTGGTTTTGTTACAAAAAGTACTATAGTACTACAGTACAGACAGGATCTCTTGCAAACATTCGGATACATTCCACTGATCTCTAGTCGATAGCAGATTTTACGGCGCCTCATTCTCAAATATATTTCATTTCAATCCTGTTTTCACTGTCATCATTTGAGGTCCTGATGCTGTTTATATGCTACATGAAGAGGTGACTCTTCCGCAGCTAAAAGCTTTTCTGAATGTTGGCACTCAAATGGAAACTGAAAAGCGACCCAGAAGAAAATGTTTGTGACAACTCTAATTAATGTAATTTTTCCTTCTCAAGTGGGGGTGGGGTGCGCTTTGCTCATGTTTTACCAAAGTCACTTCAGGGAATTCTGCCATAAATACCGCGGTTCATGCAAATTTATGTGCCAGAATTTTCTGTTTCACCATCAAATGTAAAATTTTAAGTTTCATTTTTTATCTTTCTTATTTTAATTAAAGCGTTCTTTTAAGAAACTCTAGAGACTTGTATTATAACAACTTAGTTTATTTTTTTCTAGGATCTTTTCTAGTTTTATTAAAAACAATATGAAATTGGATTCAAAAAATAATAAGCACTTCTTGGAATGTTGAATGTTACTTCTGCGATTGCATCAAAGGAAAACAAAAGTAATGCATTTTCGGTTTTGTTCTTTACAGTTATGTAATATAACAACAAGAAAGGAATAAAAGAGTGTTTCTATTGTCAATACTAATGTACACAAATTATAAAAAGGAAACCTAAGTTTGCTCGGTGTATTTTGCACTATTGTTAATTGGCAGCAGAAATTCCCGCACTTCATTGGAGTAATTATATGTATTTTTGCACAACAAAGGAATATTTGTAGAGCCCATTAAGTTAATTAGTGACTTAGTTAATTTTGCTAAAAATAATCACGGGAAAAACAATGATCCTTTGAAAATTTTGCTGAATGATATATTGCGTAGTAATGTCTTCTCGTTTTGTTAAACAATTGAATTATAAATGTTTCTCCTTTATTACATCTTTTGCACATTTGAAGTATTCTATAGCACCTATATGAACTTGAGATGAATTTTTTATTTAAAAACTCGACTTTTTAAGAGTCCTGAAATTGAATAAACCGATACATTTTTTGTTAACTTCTATTCTTTAAAAATTGCATGATTTTATTTATAGGAATTTTTTTACAAAAAAAGCTTCCCAACAAATTATCAATATCAACCACAAACCTGAAAAAAATCTCAAGTTTAAATAAAATTTAACAACTAAATTTGCTTAAAATGGATCCTTCTTATACAATTTGTTTTCGTCCCTTCTACAAAAATAGTAGCCCAACTTTAAATTGGACATTTATCAGATGAACATACGTTCGCCCTTGACTTGTGTTCGTGTATAATTCTAGAAAATCAATATCTTGTAAGGGGCCTCCTAAAAAAGAACTGGAATTTGTTATAAAAGAGCTCCACGACCACGTTTCGCCTACATCCTCAAAATTTTTTATAAATGTTCGTGGAAATACACATAAGCTTCTTTTGCTGCAACGTGAGAATATTGAATTTCTTTTCTCCGGAAATTGATGATACTCCTCAATTTCTTTCCCTCTTTCGTTTTCTCTAAGAATCGATTGGTCTGAATGGAGCCGACAAGTTCCAATATAATATTATATAAATAGGACTAAAATTCCGCTTGTTCAACACTTCCTTTTTGCGATTTTAAAAGTCAAATCGTGATGTTGTTTTTTTTTTACTTGGCAACGAAACAAAAGCAACTACCCATGAAATTCGCTTTGAGGTCGCAATAATTTTTTAGTGTAACGATTATTTTGGAGTTCGGTAATTAAACATAAACAGGGGCGTCCCAGTGTGCTACTATCTTAAAAACTTCGAGACTTCCGGTTGAAAAGAAAAACAAACTATAAAATCAATTTTTCGACGCTCACCGTCTCCATTCGAGGTCCTAGTATTCCTATTACGGAATAAATGAACTTTATTGTCGTGCCACAAATGGAAATATTTTATGGTGTCGTTAACAACATTTGCACCTAAATATGTACATATAACAGTCCTCCAGCTAGAATTGAAGACCTTGCCAAGAGGACATGGCTATTTACAGTCGGAACATGCAACTTAAACGAAAATGCTTGAAGAAGGAAAAAAGAGCAAATTGTTGGGACATGACTGACAAAATCAACCTTCGAATGGGTGCAAGGACATGCATGTAAACAACACAGCACCAAGCAACCCGACGGGATCCAATTTGGAATTTCCTTTGTAACGATCAAACTTTGCCGAGAAAGAAAACTTCGCAATCAATTCGAATTCTCTAATCTTATTTAGTTCCATTTAGCCGTGCCGGAAATTAGCTATAGGAAAGATGTCGACAACAAAAACGCACACGTACCTATTCACACGACTTCGCTATTCGGCCACACCTTCTTACTCATGTTTGCCCTAAATTACACATTTCCTCGATAATAACCATCATAACTCAGAAAGGATTGCGTAAAGGATGAAATCGTTCGTACACAGTCTCAGCCCACAGTTCATCAGCTTTTCGCCTGACGAAGGAGCTTCCGCGACACTCTTATCGCTGGCAAGCTCAATTGAATGGAAGTCATCGGTGGCATTTACATCGGATGCTTGTTCATTTATTTTTAATCAGCGACGCAGTTAATTGGCATTTTCTCAGTACATAATTAAATGTAATGGCATCTCGTTGCCGGCGATGGCGTCCCATGAATGCTTTTCAATGTCGCTTTCACGCCTGTGTGTCACGCTTGATGAGTGTCACATTCGTTGTCACAATGTCACATAACCTGCAACAATATCAGGGGAGTGAAGAGGTAGTGACTCTGACTACAGAATAGTGCGACAAAATCCACTCCTACGGCTTCCTCCGTTCTGAAAGTAAATACCCAAAGGGGCTTTTATGGATCCGTTTACTGATTGGCAGCAGAGAATAACCGTCAAGTCCTTAATTGGCACCATGGAGTCAAATTGGCTTTTCTGAAGTTACCAACCATAAACAAATGATTTGTTTTCAAAGCGGTCTGTGATTGGTGCCTTCAAAGGGGTAATTCCGTGGATATGATTCAATTATACGAAGAAGCCACTTTGGAGTGAAAGTCGAAACGAAGAAACTGGAAATGCTGCATGTCCTGCGGCTATGAATTCAACTGCATTCAGTTACTTTGCACGAAAACCTCATTTGTTTCTACGATTTCAGCGGAAATTATTTTAAACTTTTCTAATTGTTAATGTATTGTATTCAGAAGCATCTCTTCAAAATATTGGAAAGGAAAATAATTGGGTACAGTCTTTTATAAACTTTCAAGGGTATTTAGTTTTTCGGAAAATCTTAACACACTATTTAACAGTGTCTCTATTATCTATATTTTATTTACTAGATATAAACAAATAACAAATCATAATTACAAACTGGTTCAATAGAAAATTGTTTACAATTTTGAAAGAGAATAAAAAATAACTGCAAAAACTTAGGTGAAGAAGGGATCAATTATATTGTATTTGAAAAAAAAACAATTTAAATTGATTAATAATAATTTAATAGTAACTTTGACAAAAGGGTGTGATTTTACAACAATAGTGGAGTGTAGGCTTAAGAAAGTAATTCAAAATAAGTTTTAGAATTTTTATTTATTTATTTAACTTAGTTAATCATCCCTGAATTTTTCTGGTACTTGTCAATTTGTGGATATATTAATAATAATTGTTTTTTTCTTGAAATGTTAAAACAAATTTTTAAATGTATTAAGAAATATTTTGGAAATTACTCCCATTTGAAAAGGACCTTTAAAGCTTCCAAATAATTTATTAGATGAAACGCAGTCACTCATGAACAATAATAAACTAAACACAGTGTAATAAATTCATAAATTTGGAACTCAATTTGTTAATTTATTAAAATTTCATAACACACGCGAAAACAATCCTCTAAAATTGCACATGGATTCATTTAAATTTTGTTTAAATTTCAACAAAAAAGAGCCCCGGGTTGAAGTGTTGATGATTGAAGCTCTTTAAAATTCAACTCAGAACGAATCCAACAGCGCACTAACCAATTACATAAGACTTATACAAATATTAAATAATTGAAGGACATTTAAAATGTAAGAGAAACTTCACGTATACGTCAAGAAGTGTTGTTTACTATTCCCCTGAATGATAGTCCTGTTTTTTTTTAAAAGCCTGTGAGGAATTTTTACTAGCGAAGGTCAAGCACAGAGTCACTTTAAAGAATATTCTAAGGATGTTGAGGTAAACAGAAGCTATTGGAAGAATGACTTTCCGAATTAAAAATGAAGCAAATGACCGTAAGGATGAAAGGAAACTCTCGAGTTATATTTTAAAAACAGATATAGCGAGTGCACGTGCACTCAAAACAACATTTAAATTTCCTTTTGTGGAATGTCAAATAGGAGACAAATTAATAATGCTGGTGTTATTTAAATTTAATGTCGCAGTTTTTGACAAAAGGATGTACAGGATAACAGTTCAGGACAAATTGATGTAATAGATTTCACGGTGAAGAAGTAAAGAGGCCGATATGATTAGGATGAGGTAAGGGATAACAACATGCCGCAGCAAAGAGCAATGATTTTTCCACCAGTTATGATATGAAAAAGGTGCAGGAAGCAAGGAATGAAGGGGGATACAAAAAGGAGCAAACCGAAATCAATATTCCCAGCATCATTGAAACTATGCGCATTGGTGGCACGACGGCGTATAAAAGGAGCAAAAAAATTTACAGCACAGCGGGTTTCTGGGCTTCTGGGAGCTTTTGGAGCTTCAATTCTCACGTTTGGGGTGCAAAGCTCCAATTCGAGGGTAGCTTATCTCTGGTGGCGTTGTTGTGCTCTGCTACGGAATCATATTACATCGTGTTAGAGCCGATTGTGGAACATTAAAAAAAACATAAACAACATTACGATGATTACTTACTCTACGCTGCAATTGAGCTACAAGTTCCTTCCGTTGCAAGACGCTATTGAATTGATTTTGCTTGTTTTTTAATTCACAACACTTTATGAATAATTTTCTGAAGCCGAGTTACATAAAATTGCAATTGCCTAATTGGTAATGAGTACAAGTAATGTCAATTTTTAGCGTAACTATATTCATTTATAAACAATCAGTATTTTTCGGAGATTGTAAACATGTCACCACAGAATTTAAGGCTCCATTCACAATCCTCACAAATATTCGCGTCGTGCTTAATTTACCACTGTGTGAATGATTTCCTGATCAAAGCACCTTAACCAGTAGTAACGTCTGCACACTAAGAGAATGAGTAATGAATTAGTTTAAACGCAAGATTGCCAAAAGTTTCCTATAGTAAATAATTGAATCATCTTCGAACTGCTGAACAGGACTTCTGTTCCGCTATTTTCTTTTATCGAACAACCGAGAGTGATAACATTCAAGGAGGTGGAGTAAAAGACGAACACAAAAAGAGAACAGGCACCTTGATAAGGAAGGAGTCCTGTGAAGGGGAAAAATGGAAACTTCAACATCGACGGGAAAACAAAGGTTAAGACTCAAGGTATGCTGAGAATTCACTCATAAGTCACTGCCGAAAGAGTTCAATAAAACAACTTCTTATGACCTAAACTCTTTTCGCTTCACTGCCGCAACGTATTGTCCTTACTGGCACACTTCAGCCGGGACCAATCAAATCACTGCCCATTTATGATCTGCTTTCAGAAATCTGAATTATATTTTGCTGGATTCAACAAAATTTTAATATCGTTTCGGTAGATACTCGGACAGAATCTCGACATCGACTAAGTTGAACCATATTCAGGACTTCGGCTCTAAGGTCTGGGGGTTGAAAGCTCTGATTCAGGTGAATTGCGCAAGTCCCGTTTAATGTAAATATAAATGAAAGTTCTCGTCAACACACAACATTCGCAATCCTTTCTTTTCTCGGCGACAACGAAGCATTACGTACAGCGTACGTGACTGATAAGTTGTGCTTGGTGTATTTAAGAAATAATTCTTATCAAAGAGCTTTTTGGGGAGCAGTTGACAAACAACCGCGTCACATTTTACAGTCCGCATCAAAATTTGCACGATAAACTGGACATGAAACAAATGAAAGAGCTTGTTATATTCAAAAGCATATATGTACAATGTACATAACTTACATAATTCTGCAGTTTCAACAATTATTAACCGTTCAATTTTTAGGTAATTAGAGTTGTTACTATCTCTAATTGGACAGTGGACTTGGAAATAATTACATACTTCAATAATTCTTCCATACATTTTGTACAACATCAAATAACTGATGCCATATATTTTTGCTCATAGATAGGTTAAGCCTTCATAGTAAAGCCTTGAAATTAATAGTTGGAATTATTTAAATGTTTTCAGTTCACTTATTTTATTATATGTCAACTGAATGCAACACCAGAGATTTCCGCATTTCCCCAGAAACTAATGTGCAACTCTATCAGAAGTAATGAGGATGCGTTCGCATTATTTGAAAGCTCCTGCTATCGCTTTCAACCTGAACATCACGTAGGCACCTCATTGCAGGTAATATTACTGTCTTCACTATACGATTCACATCAGTCGTATGTTTTGTATATTATTTTTGTGACTGAACTTGGAAACTGCTCTTTGTTGTAGGTACGTGAACATATCCTTTAAAAGTACATGATAACAGTAAATGTATGTAATGCAGAACTCTTGTATCATCTCTCGTTGAATGGAACTCCTTATCAAGAATATTCCGCATGGATGAACCGAAAGAGCTCCAAAGGGAGGATGGAATTGTTGATGCGGGCGAATTAAGGCCACGATCCTTTTAGTCAGTGTGAACCATTGAATATTTTTCAAGCGTAAACTAAAGAAGGGAAATCAGAGTAGAATGCACAAAGAAAACAATAACTTCCTTTCGCTGATATCGATTTGATTTGCATATGTCACGTGCATTTACATGTTAGTTTAACACTAACTATATACTATTACTGGATTTTCAAATAAGAGAAGGAAAGCTGAACACAAAACAGTTAAAATTTCTTCCTATGTGAGTATCCTCAAATGGATGCCGAATGCCGATGCATAAAATAGTTTGGCAGTATTCCAATGTGTTTCGGTATTTGCGGTTCCATTTATTTGAGCATCAAAATTAAGCTGAACACCTTTTTTTTGTCTTGAAACAAAAATTGGGTCACGGGAAGGATTCTTTCTGTCCAAGAAGATAATGGATTGCAAGGCAGACACAAGCAATCGCACTATTTGCTCCTATTTTTATCCAAAGTGAGCTCCATTTTCTGCCAGCCTCATCAAATATCAAAGAAGCTATTTGTAAATGGGTGTCGAATCCCTAGATAAAAAAACAACATGCGAAAATCCTTTGTCTGGTCCACACGTATATACATTATTTCTGCTGAGGAAGGTTGAGAGAGAAGTTGCAATGTTTTTATAGTAAAATCACCTTAAATTACATGAAAAGGGCTTCAGACTATGTTCTATTTTCGTTGCCTGTGCTTATGACGTCATGGAAAAAGGTCACTGATTCAAAAAAGCCCAACCAGCAATCCTGGACAATCGTTAAAGCAGAAGAGGACCTGAAGAGCATTGAAGCCTTACAAATATTTGGGACGACCTAAGTAAGAAATTCAATTACGCTTATGGGAATGACCGAAATACGGTTCACTTACTGATGTCCTTATTATTTTAAGTGTAAACCATTTTGAAAGCAATGATGCCGTTTCCCTTCTGAGTATCCCAAAAGTGATACGTTTTACGGTACTAAACGAAATGAATTACCCAAACAACAATAATGTGTATTTGTTTGTTTCATTAACACAAAGTGGATTTCAAATCACTTCACATTTTCCTTTTGTTTCACATAAAAATTCTTTTATTGTTCTACTCACTCGAGGCGTTACTGAACTTATTTTTAAGATCTAAAAGGTTTGAGATTGATTTTCACAGTTGAAATGCTTTCTTTTTGGAACACAATTTTCATGGAATCAAAATTCAAGATAAAACATTTGAATGGAGAAATTGAAATGGTATATTAAAGTATATTATTTAAAACCATGATTTAAGACCACCCAAATACAGATATGTAGTATACTAAAATTAACTTTTGACTTTCAAACTTCTGATTGGTAGAAACATACAAAACAACTGCAGAGCACAACGAGAGTTAGGATCCTGAACTTTCGTTATATGTTGTTGCGAATTTGATTAGATTATCGTCCTTCTTCGGAGATATATTTTCATTTGAACTGCATCGCTTAATGTTCTCGGCATACAATTTTCCTTCGGAGTTGTATTTGAAAACCAAATATTCAGTTGGTTGAATACACTTGTTAATAGCCCTCATCAATTTTCGGAACAATTCGTGTTCCCGCAACTGATTTCCGGGTCGTCTTTTTGGCATTTGTCTGTGCATTAAATTGAGAATTTTATATTAATTGATCTAATTTGAAAACTGTTTAAAATATCAATGTACCTCTCCATTTGTCGTCGTATTCGTCGACGTCGTGCAGCCTTTTGCAATCGCCGGTTTACACAAAAAAAATACAAACCAAATGCAAATAGAATAATACCAAGGATGTACGTTAGCCAGACACCGAATGTAAAATACCTGAAATAGGAAATTATTATACAACATTTGAGAATAAATTATGGACAGTCAATGCATACAGTTTAAATGCGACATTGCAAATGGGCCATAGTGTGATTTCAGGCTCCACATTTTTATTCACAAACAATAATGAATACATTTCTACTCGTTTATGTACTACAGGATGAAACTTTTTAACCGTTTTTGGTAAACTCATGAATTTCACTACGAACAAAAATTTTGATAAAGGGAATTTTCAATTTACGAAAATTTAGCTGTATTTCCGGCTTCACATGATATTTTATTATATTTGAGTGAAGGAATAAATGCACCTACTGGGGTATAAATTCGAAACGGGTATCTAAAATGCAATAATTTTACAAACATTAAACAAGTGCATTTATTCGTATTGCAGAAAGAAGAAGAAGAAATATTTCTCATTTTGTTATTACGACTGCAATTTATTCCTTTCAGGAATAAACAAAATTTGCAATCTTGAAGTATGAAAATTGTTTATGCAACTTCGAAGTTCCGTCATCCATTCGATTGGGATACTAATATATTGTTTTCAAAATTCAAATTTATGAAAATTTAAAAAGAATAAAAGTGGTCACAGTATGGGGAAATTTTTGAAACATTTCTTCTATAAATAAGGAAAAATTCATCAAATAAATTTTAAATGAAATGTATTGCATCTGCTGCCGGGTTGAAGTGCATCTATTCCGAATTGCAAAAGGATTGGAAAAATAAAACTTCAAATTTTGTATTCATGTGCATCGGCTGGGATGACGTTACAATTTAGATAGACGCCTTTCCTGGCATTGACACACTTCCATAAACTTTGCGTTAGATCAACAAAAAAGTTCTATTTCCTCCCAATCGGAGGTGTCCTTTATTTCCCTCCAGGTAGTATCGATTTTAGCCTCTTGCATTGTACACAAACCGTATTCGGAAAGGAGACTTTGACTGAATTATTTAAGGGAGTTTTAAAAACAGTGAAATTGAATAATCCTTTTTGAAGGATACCTCAATAACACTTTTCTGTTTATCTTCAACGCTTCTATTTATAATAGGTACCTTAGAAGTATTTATGAAAAATACTGCCAAGGGAAAATTTCAAAATAGGACAACTCTTAAATAGAAATTCTGAAAGAAATGATTAAAGCAATTAAATCATCATCTGGAAATAATTTCTAATAAATATTACATTTTATTTCATATAATTATTTTACAATCGAATACTAGCAATACTTTGAGTATCTGTGCCATCAAGACCGATGTTTATAAACTTCACAGTATCGTTAAAAGTAACACTGGATTTTCTCCTATCGGGCGGATGTCGGGGGGGTTTGTCCGCGGTGTCATTTTGATTCTCGGAAATATTTCCCAGAATACTGTGAAGTCTTCGAGCAATTTTGTTTGGATCGTGTGAAATTTCATCCAGAGATCTGCGGCGATTCTTTACACTTGATTCCCTTTTGTTGTTGAGTGACTTCTGGTAATGGCGATCACGAGCTTTTAAAATCGAATCTCTCCTTACGGATACCGAATTTTGATGATCGTATTCGGTTATTGTCGATCGACGTCCGAATTCCGAACTAATTGTCGACATCCGTGTATCAATGTCAATAGTCGAGAATGTGGACATCTTTCTGTGATTCCTCAACTTTGCACAGTACCAATACAGAAAACTGACTGCAATTATGTTTGGATTAATTAATGAGTAATGGAAAAGTGTTTTGTTTCTAATTACCAACAAGTGACACCACGAGAAGGAGAACTATCAGAAGTATAATGATGAGTATTACAATATCACCTCCTCCAATGCTTTCTCTGTACAGATTCTGCACAAATTTCATATCTAAATAAGCAACAGCGGAAACATGGACGGTGTCACCTAATTCAGATATTTTACTGTTTGTGAGTTATTTAGTCATTAACTGGAATTTGAAGTTGTGCTATACAATAATATAGTATAAAACTAACCTGACAAGTTCCTTGCCTTCAATCAATTTCCCCATGGGATTGAAGGCATAAATCCAAACTTTGAACACAATTATTTTCTGGGGGATTTCCCTTTCCAGTACAGAACGTCTTCCATTATCAAATTGAATGGTGGGCACAATTGCCTCTTTTAAAGTGTGAAATTGTATTCCTGTTTTATTTCTTATTTCGTCTAATGAATCTAGAGCTTCCATAGGATCACTTCTTTCTAATTTCAACAGGACAAGGTGGTTACTGAGTATTTTTTTTACACGAACATCAACAACAGTAGATCTGCCGTCACCAGATCCATTTCGATCCGTTGCACTGATCTTTAACACCACTTCACTAATTTTGTGCATCGCTGTTGAGTATGGATAGACATGTCCTGTAATCGGATTTACACCGAAATGGTCGTTATCCTGTATTTTGTACATGACCATTGCATTGAGCTCCACATCGACATCAATTGCCTGTACTTGAAGTAAATAATCCGGAAAAATATCGTCTGAAATATTTGCTTCAGGATATCCAAGGAGGAAATCGGAATGTGGCGGATGAATAAATTGTGGAGCGTTATCATTCACATCCTCGATTATAACAGTCAACAACATCGTCAGCGGGGAGAAGTGTATGTCCTTCGTTAGAACGTAAGACCTTCCATCTAGTTTCAATGGAGAATTTTCGTAAACTGTTGCTCTTTGATTCATACGATATGGCATTTGTTGGTATCCTCGACATTCCAGCTCCAATTCGACTTGAATTTGTGGAATTAACATTTTTGAGAAAGCCTCGTGTTCTCGATCGAGCTCGATCGATGTCAACATATTTGTTTCCTTATCAATTTGCAGAAACTCTAAAATATGTTAGTTTAATTTAAATAAATATATGCTTGATATCACCAAATTTCTTACCTGGAGTTGATGGATATTGATATAAGATATCAAAATCACAATTTTCATGTCTCGTATTGAATATTTCTTTGTATGCAGCTCCTTCTTTTAAGTGCTTTATTACAAGTGATTTTTCTACAGCCACTTTAAAGTAATCTCGTGTGGAATATTCAGTGTTCGTTATGTTTTCTGCATAGCAGAAAAAACCCACTATAAAAAAATAGATTATAAAAACGTAATTTTCCAAAGAACATTTTCTTATTTAATATGAAATGAAGTCGAATTTGAAGAACGAGATACAATTATGTTCGTTTGAACAGGTGCAAAAGAATTCAGACGACTTTGATAAACATCGTGGAATTTACAAAAAACCAACAGTCAATGAAAATGGGAAACCCATTAAAAAATTTCTCAGAGACATTCAGCAAATAAAATGATCTGAATATAGTTTTTTTTCATTATGATAAGAGTTTGTATAGATCGATAACATAAAAATTATATTTTTTGGTAACAAAAACGCTTATAAAAGTAGTAATTTTCTCTGGGTGTAATTTATTTACGTAGTAAATATTTGCGATTAACTATTTTCACACAGTTCCATTGCAGCACGTGTGCTAAATTTGTTTTAATATTATCTTGAAGATCAGCATTTTGTGTTTTTTCCTTTTGTTATATTATTTTATTCGAATTATTTAACGTCATCACCAAGAAAACACATGAGAAATTATCACTTGTTTTTCTATTCACACAAATTTTTTAAAATATTTAAAGGAATTAATCGCAAAACAACAAAAACAATTTTGTGAAGTACTTCAGTAAATAATAAATGAACCAAATTTTTGTAGCACCACTTCATAAAAACACGCTTCGTTTTATGTTTTAACAGAACACTACTCATTAGAAAATTAATTGAAACATTTGAAAAGTTTATTTGATTATCGTGGCATTACTCAAAAATTTAAGCACTTACATTCAATAAGAGATAAGCCGAAAATAACCACAAGAATGGTGGCGTTTAATCCAGCAAGTGTCGGCATTACAAACGAATTAGGGTAATCAGCCTGATCACCCCGATGTCTATCATCAGACGTGCACCTTGGAAGCTTCTCAGTAGGAATGATAGACTTTTTCCTCACTTTACAGTCACTGATAAGCTACTATCAAGTCGCTCATCTCTGGAATTGTATTCACCTCGTCTCAGCTTATCACGAGAGTACGCAATTCAGACGGACACATTGCACTAATGTAAGTTTTCGACAAACTAAGTAGATCAACATTAAAACACATGTAAAATATGTTTCATTGAAAAACTTTATTATGGTTGCAATGTTATGGTTACGCGAATTATAAGCAATTCCATTAAATACGAGAGAGAGAAAGATGTTAGCAATGATTGCGACAGTGCAGCGATAACAAAATTGAACGAGACCGATTAATTAATTACGGCTATTATCAAATCAGATAAAATAATCGATTGTAACTCTTTCCCCAAACATTATGACTCAGCTACGAATTTTGGAGTTGTTGTTTCCTCTGTTGTAGTAATATCAGTTGTGTAGGAAAAATAATTATGATATAATTTCGAAAAATCTGTGAAGTTCTTTCGTGTCGACAGTTCTCCCTTCCGGACGGGGAGACGAGGTGACAGGGACAACATGCTGGCCCATTGTCCCTCGCATAGATCATCATATCTCAGAAGACCCACTTCTCCTCCACCAAGATCGCCTGGACCACGGCACATTGGCTGTCCATCCCACAACTTCGTCGTCGACGCTCGTATCCAGCGCGCCAAGTAAAGTGCTCTGCAATCGCAGTGCCATGGATTTTTGTCCAACTTCACTGCAATCAAATTTGGTAAATTGTCCAATGATGCTCGGGGCAAATACTGCAACTTATTAGAGTCGATTCGCCTAAAATAAAATTCAAAATGTTGTTGCAATTTTTCCCAATTTATTGATAGTATTTTCCCACAATTTCTCCAACTTCTGTAGTGGTTGAAATACGTTGGCATCGAAGGTTTTTAATATGTTGTTGTTAAGCATCAATATTCGCAAATTATTCAACCCCAAATAATTCGAGCTGTGCATCACCGTCAAATTGTTTGAAAACAACATTAACCGTTGCAAGTTGTGCAGATTGAGAAAGAGTCCTTCAGGGATGAATGAAATGAAATTTTGTCCGAGGAACAACTCATTCAAATTAATAAGTTTGGAGAATGCCAAACTTTCAATCTGAAAATTGTGCAATAATTTTGTAATTTATTGTTATTTTACAAGTTGAAGTCCCTCTCACCCTTGTGATCCTGTTCATGGTCAAATCCAACGTATTCAATTCGGTTAAGTTTGCAAATAAATTTTCGGATATCGTTGATAGTTTGTTGCTATGCAAAATCAGTGTTTTCACATTTCGTAAATCACAAAAAGCATCATTGGATATGTTTGCTACAGAGAAAACACACGTTAATGTCCTGAAACTGTTCTTAAAATTTACCAATTGCATTTCTGGACAAATCAAGAATTTTCAGTTTAGTAAGATATCTGAAGGAGCCGCTCCCTAAGCTCTCAAGCTCATTTCGCGATATATCGAACTCTTCCAGTTTAGACTCCTCATTCAGGAGCTCTGGTGGAAAAACTTTAAGTTTGTTTTCCGATAAATTAATCACGGTCAATTTATGAATTCTGTGAAAAATCGTTCCTGGAATATCTGCTAAAATATTTTTACTTATATCAAGTAGATGCAAATTCCGCAGGGTTTGAAAAATTCTGTAATCCAAATCCTCAAGTTGATTTTTTTGCAATCGCCTGAAAAGGTTAAGTAAAATTGCCATGCACTTAATATTTATTAAGCAATTACTTACAACTGCACTAAACTGTCCAAATCATGAAAAATATCGAATGGCAAAAAATCTAATTTATTGTGGGACAAATCCAATTCCACTAAAAGTGTCAGTCCACGAAAAGAGTCCTTATGCAGAGTAGCCAACATGTTTCGGGATAAATCTCTAAAATGGATCCGAAATCCAAATTAAAATGTAAAAAGTGAATGTAGGTCATCTCACATGTTCACCATATTCATAGGTATAATCTGGGTAGCTGGAATGGTTTTCAAATTCGTATTCCAGCAGGCAAAGGACTTTGTGTCGGGCAAGCAGCGACAAACCCCAGCCGTGCAGTGATTCCATTCCTCGTAGCTTCCCGGTCGCAGTTTCCACACTGGTTGCTCTACAGACCGCAGTCTTTTTTCCACTTGACGAACTCTCTTCTCCAACTCGAACTCTGTCGCAAATGGATCCACTTTATCCGAATCCGTGTAGGTCCTTCTCGACTGCTCCTGCTCGATTTTTGCTGCCTTGGTAATCAGAAAATATTGTGAGATAACTTTTAGAGCTTCACACGCGTTAATTGGACAATTTTCCGGATCAGCCAATATTCGCGGTAAAGGATGCTTTTTTTTGTACAATTCAATATCCTCGCAGGATGTGAACAGTACTAACGATAATATAACACCAAAAACACTGATAGTCATCTTGCCTCTGTGATTTAGTGCAGCCGAAGAGAGATTTGAACTAGAACTAGATTTAGAGTCCCCCTGCAGTTGTCACGTTGTGCATCCTCATTAAGCACTTTTGCTCTATGCCAAATCGAAAAATGCACCCCTTTATTTTAATCAAATTTTCAATTATTTGCTGCTCCTCGAGGTCATGACGTTGATTAGTCAATGATACGAGGGAAATTAATGGGTGCAAGAATATGAACATATCAATGCAATGATTGTTTTTTGGGCTCAATTGTAAATATAAGAGAAACACGAACATTAATTTAAACTAATAATTTTATTTATTCACAAAACAAAAGTGTTAAAAAATCAAAAACTTACTTGTGAAACTACATTGATTATTTTTATATTTATTATATTTAACATCCCATTGTAAAACAGGATCACAGATCTGGTAACTTATTCCACCTATAGGCTTGCACTACAAAATCAAAGTGCAAAAACTAAATTCAAGTTATATTTATTTGCTTATTCCTAAAAGAAGGAAACATGAAAAGAAATCAGTTTGCAGCTTCCACCAGTTGCTAAAAGGATTCCAAAAGAAAATTAAGAAGAAGAGGATAGATGAAAAAGTACAGCAACCTACAATAATAAAAATACATTTTGCAAAAAGTACAGAGTAGCACCTTTGATATCACTTATGTACAATCAATTCAACCTTAATATTACACCTTAGTATTGTAAATAGATTTAACAAAATATGAAGTACCCGTGAACAAAAAGATTATTATGATTTGTTTATATATTGCAATATGCCTGCAGTTCGTAAAAACCACCTTGAATCTATTGTTGTTGTTTTAGTAATATTCCAATTTTCATTTTTCTTGATTTGATAAACTTTTTAGATAGATTTAAAGATCTGAAAACAAAATCACTTCTTCACCTAATGCTAAATCTAATACTAACTAAACGAAAATTTTTGATCATCCATTTTAATCCACTTCCAGTTTCCGAAAGCTTCCCACCATTCCAGTCACCATATCTCCATCGTTGATGCCAATTAGGCGGGCGGAATCCTTAGACAATTCCACTTCCATATCATCTAGCGCTAGGATAGCCGCTCGTTTTTGGTACAGCTTCTTCTTGAAGTCGGCTATTATATCCTTTGTTGGAATAATACCACCATATTCAAGCGGAAGGATTGCTGGGTTCACTTTGGCATGTAATTCTTCTCTGGTTTTGTGAAGCTAATATTTATGGAAGAATTTTAAAATTGTTAAAATTAATCTTTAAAGAGATACTTACATTAACTCTTTTCTTTAGCTTGCTTGTCAGGAGTGACATGAAAAATTCGATCGCTTTTGCAGCATATTGTGGAATGTTGAGGAAGTGTGACTCTTTGTGTCTCATTGGTGTAGAATTCTTTCAAATAAAATCTTAAATTGTTTTTCTATAATATTTTATCCAAAATCAAATACCTGTATGCATTTTGAAATATCTCTCAAATCTGTGAACGACCACAAAGTTACAAAGCTCATGGTGATATCGGATTCATCATTGATATACACATATCCGTTGACTTGGTTCTCTTCTTCATCCATCATGGCCTCACAAACAAGCGAGTGAATTCGGGACATTTGGCTTGATGTATACTTATAAGGATCGAATTTCTTACAGATGAACATTATCACTTGTCGTCCATGCTCATCTCGTTGAGGTAGTGGAAACAAGTACCCAGCATCGAAGATTTCATTCAATATAGGATCTTCAATATCCAATTTAGTAAACCATTGTGGATAAAGTTTCCGTACTAAAATATATTTTTCCAACATGTCGCATGCCGCTTGAACATTGAATTTTTTTGTTCTGAGAAATCTCAAAAGAAAAACAGAATCTGTTCGACATTTTTTAATACGTGGATGTTTGGCGATCCATTCTCTAAACTGGGCCAAGGCTTGCTTGCGAATGTTGTCATCTTCATTAAGCTCCTCTTTGGCAATCTTTTTTGTTTCGGGACTTAATGAGCATACATAGGGGTCGAATTCTTCATGGGTTGAAGGTAAGGTAGTAGAACGAATCGTGGTAGTTTCCAACACTTGAACACAAAATAATAAATAAATAAAAAGATACAAATTATGATGATGGATCAACATTAACCCAGTTAAATCAACCAACACAAATTGCTTAATTTTCAATTAGTCACCAAAACCAACGTTAAGGCATTATACCAAACGTCGAAGTGTTACAAAACAGAATCAAAAAATTGTTTGGATTAATTCCTCAGAGGTCGCATAAATTACCAAAAATGGTACACGTTAGATGGATAAAAAAAACCCCAAAGAAATCTCGGTCGCACCAGATTTACTTTCACTGGCGTCAGCCGCTCAAAAGCCAGTTCGCACTTGAATCAAAATTGAGCTGTGAAATATAGAAGAGTGCAGACCGCAATTAGCCAACTCTTTATTACCTTGGGCAACAACTGAACTGGACGCAGATCCACGACGCGCATGTCCAACTGACTAAACGACACACGTCACGAGGTCGCAATCAGTTTCACAGTGGACTCGGTAGAGGAGCAGTGAGCACGTAGTGACACGAGATTTGAATCTCCACGGACAACCGTGCCGGATGAATTTGGTCCGAGTTGGTGTCATCAGGCTGCGGATAATGGTTTTCCATGACTCCTTCTTAGACGCAGTTCGGTGTCGGTACATTAGTAAACAGACATTACCCCGAAGCCAATTACCATCGCAAAATTACGCAATTTAACGGCTTATGATTGTGGTAATGGGATATCCGGACTCTCTGAATACTTTCAACATTTCGCAATTCACGTATTCTCTTCAAATATGTTCGATTATATCACAAAATTACTCAGGGAAATTACCTCGGCCGCATTGTTGTGGTAACAAGTAGAAATAGTTATTCTTCACACACAAAAGGGTGAAGGAGGGAAATGGAGGAATTTTAACAAAGACTTTAATATTTTTCCGCGCTTCATAATTCGACATCTGAAAATTATTTATCAAAAATTATCGTCTAGTTCTACTACTAAAAGTCTACTACAATTTTCTATTTTATTGATGGTGTTGTTCTTGTAGGACATTTATCAATTCTAGAATTTTGTTACTGCGACAATCAATACAATCAATACACAGTTGTTATTGACACATTTAATGTTCAGAATATTTATTTAGCGTGTGACTACCATTCGGGAACTGGGAAGTCCATTGGTATGCAGCCAAAGTTTCTAATAACAATTATTATCGAGATTCTTAACTATTAGAATACGTGAGAGCATCTAACAACAATGAACTTGAAAATGGGAGAGCTGTTTATTTTTGTTGGCAATTCCAAAGTCATCGTTTCAAAACCGATTCGTTTCCCTGGTCTACTTTTACAGTCAACGACAACACCTTGAGTTAAGCTCATTATGAAATTTGCTTTTTGAATAATTTTTACTTTCTTATCTCCGTGTTTTGTTAAGGGCTATTGAACCATAAAAATTTTCACAATTTTCTCTTTAAAACAATTTTCATACTTCCGCAAAAACATCACTGCAGATTAAGTTTACAGAATTTAATTATCGCTTACGGAAATTGAATATTGATTTTTTACTCTGAATATAAAAAAAAACTTTTGCAAATTATGCCCTGTTTACAAGCATCCTTGAAAAGTTCACAACAGTTGAAACCCATGTTGTCAGTGTTTGCGGAAACAGTTCGGAAAGGATCTTGCTGTTCCCGATGCTTCCAAAATGGATTACTCAGGCTGAGTGCGAAATATTTCAGTTCATGTGAAAATGTTTTCCAAAAAAAAAGAAGAAATTATTTTTACCTTGGAAGCATTTTCGAGCCCTGATTAATGCCATTGAACTCGTGTTGCGCCAGTTCAAAAGTTAACATTGGCAACTTGTCCTTCGCCCTGGGTGCGACAATTGAATGCCAAATGAAATTTTTATCACTGCCACTTCTTTTGTAGTTTATCGGAATTAATTAGCAAAATGACATCAAAGGGGTGAATGGTATTTGGATTGTTTTATGATTTAACCAATTGTTTACATTAAAATTAATATGTATTAGATTTTATGAGTAAGACGATGAATTACTTCATAAAGTCAGACGCAGTAATTCTTCCATTTGCGTGGTTAATTGGTTCTTCAAACGAGACACCAAAAACTTATTTTAACTTTTATTTCACCTTCGATCAAAATACCTATCATAATCCTTTTATGTCCATAATTTACATGAGCATCAAACACATAATAAACCAATCTTGAACAACTATAAAATTCTGGAACGAGTTAAAAAATTGTACTCTTCTCATTGATAAGCTGAAAACCTTTTAATTATATCATGCTTCAAATACTTTTTAATTCTAGCCGCAATAGGCCATTTAACTTATTACCTGGCATCAAAAAAAAAATTGTAAATCTTGCTATATTACTGCAATTTCTATAAAAAAAAAACACCAATTGAAAATGTGTCAACTTCAGTGCGTAATTAATATTAATTATTGTTGCTGTTAAATCGTACTAAAAGTATGCATAAATATTATGAATGTTTGTTAATTAAAACCCCGCAGAAAAACTCTTTAATTAAATACCTAATATAAAAATTCAATCTATTCAATTTCAAAAGGTTTTCAAATTTACGTAACGATAAAGCAATCGCGGAATTTTTCATGGCTTCTGCTTTATTAATATATTTTTTAACCTTCAAAAGAAAGTTACAAATGTTTGAATGGTTAAATGTTGATAATTTGTCTATGTGCAATTTTTCAATATCTTCCGGTTGAATCAATTGCGAAAGCTCCAAAAAAGGTTCAAATCAAAGGGGTAATGGTTCATAGTGAATTTGAAAGCCCTACCAAAGAAGTGCGGGGACAGGAACTAATAAAATGAAAATTGTCTTAATCACGTAACGCGTGTAATGAACTCTGTACGAAATAAGAAAGTTAGCGCAGTACCCGTGGGGCCAGTGGTAGGGCTCCATTGCGGCGGTTTTTTAACGTTGGTTAGATGCCTTCTTAAGGTGAAAGAGAAAGTTTTCTTCATGAGTTGCAGTGTTACCGCAAAGAAAGCAGCAGTCGTCCCGCGTCCGCGCAATATGACCGTGTTGAGATCGCAATCGTGACAACGGATTTTGCAGTGCGCTCTTATAATATTACTTCCTATTTTTTAAATATTTTGGGATGAATATTTTTATGCAACATATTTATTTTTAGTGCAACTTAATTAACTCTTATGTAGTGACAAACAGCTTCTAACGGGCGTTACTAATTTGGCTCAGTTGCCATGGAATCGTTCTAATGCGTTAGGTACTGTTAAAACACAACATCGACGATCGTGACACAAATAAGAAAATTGTAACTGAGATACTCAAATCAAGAAAATGGAAAATATCTTTGTAGATAAGCTATGCCGGTTCTAGCAATTTTCTTATCATAATCATAATAAAAGTTTTAACAATTTTCTTACTTATCTTTTAATTAGTATATTATTTTTCATAGGCTTTGTGATGTCAACTATTAAACTGCTTTTAAAATATAGCGAGATTTATAATATTTTTCATTTGTTTTTAAGTCAAAAAACAATATTTTTGAAAAAAAAAAATAAGAATATAACAGTAATATACAGAATTTTCTGTTTTAGTTTTCAACTTTAATCAAGTACAAAATAAATAGGAAAATGTGTACTCTTAAGTCACGGAATCTGTTTTCGTCAGCCGTTTGCAACTATGTACATAAAGAAAATCTATAACCTATAGTTTATAATTTTATCTATATGAATGATCGCTCTATAATTCCTCAATAAAACAATATTTTCTCGATGAAAAGTAATCATTTAAAAGTAATCCTTAAAAGCCATGTGGAAAGTGTCCAAAATATGTCCAACGATCAACAGAAATTTAAATGAAAAATCAAAGGTATTTCATGTGCAACTTTCCGTGGTTGTAACACAAAACGAAAATGTTGCAATCAACCGGTTTCATCATTTAATTGAACTTTCACTTAAATACAATGAAAATTGAAAACACTGAGTCCCTGTGAGCATGCGCAAAAAGACACGCTAAGAAATTAATTCTAGTGCTAAATAAACACTTAGCACTCGTCCCACTTTAGTCAACAGCGTGTACTTGTTAGCACTTAACACTTTTGTTGAAGCAACATCTGTCAATTGTTCATCTCCGTTATGTCATAATTGTACATCCTAAAATATTGTAGAAACTAATTAACATTTTCCACTCACTTATTGTAAAAATCCCTCAAATTTTAGCACATAAAAGGGAATTTGAACTGGGAGAAGGTAGCGCGACTTGATTTAGCGGTGGATCAAACTAAACTGAAAACATTTTGATTACTAAAAATTTATTTAAAATGTATCCCCATCACGGAAAAGTCCGCACATTGCCACATAGTATTGTCGTTACACGGGCACAACACCAGCACCGAGATTTCACTGGTTTCTTTTAATTGTCTCCTTGTGGGGTACCAGTTGCCCCAACCGCCAAAGCTTTCCTTCGGTTGAGCGACTCCAGATGCCACTGTTGGAAGTGGTGGTGGGAATTTGGTGGGAGGTGCTTCAACAGTGATCAACCACTGGAAAGGACCCCCAAAATCAGCGATTGCGAACTAAATATGCTCACTGCAAGGGAGCTTTTGCTGCTGAAGTTGCAACATCCAAATTCTGTGGTCATAATTTTGTTTTCCATTGGAGGCGAAGATTAATGTTGAATATTGAAGTTTTTTTTTACTGATCATAAACAGAAAAACAACCTAAATTGAAACCCTTTTCACTGGCGATTTCTTGATAAAGATGGATTAGTAAAAAAAATAATAAATCATTCGCACTTTTATCAATAACTACGATATTATGTAAATTATATTTGTTTTTGCACAACTTACCGATCCACTTCCTCAATTTGAAGTAGGACATCTTTTTGCATACCTCGTTCGCATTTTAACATCTTAAGGAATATGTCGTGTCCATCGATAACACTGCGTTATACAATCCCAGGCAAAAACTCGTTAGTTAATCTTTATTAAGGCTATAATTGCAAGTTACTAGCTCTACTTTGAGTGAGCTTAGATCAATTTTCTTTTCCCTTTTCACTTTCACATAGCATGATAAAATTAATTATGCATCTTGAACAACCGTCAACATTTGCGTTTCAAAAGCATCTCATTTTGTATGCAACTGCATAATAAAAAGAATCCAATTGATGACCATTAAGATTATGCATCTTTGCTGCGATTGAGGAAGAAAACTCTGAACTGCAATCGTGCAGAACTTGGAACTTTACGGAAATTATCCCACAACTACAAATGGAGATGGAGTGCATATTGTAAACAGAATGGATTTGTATTGTTGTTGTCAATTGAAAATAAGAGAAACATTTGAATTAAATAAGATGAATTTGTATATTTGTATATTTGTATAAAAAACTTCAAATAAACATTTTCAAAAAATATGGAATGATGACAAAAACTTTATTTTATTTTCCAGAATTAGTTTAGTATTCTTTGAATACATTACAAATGTTGAATGGTTTGTTGAAAAGGAACACTGTAACAAAGCATTGTACGTGATTTGAATTTAAAATTTGCTAATACAAATTTATTTCTGAATGTCACAACTCTTTGAATATTCCAGAATACTTAAGAAATTTTGAATGTGATGAATTATTTTTAGAATCTTCCAGCGATTGGATGAAATATATACAATAAAAA
The DNA here is from genome assembly GCA_963082835.1 of Leptogaster cylindrica. Taxonomy (NCBI): domain Eukaryota; kingdom Metazoa; phylum Arthropoda; class Insecta; order Diptera; family Asilidae; genus Leptogaster; species Leptogaster cylindrica. The sequence goes on from OY720109.1 coordinate 3,611,769, forward strand.
ACATTATCATTTTGTAGAAAATGTTATTTTTTATATTTTTAAGAACTGAAAACTTTATTTGCAAGTCATCAAGTGGTTCAAAAAAAATTTACTTGGTCCCTCGATCATTTTTAATTATTTTTATATTTTTGATGCTGATTCCTGCAAGTGTCTACAGATAAAAAACGTTAAGGATTTTTTTGACCCTTTATAAATGGCAGCCTTTTTTTTCAGGTCTACAGGTTGAATTCAGTCAATGCAAGCATTAGCGGTTTCATCGATAGTTTAAGATCTTCATGACCTAGAAAGATCAAACATACACCATTTTAAAGGTAATATTTTAAGCAAAATGGTTATTATTAGACATTTAATTTATTCCTACTTTTTATATGATAAAAATTGACCTGAAGTCCAACGTTGAAATTTCAAAAACTCCCAAAATAAAAATTTGTTTAAAGTTTCAATGTAGACACTTGCAGGAATCAGCATAAAAATATAAAAATACCGCAAATATAAAAGACCACCTCTGGATCACTTCATATGGATTGACCTTTGCGAAAAGGAACTCCAGAGATGCTGCTTATCGAAAAGGCAGGAAGACGTGAATTTTGATAAATTGGTTTTAAAAAGAAATCAATCATTTTTTTCTAAATATTTTATTTTTAAACCAAAAAATAAAACTGAAAGCTGTGCAATTGAATGAATTTTTAAAAATAAATACTGCTGAACATATTCATCCGAGTCTCTTCTGGAGTTGAATATGTTAAAACAAATGTTGGAGCCTGTTTGGAAAGAGTAAAAAAGGAGAATTTGCCGAGGTAGCAGTATTCTCATGAGTCAGGGAATCTCGCTTTCTCTTGCCCTACATATAACGAGGTAACGTCATCAGGTTTCACGTTCACTGCCCTAAAATACCCAACTGCAATAGCACCTTTCGGAATACGCACACCTACTGTACAGTGAACAGTGTAAACCACAGTTGCTTGATAAACTCGAAGTGATGCTGCATTTAACACGGCACCATGATTACTACGGTTTCTTCTCCACAATAAAAAAAAAAAACAGATTAAAAGCAATAAGCGCATTACGGAGATGTTTTTCATTGCAATATTAGCTCAGCATCCTCAACAGGATTACATAACACTAAATTGCACCAGAAGGGAACTTGGCTTTTATGTTTTGATCATGCCCCCTTTTGGAAAGTTTTTTTCTAAAAACTAGTATCATATTATTAAGCTTATTTTTAAAAAACAACAGAAATACTTCTTTCTCCTGGATAATGTAATGCAAACAAAAGTTGCCTTTCAACTGAAGCGAATTGTTCAAATTGCCTAGAAATCGCGTAGCGTCCTTTCTAAATTCACCTGAGAAATTAAAAATTAAAAAAGTGCAAGCAGCACTAATTGCCAAAAAATAGTGTTAGTCACTGATTACATGACTTTAAAAATTTGCAGTAAAATTGAAAGTGTCCAAAAAGCGTAAAAGTGCGATATTCACAGTGGGCAAAAGTGCTTGTATTTTTAACGCTTTTTAACGCTTAGCGGAGCAATAATTTTCAGATCTGGTAGCTGCCAGAGGTGAGGCTGACCATCGTGTACATGAAGACATGAAGGCCACCTAAAAAACTATCTCAAGTCAAAACTTTTAAAAATTAATTCATGCGCAGATTGCTTTCAATAAGAAATGGCGGCAGAGCCAAAAGAACTTCAGTTAACAACGTCTTCAAGTCACTCTATAATAAGTATTTTTTTCGACATTGTTGGGCAATCGCAAGCAATTCTCAAATTCTATGAATTTCAATAAGGGTAAATGTTTAAAGAAGCATCGGTGGTCGAGATGGAGAGATTCGTCCAATACCTGGTATAAGATTGAACATACAAAAAATACAAATTTGCAGAGTTTTTTCCAACTATATTTGTTCAATCAATTCTTTTGTAACTTCCTGTTTGTTTGTTTTTGAATATTTTGAATCAAGGGACAATTATTTAACAACTAGTGGTAACCCGTAAAAGGATGACGTAATTTTCCTCAAAACAAATAAATAAATACATTTTACAATAAATAAAAAAATATGATAGAAAAAAGATAAATTGTTGATCAAAACTTAATGTATAAGTTCTGTGAATATTAATAACATATTCGATTGGAATAAACCAAATGTTGACCTGTGAAACAGTCAACGGGAATTGTACTACCAATTAATAATATGTCCTTCGATTACCTTAAAAGTGGAATTACTGGAAGAATGTATATTTGAAGTCTTTGTTTCGATATAATATTTTGTACTTATCTACTGACAATAATTGTGGTTTACATTTTATGTACAATGTACATACCTACATAATTCTAAGAAATGTATTCCTTTAAAGTGTATAATTCAAATCAATGTACACATAGGTATGTTGTAATTCCAATTTCTATAATTATTTTCCAAGTGTAGTTTTGTAATAACAATTCGCATAAGCCCAATGAATCGATTAAGTACTAATTACGGTCATTTTTTGTCGTTCTAAACAGGCAGTTGCAGTAAAAACTCGTTTGTGGCCAAATCTATGTTTAAACGCTTTTCGGGTCACAAAATCAGTTGAACGCAAAACCAGTAACCTTCAGAAAAACTACTGAACTGGGGCGTAACATTTTTTCTTGTTCCTCTCATTTTGAAAAAATAAAAAATATTGAACAAAATGGAAAGGAATAAAAAGGTAAACAAGTGAAAATTCTAAAATGTTAATATACTTTACTTTTATTTTACGTTTTTATAAATTAATTTATATTTTTATTTTATTTATCTAATAAGATAGGTATAATGTGTTTATTTAACTTCAAAATATTTTTTAATACCTATACATAAGTAGTTAAATTTTAATTGTTGTTTTTTCCGGTAAGGGACCATCGAAAAATTGTGAAGAAAAACAAAATTAAAAATTTTATATCTGGCAAAATATCTCCTTTGAGGTACGTTAACCACAATAAAAACTTTGTTTACAATTGCCATTATTATATAATAAAAACATCCTTCCTTTTGAATACGTCAAATTACAAAATCATTAACAAAACGATTTCTATACATTTAACTTTGTACTTTAGCTATTATTTAAAAAAAAAAACATTACAATCTTATTTAAGTTCTGATAATATTTAAGGACGTATATTAAGTGCGGTAATTACACAATGTTTGTTATGCTTGAACAATAAAAAAATGAATTTCGTTAAAGATAAAAATCATGTTTTTGCATTATTTTCGTAACTTGGGAAAACTGTTTTACTTTCTGCACTTGATTTCACTTTTTCTGCACTTCCGATTTTTTTACAGTATCAAGTGAAGGATAAAAATTAACATTCAATTCACTACCGGAAATATATTTTTAAGACCACCAAAATCAATGAATAAGTGGAACACGATAATGTTTTCTGTGATGAATTCATCTTTTTTCGAATTTCCTATCGCTTTTCACTTAACGGCCACTTCACTGCTGTCCCACAAAGAGGTTAATCATATTTTCACAATCGTGAGATGCTTCTGTGGAAAAAAAAACGTTTTGCAACATTCGCTTTCAGTCTTCAGGTGACCGTTACAACAAATTTTCCTGATTTTGGAATTGCATAGGAGAAAATGGAAAACTCGTTTAACAATCTACTGATAAAACATTGACTGGACCACTAATGCACTTTGTGAGCGAATCTCAGCTTGGTTTAGTTATGCGTGGGTAACTGAACTGTTATCGTCTATTCATCTCTATATGTTGTTCATCCATTCCTCCGCACCGAGAGTGAAATATTACCGCGGTCATTGATCTAATAAAAATGAATGCGTAAACCACATCGTTGTTTTAAAGTAATCCGATTCTTGTTCCACAATTCATACGGTTATTTACTTTCAGTTCAAAAATTCAAACTGATTTATTAGTTTAAATTATCCAACAAGAAAAAATGTTCATGCATTATATTTATTTATAAGTTACTCTGATTTGCTTCGAAATAGTTTTCTATGCCATAGCCTTAATTACCTAAAAAAAAAAAATTACATTAGGTACGTGATCCTGAATTTCAAAATAATTGTTTGTCATGGAAAATTCCAGCAAAAGTAGAAACAAGTATTCCCTCAATCTACAAAGTTAACAAGGCTACATTGCATTTTCATTTAAATGAGTTTAAAATATTAATAAAAATAAACTTGAGATTATTGTCGTAGAAATAGTTTATTTGAAAATATTAAAATATTAATTATAATGTAGCGATATAAAATATACATATTATTATACTGAAAGCTAAGGCACTCAATATTCAATGTTGAAAGGATAATATTTATGGTTTTGTCCTTTGATCAACGCGAAGGGAACAATTCTCTCTCCAGTATTGAATGTGTCCATAATTTGAATATCCTCATCAGTTAACTTGAAGTCGAACACATTGAAATTTTCCTCAATCCTTTTATTGTTGGAGGATTTTGGAATTGGAATGGTACCGTTATCAATCTGTAGATATCATATAACAATTACTATTAACAACAATAAATTGTTGAAACAATTACCAAATATCGCAATACAATTTGAGCAGGAGTCTTGCCATATTTCTCTGCTATAGATTTAGTTTTATCCGAGTATATGAAATCCGGCTTCTTCTCATCAGGATTTGGACGTCCCAAAGGACTATAAGCTGTTAAAACAATGCCGCGATCCGCACAGAATTTCGTCAGTTTCTTCTGATTCAATGCTGGATGGCATTCAACCTATAATGATGTGTATGTAATTAAATTACTGAATATTTTTGTTTTGTTTATTTAATACAAATAACGCACCTGATTAGCCACCGGTTTAATACTGCAATTCTTCAAAACCCTTTCTATTTGTTCACTATTAAAGTTGGACAGTCCGATACTTTTCACATAGCCTTTTTTTACTAAATCCTCCATTGCTTTATATGTTTCCAAATAATCAACATCGCTAAAAAAACGTGTTATGAACTTACTTACCAAAAAAAAATTGCTTCAAAATTAATCATACCTCAGCATTAGCTTACCAGATTCGTCTTTAGGCAAAAGAGTGTTATCGTCCACGTAAACGTATGCTACAGGCATATGCATTAAATATAGGTCGATGTAGTCCAGACCAAGTTTTTCCAAGGACTTCTTGCAAGCATATTCGACCTTCTCCTTAGCATGAAATATATTCCAGAGCTGCAATATTACATTTTGTTACTTTGGACATCTTACAAGATTAGATATCAAATAAAACAACAAATACCTTAGTGACAACGAATATGTCCTCCCGCTTGATAACACCTTCTTTAATCTTATCCCTGATTGCTTTTCCAACTTCAGCCTCATTTTGGTAGAAATAGGCGGTATCGATGTGACGGTAACCGCAGTCTATTGCATGCTTATAAGCTAGTTCTCCTTCAGTATCTTTGGCCTAAGAAAAAGAAAAGATTCAGATCTTATTTTTTGGACTTCGAAGTACAGAATTAATAAACGTGGAAAGACTGTTACAATAACAATAAAAACATTACTCAATTTCAACTGCTTGAGGAAACCGATTACATGTTCTTGCAGTAATTTTACTAAAAATTCGATTTGTATTACAGGTTATGATCGTAATTTGTCAAATCAGTTGTCTATTTGTATGAATCGAACTGCACTTCGATATTCTTAGAAACTTCTCATTTATGTCTTATACTTACCATGTATGTGCCCAATCCCAGGACCGGCATTTCCATGCCATTATTTAGTTTCACTTTCGGAGCAGCTGCAGCCATGTTCCGTGCACTTGAAAGGTACCTACACTTGTAATTACTTGAAGAAATTGCCGGACTGCTTGACGATTTTACAGAACTCACACTCACAAACTTATCTGGAATGCTCGCATGACCACAATCAAATGAAGCGTAAAGTCTAACAATATCATGGCCACATTGAGAAAAAGAAAAACTAAAAACACTTCCATAGGATCTTTTCACACCTGCATTAATTGCAAATCGCCGGGAACTCAGGACGAACATATGCGAATTCATTTAAGTCAATTTGCAATGCAACACATAAACAATATTGATGACTAATCAGTAATCACATTATAGTGTCAAGTGTTTTTTTCCGTTTTAAACACTTTTACCAAAGCTTTATTTCATTGGATCATGAAATCAAATCAATCTTGTACAAACTAATCGCAATCAAAGTCAATGTTTTATTAATGAAATTAATACATAAACGATTTTTATGTATTGCACCTAACGTCATTCAAAGATGCATCTCTTCCGAACTTATTTTATAAACTTTTAAAATGTACAAAAGCATAAACAGATGATTTGAAAATATGTACATTTTATTCGCTTTTTTATATATAACAAATAATATGGTTTTAATAATTCAACCATTTAATATTCCTCATTGAATGGATAGAATTTACTTGGTTTAGCATGATCCATTGGACAGATTCTTTCTCCAGTATTGTAAGAGTCCAAAACTTTGTGATCTTCTACATTTAACTGAAAGTCGAAAATTGCAATATTTTCCTCAATTCGCTTTTTATTAACCGACTTCGGAATGGGAACAGTGCCAAGCTCCACCTGCAAGGTGCAAATAATAACATTATACTAATTACTATTTTATTAATTATTTAAATTTATTTTCTTACCAAATACCGCAAAACGACTTGCGCTGGAGTTTTCTTATACTTGTCTGCAATTGCTTCAACTTGAGAATCAAATAAGAAGTTTGGTTGTTTCTTCACTGGGTTTGGTCTTCCAAGGGGACAGTAAGCAGTAACAACGATATCCTGTTCCTTGCAGAACTTAATTAGCTTCTTTTGATTTATATGAGGATTACACTCAATCTAAAACGATTTCACTTTAAATTTACAAAGAGGATAGATACCTAATTGGAAAAAAAAATTACTTGATTGTGGACTGGATTAATCCTCGCTTCTTTTAGCAGACGTTCAAGTTGTTTCGAATTAAAGTTGGAAACTCCAATGCTCTTTGTCAGACCTAAGTCCACAAGTTTTTCCATTGCCTTCCAGGTATCAATGAAATCGACGTCACTGGAAATCAACAAATTATTTTCGGGTAAATTGCAGTTTACTTTTTACCTTAATTCAACATCACCAGATGCATTCGTTGGAAACAATACATCGTCACCTCGGTAAACATATCCATACGGCCAGTGCATTAAATATAAGTCAACATAATCCAATCCGAAGTTCTTCAAACTCTTCCTGCAAGCCGGCTCGACGTTTTTAGGATCGTGAAAGTTACACCAAAGCTGCAGCAAATTTCAATAGTGAATAATTTATAAAGACTGATTGTTTTTTATACTTTTGTAACTATGAAAACGTCCTCTCGCTTTATAACTTTTTCCGCTATTTTTTCCTTAATGGCTTTTCCAACTTCCTCTTCATTTTCATAGAAGTATGCTGTATCGAAATGACGATAACCTGCGTCGATGGCATGTTTAACCGCTCGTTCTCCTTCTCCACCTAGAGACTATAATAAAATAGAAATAAAAAAAATAAAATAAAATAAAAAAAAAAATAGATAAAGAATCACCCTGATAACCCGAATCTAGTTTGACCTTCTGATGCTCCCTGCAGGACAATTTTAGTACTTACTGTATACGTTCCGAAGCCGAAAGCCGGCATTGAAACTCCATTATTTAATGTAATTGAAGGAATTTGAGTCATAATATTCACAAAATAAACAATAACTGTCGTTTTTTTAAAAAAATATGAACTTAAACGGGGAGCCGTTCCTTTCTGTGGCTAAGCTGGTTAAATAGCTTCAATTTAATATTTCAATCACAATGAACAAATAACATCAGCTGTGACTGTGGAATTAAATTGAAGGTGGATCATTGGATCCACAATCCACATCATTGGAGCTTCATACCCACAACATTTGTAGTGTTAATCCACGAAGAATTAAATTATGCATTGGTTGAAAAAAAATTTTTGCAGAACCGGACAATAAAAAATAAAATTATAATACGAATGAGATTTGTTACTTACGCTGTTTGTTCCGAGACAAATTGCCGACATTGCACTTCCACTATTTACTTTTACTAAAGGAACTTCCGCAATATTTCAGAAAAACTATAAATACTAAAATTAAATTTTTTATGCAGAATCCGACACTGGCAGCCTAGTAATAAAACAGCAATGACCTAACTAGAAGAACAGATCGTAAAAAAATATCATCATCATCAAAGCGTTGCATTTTAAGCTGCAATTTTCTAGACCCCATTTTTCCAAATTTTAGAATGTTTATTTTAAGAAGACCCATGAAGTACTAAGTTTAAATAATGACTGTAGCTAATAAGATTAAAATTTAATATCAGGAGTTGGACAACATTTTCATTCCTAGTAATAAGATTTTTTAGTTAACTAATTACTAAATCACATTTTACGATCTCAATTTTACAATGGTAAAATTAGCAAGACGAACCAATCTATTAAAATCGGATTTTATATACGCTCGCCAGTATTTACATCTTCCCCAGATTACAGCTGGAAAGTTTGGACTTTGTATTCCATGAAAGATTCGAGCTAGGGTTCTTCCCGTAAAGGTATTCTCCGGATACATATTAATCATGCTTTTAACATCACTGATTATACTTTCATCTGGTGTATCGTCAACCTGTTCAAAGTATAAACAATAAGTAAAAAATATCTATGGTTTTAAACACAATTCTTACGATTTCCCTTATTTCTGTCGATTTTGCATAATCAGTTTTAAAATACTCCCTAATTATGAGTTTCAGTTCGTCTGACTTATTCGAAATATTTTCAACACAACAAGGATTGCATGTTTCATGGGCAACAGACGATAGTCCCTCAAAGACGAATTGAAGCTGGATAACGAAAATATTCCAGCAAATTCATTTTAGATTTATTCATACAATTTCAAACCTGTAGTAATTGTGTCTTTTCTTGTTGAATGGATCTGTTGTAGAGATAGTCCAATGCCTCGTCCAGTTCGTCATCAGTAAAGTCTCCAGGAGCACGTAAACGAAATCCTAAATCGAAAAACGTAACTGATATAGGTGATCTCTTTGGCATGTCATCAACTGAAAATATGATTTTTAATTTAAATAATATAGTAGATATGGTTTATTAAGAAATAACTTGTCGTCCACTCCAGATTTTTCAGTTGATGCTTTACAACACCACTATTCCAACCAATTGCAGATGCTATATCAATTACAGAAAATTCAATAATATTGCTTTGCTCATTGAAATCGCCTTTTTTGAATTCCAGAGCGATTGCCATTGCCAAAGGTGGACACTCTCGAGCGGCTTGCCTACCAACAAAACGAAAGTAATAATAATATCAACAGTAACAAGTGTAATTGGATTGTCTGTTACTTTAAATATTTCGATCCTCCATAGGACATAACCTTCGCCATAATATAAGCATTGCTCATTATCTCTACCCGCCATTTGCTCTCTAATTCCAAATAACAAAGGAGAGTCGTTATGTTTTCCGCTGGAAGGTCCAACTCCTGAACAGTTTTTTCCGTAGGGAATCCTATTTCATGTCCTGGACATTTCTTCTGATTTTTGAATACAACAGTTGCGTCGTCATCGAAGTCCGCATCCCAATTTATACAATTCGCAGCTCTTATTTCTTCTGCATGTTCCTTCACAAATTCCCTTTAAAAATTTTCATCGTACAATTGTTGTTTTACACTTCAGAGCTACTTACACATTGTTGAAGTTATTCTCACAGGCACAAGGAATGAAAACCTTCTTCAGTAACTTTCTTATTACATGTCTATCAATTGAGTTTGCATAGATGTGTCGTCTTAGCTCAACTTGATCGGAACTTTGGGAATTTAAGAACAAATGGCAGTAAGAAGTTTTCCCATCTCGACCTGCTCGCCCAACTTCTTGTACGTAACTCTCAAAATTCTTGGGCATGTTGTAATGAATCACTGCCCGAATATCAGACTTGTTGATGCCCATTCCGAATGCAATTGTTGCAACCACAATTCGAAGTTGGTTCCCCATAAAAGCTTTTTGAATTGTTCGACGACGATAACCTGGCATCCCGGCATGATAAGCCTCCGCATTCCAATTAACCCGTTTCCTTTTCTTAGAGGTGCTTTCATCCGGTTTCTGGTCCTATTCAAAAATTTCAAAATAATACATGAAGTTAATTTTTTAAACACGTTCAAAATCACCTGTAAACATGTACGAATAAATGCAGATAAACGTTCACACTCGTTTCTCGTAGTACAGTAAATAATTATTGAGGATAAAGAACTATATCTGTAAGGATGATAGTAGCATTACTGAGATCAATGCAAGTTAAAGAATGCTAATATTTTTACCTTTCGCTTCTTAACAGCTTGATAAGAGCAGCATCCCGGTTTAAATCCATTGAAACGGACAAAACCAAATTATCTGGCAGCGGAATATCACTGATAATTCCGTCCATTCCATCCGAAATTCCCAGATGCCGCACAATACTTTCGCGAGTATTGAAAGTAGCCGTCGCTGTTAGTCCTAGAAGAACTTTAATGCCTAGCTTCTGCCGCAATACTTTACAAATCATTAAATAACTGGGACGGAAGTTATGACTCCACTGGGAGACACAATGGGCTTCATCTATGCAAGCAAATGCTATCGGTGGCAAGTTCCGCAGGGTTGATCCAAATCCTGACGATCTCTCTCCGGCAACTACTGCCTCCGGGGATACAAGCAAAACGTCGACTTCGCCCCTATTAACTAACTCTAAGACTTTCAGTCTTTGCTGAGGAGTTTGGTTTGTGTGCAGACAATGTGCCCTTATAAACGCTGGCACCCCGTGCACCTGATCCTCCATTAGCGAGACCAGGGGAGAAATAACTAAGGTAATGGCACCTCTCATCCGACTAAACAAATACGCTGGCAGTTGGTAGCACAACGACTTCCCACTGCCAGTGCTTAAAGTTACTAATGTGGATAATCCAGACAGGATTCTCATCACAGCCTTGTCCTGACCCTTTCGGAAGGATTGATGCCCAAATAGATGCAAAGCTTCCGTAACTTCTGATGTTACTTCTATCACAGATCCATCCGGTCTTGTTGGGTATAAGGGTTCAACTTCGCGTTTTTTGGAGTCACTTTCCAGCAATCCAGACTTCTTCAGAAAATCTTCCGGTATCTTATGTCCTACGTAGGCTTTTTTAGGGACTGCACTGTCTCCATGATCATTGACCTCTAAATTAGGGGCCTCTTCCCCTAAGCAGTTCTCACCAATTTTCGTGTCCTCATCCGAAGTTTCGGAATGCAAATCCTTATACAACAGAGTATTGGAAACTATTGGCATATTATTAGCTTTGTTGCATGCGGTCTGCGAGGATTTTAACATTGCCATATTTTCTGCTTCTTGAAGTGTGGGAAAAGGAGATTCGTCCACGTCTGCCTCCAAAGGAAGCAACTTATCTCCTTGAGTTTTGCAATTCTGAGCAAAATGTCCTGGTTGACCACATTTGAAGCATGTCAAGATGCCCCCATCGCATCCCCTCATATCCATATCTGGACCGCAGAGAGCACCTTCTTTTTTCTGCATCCACAATGACTTTTTATATTTACTGTAGTTAAACTTCTTCTTTCCCTTGAGAAATAATTTCTTTTTCATGTTCAGCCTCAAATAATTTTCATTCAATTTTCCTGTAGCAATTTTCGCCTTTAATTTTTCTTCAGCTAATTGTGTATTGTAATCAACCACGACGGGTTTGAATGAGCTCACTTTGGTGGAATTTTCAATTTTATCCAGGACATTTTCAGCGTTAAGTAGTTCTTCAACATTTACTCGTGGAAGAGACTTCAAATTGCCCAGATCCAGATATGAGGAATATTCTGCCTCAGCATCGTCTTTTGACTCATCCAGCTCATCTACATCCTTCTTAGCAGCACGCTTTTTACCTTTTGCTGCATTTTTCAGCTTTTGAGGATTCTTCGTTTTATTTGGTAATTCGGAAATGTTCTCCTCTTCCGAGAAGTTATTTGTAGAATGGTTACCGTCTTCAGCAGAGGACTCACTTTCACAGTGAGAAACATCTCTCTTCTTCCGTGCAATTCGTTTAGATCGTACAGTTTCCTTGTTCTCAGTCTTACTGGAAGTTGTAATTTTTTTACCTTTTTTCTTGTTTGGAGTTCGTGCATCTGTTTTTGGTTCCGGTTCTTCCACTTTTTCTGGAAAAGTTTGTTGGTTCTGTTCGACCAACGGCTCGGAAGTGGTTGGTTTCTGTTCAGTGTTTTTCAAGCTACTGCTAACTTCTTGGGAAATTTTTCTTCTCTTGGCTATATGACGAATCCTAGGAGTCATCGATTCATCTTCACTGTTCGATACAACAGAATCTGAACCATCATCATATTGCCTTGAAATATTGCTGCAACCATCATTAGTTAGTTGATTTGACGACAATGCTGGAACTTCCCTAGCCGCCGAATAATTGGTCTTTAAATTGAAATTTGATAAACCAAATCTTTTTACTTCCCCATTTTGTTCACTGCTACTTCTAGCGTTATGACCTTGTTTTGAATCGCAACGATCTAACCATTTCTTATCTACATCTATCAGCAAATCTTTCGATATCTTAGGTATTACTGGAATTGGTTCGTCTTGGGATTTTTGTTGAGATTTTTGAGATAAAATTGTTTCTAAGTCTGGCAAAATCTCTTGACTGGTGAACATTTCTGCAAAATTAGTATTCGTACTCGAGTCCGACTTGACTGAAGTAGAGGAACTTAGCCGCGATAAACTCTTCCGAGGATTTCGTTTACTAAAACTTCCTGCTGAGAAGAATTTAGCGTTAAAAACCTTTTTGTTTGGTTTCGTTTGCTTTTCTGATACAGGAACATTTTTGCTTTCTGTTTGACTAACGTTTTTGCCCCATGCGTTCTTATTTAATTCTAGATCTTCTACTGGCTGAAATTCCTTGATAATATGTTTCTCATCTGCGCCTAATGTTTCAGTCGTTGGATCTGGATTCTCAGTAGAGCTTTTTGCATTTGAACTAAGATTAAGGCTGTGTGTATCTTTATTTACTAAGTCCTCTACGCCTGGAGGAAGATTTATTGAATTATCATTAGACAAAGTCGACTCATTGTGCAGACTATCCATTATATCAAATCCATCTTCTGATAACACATCACCCAAAGTATCTTCTAAAAATGAAGTTTTTAATTTGTAGTACATTTTATATGAATCTCTTATATCTCGCGATGCCTCTCGAATATCATGCTGAAAGGAAATAACACAATGAATTGTACAATGATGGATAACTTCACCTCATCAACCTCTTTAATATATAAAATTACAATTCTTCTGTGACCTTAAAGGCAAAGATGAACAGGAAAAAACAATCTGTTCGTGTCATTAATTATTAGCATTTGTATCAGTTATTTTGCTATAAATTATTTACAAATCATTAAATAGTATTCTTAATGGTTTTCAAAACATCTGTTTCATTATTCTCAGAATTATTAAAACATTTGCAAATTTCATTTTCTCCAAAGTCGTTTTCATATTTACAGTGACATTAAACATAAACAAACCTTCGAAGGAACTCGACCGTGTAACTTTTTGAAGTTCTTTTCCCACATTTTAACTTTCAACTTGTATTTTTGATAACTTAGTTTGCCATCCATCTTGGGTAATAATAATATAAAAGAATATCAAACAAACACCACAAAAACAGCCCGTTCAGCAGAATATGAATGAAGTTTGGCCGTCCGTCAAATTTTACGCGGGCAAATATCTTCACCACGGAATACGGATTACAAGATGGTGAATTTGTATGACAGCTGTGTGTGTTAAATTTTCAAACCTGTCAACAGTCACCTTCACAGTAAACAGCTGATTTGACGTTTTATATTTGTCAATTTAAAATTTGCTATAATTTATTCTATCATATGAATTCACTTAATGTTGTTCTGTACAAATTTTGGAAGCACACATAGAATAACATTTATAACATTTATTGTTCTTAAGTTCTTTCTTCTTTGAATTTGATAAACTGTTGACATCCTAAAGATATGCAACTTAGGTACTTCCATATTAATTCATAGAGGGCATTCATGATTTACGTAATACGACTTACGAGTAATAAAATAATTAGTAATAAACAAATTAATAATTAATATTCTTAGTATAAATAAATGTTTTCTTAAAAAAGGCATCAGAAGCAAGCGTGAACATTGGCAGAATTCTGTTTTTTTAAAAAGTCTTTCAATTTACTTTTTTTTTTAAATTATTATGAATTCACTAAATTAACATTAATTAAAGTAGGTACTTTACTTCAGCAGGTAATTTTTTTCCGTATGATAGATACTTTAACCACGGTCGGCACTTCGGTCGGATTGGTGATAATAGATACAAATAAGATGGTATGATGCTTAATGCAAGTAGGTCACATCGACAGCTAAGTCAAAACTTTATAGTTAGCAAATTTTTATGTTTATTATACATAAGTCATTATAATCATATTTATTATTGTAAAAATATTAGTTTATTTATAGAACACATAAGTAATCATTTTAAGTAAGATATTGTGATGATTCTCAAGCATCAAGCATTCCAACTTTTTTTAAATTTGCAATTACCTGCATAAGTGTATACACATCAAGTGATCACTGATCAGTGATGCAATATTCCCGCATATGGTCAAAATTTGCGTAATAAATCGTAATTCAAGATAATTCCAGACTATAGCTAATAAAAAAAAGTCAATTACTGTCAACTGCAATAAAAAATTCCCGTCCAAAACAATGCGCTATTAAGAGATACACAACGTTACAACCCACGTTATTTTCTTTCATTCGTGTCAGACTCCGGAAATGCTGAATCCAACTGACAAAATAAAAGTGCAAAAAGAAATCCTTTTTGGTAATAACAAAATTATTAATTTATTTTTAAAATTGTTTTCCCTCATATCGCTAGTGAGGAGGAAGTTGCAACATCCAAATCGGAATCTGCTAATATCGAATAGCGTCAGTAATTTCACTTGTGCGAATAAACAACAAAAGTTAGAATGTGGAGGCTTGGTTTGGTCATCGGGCAATGATAGCATGAATTGAGGCAATGTGGGCTGGAGTCACCGAATGTAAACTAAGGTCAAGATTGGAAGTCGCGCATCTATCTTAATTCATTCGCGCAGAATCAGCAAGCCACTTGATTGAGGAGGAAGAAAACGATTAGCATTTAAGTGGCATGGAAATCCTCCCACAGGCCAAATCGACGGTGCTTCCGAGAATACGAATCTTCTCCTTATCGAGTGACTGTGATTTGCGGCAGATTTTCCATTGCGTAGAGTCCTTTCCAAGTGGAAAAAAGCATCCTTTTTAGCTTTTTAGCACCCCTAAGCTGCGTAGCTGCCACTAATGTTGCGCTCAGACGCCATTTAAAAATGCGCCCAGATATTAAAAAATTAACACCATATGTGCTTCTTTGGGCAAATGATTTTTGCATTGGCGACGATGACTGAATTTGGCGCAACGAATTTAACTTCCCCAAAACTGTTTGTTGACACATAAAAATTGAAGGACAAGTTATGCAATAAGTACGATGGTCTGTTTTCAAAAAAAACTTCCAAAAAACGTTGACTAAATTCGCTACCAATTTTGATTAATGAATATCACGAATAGGCATTGAAAATTGGGGGATAATAATAATAAATGGTATTATGATGATGGAACCAATTTTCCGAAATGTACGATCTGAAATTGTCGTGTGAACTGTTCGTGGTCTTGGATTCCTGGTTCGAATTTAGAAATTAAAATACAATTCTTCTACAAATTTGCAGTGTTTCCAAAACTGAATCTCGAAAATATTTTGATCTCCGTTTACTCAATTTGACCCCAACAAAGAAGTGTTAGAAAAGAGTTGAGAACGAAATGAAGTGATTGGTCCATTATCTTCAATTCAGTATCAATTAATTTCCTGCTTTTTTATTGAAGGCTGCTCGAACATTGGACTTTAGCAAAATCACAAATTTCACTTTTCATTTTGGATACAATCTGCAGCATTACAGCATCGCAATTTTTCAATCACGATCCAAAAATTCACGTATCTCGACTGCACGATCCATTGATCATTCCAGCAATATTTGTTTCGGTTCAATCCAGGTTTGCAAGATTGACTCCGATATTGATTGAAGGTGTGTTTAATTTTATCGGGTCGAACTCATTAATTTACTTTACAATTTTTCAACAGACTGAAAGGGCGTTTGTTATTGGAAAAAATTAAAGCGCTTTACAATTCACAATTTGACTATTTAATGAGCGTTTAATAATTTAATATTCACTTTCATCTGAAAGGGAAATACTTTTTTCAATTTCGCCTTTGCTAAAAAATGAATTGAAACTTGTAATGATTCAGACTTCAGACAAGATCAAATCAACGTCACATATGCTATGATCCAATAGATCAAACGAATGCGTTGACAGAAACGGAAATTCACCACAAACCAGTTCTATTGCGTGTGGTTGGTTTTGAAAGATCCTGTTCAAATCTTATCCGCCCCCAGATAAAGTTTTATTCATAATAAATGTAATTCATGTCACCCAGACCTCGTACCCTACATCTGTTCACTAACAATAATAGAATATTTCGTGTGAGATTAAATCAATTCCGCAAATGTTAACTTCTGTCCAATCAATTAAATCGAAATTCAAGTCATTTCTATCTGATCAATACCTACATCCCACGCGATCAAATTTCAAATAATCAGTCATTAAAGCAATGCAAATGAATTGAATTCATTGCAAACTGTTTGTTGGAAATGCAGTTCCAGAAATGGGGAATAACCGAAATAAAAATTTCACGATCACAAGTCGATCTTGATCCACTTAAACAAAGACAACTGAAGCAAAGCATCGATTAAAAGTGGAATACTTCGCAAATGAACCTTGCTTAAGATTTATTTTGATACTTTTACTGCGTGAGTATCATGATTTTCATCATCCAGATTTCCATCGTTCGTTGTCCAAGGGGCTTAAACCAAAGCTGTACTGAGGTCAGAGTTCTTAGATGGGGCAATGCCATTCCTACGGTTTGTTTGGCGCCTTAAGTAGCCCATTCTAATGACGGTGAGTCGGAATAATTGCATTGTATTTGCGAATTGAATTGGTAATTTAACTTTTAATGAAAGTGGTACATTGAATTGTTATTGTGGTTCTCGAACATGATCAACCGATCGTGAATTTCGTTCACAGTGGTCTCGGAACATTGCGAAAAAGCGTTCGATTAATAAATTAATGAAAGAAACATTTAGAAAACATTATACAACAATATAATGAATAATGTTTTTCAGGATGAAACTATTGAATGAATTTCAAGGTATCTACGCATATTGAAAAATTAGCGCAATGACCCCTAGTAAATCTTCCATACTAGCCATTAGGCAAATATAACAATACAGGAAACAGGGAATTTATTAATATGTGTTAATATTAGGAATTTATTACTAACAATAAGCATTTGTAATCCTCTATTTTAAGAGTTCAAAAATCCTCTCAACTTAACATGGAAAATTACAATTAATCTTTGCTATTTAATGTATTTTGGAGTCCGCCTAAGGCCTATATATTAAGTTGTTTGAAGTCGAACTATAATTTTTTTAAATTCACATTAGTGATCATAACTTAGCTCCCACGGATGTTTACAGAGAGGAAATGTAATGTGCGAAAACATTACTCTAGCGATAAACTATAAAAACCGTATTGGTATAGCAACCGCAGTTCACCTCTGCCAATGCATTTTCATGGAATGAAAACGTACGCCAATGGCTACTCTTGCAGAGCGCCTCCGCAAAAACGAGATCGCCTGCACCCCGCCTCGGTAAAATGCGCGTTATACTAATTACGTAACAAATCTACCAATAACCCGCATCATTAGGTGTATCTGAAATAGCCCGACACAGCGTCGCGATCCAGCTTCGAAACGGTTGCTTTCAATAAATTCCCCCCAAAAGGTAGCGACAAATTTATGACACTGGTACTGAGAACACTTCAATTGGGTTCACGCAATTGGAATTTGTACCGAACCAGTACTGTGTCCAGCCTCCCGTCGTACCCCAGCGGCAGTTTTACTATTGTCGCCTGCCGCCCACTCTGGAGACGGCTAATGTCGCTGTCGATTATATCCGGTCGCCACGGACCTGAGGACCGCAATTGTGACTCTGACACCACTTCAAGAAGAGGGAGCCTACGCGACCAACCGTCGCCACGCAGCAAGCAAGCCCCTACCACAAGAACCAAGAACACTTCGCACGAAAATTATTGAAACCTTCAGAAAAAAAGTGCCCGCTGAGACGGCGAGGACTTCCGCTCAGACCTATGCAAATCCAAATTCGCTCTAGTAAATTGCCACTAGTTCAATGTGAATGACCGCATTATGAATATTGAATAGCCATTTTCCTAGCGCCAGATTTCAGCGAAAAACACTTCGAATTGAAGTTCAGCGTTCGATGTTTTACTAAAAAACAAAATCCTGCGCAACACGATCACTCGCAACTGACCGCGTGGGAGTTACGCAAATCTCCTTTTATGGACGAATCGTTTCGAGAGCAGCCAAAATCTATGACATAACTCTTGTGGTATGGCGGAGTCTTAATTGGCGACCCTCCATAGAATTTTAATTTGATGGTAGCGACCGCAAATAAATATCACTAGGAACGAGAAACTATTAACACCCCCAGTGTTGGGCGGAATCACTTTTATTTGCGGATGGATTCCTTTCGATACCTTTTGTGTGGGTTCTAATAATTATTCAAATTAAGATTGTTGGAAAGATTTTCATAATTATTCAAGATTAGACATTTAAAACTAAAAAATTAGTATTTGGGATGAAATTCAATTTTATTCCGCAGAATATTATAAATCATGTGTGGATTTTATAAACCATAATAACCTTTTTCAGGTTCATCAAACTGAACCACAACTGAACATTTGCTCAAATCCGAAATCAGGTGAAGATCATTCCCCTCATTTGATCGAGGGTCATTAAGGGAGGATCCTCAAATCGCGCAACGAGGTCTCGATAACTATGCGGTCGAGTTGGATGCAATTTTGAATATAAATTGCTCCTTATCCGCAATTTGAATATTGGTTGTTTTCATAATTTTCATGCTTCTGGAAGTGTTAATAGCAGTTCTCCGGTGAATACAAAACTATATGACATAATTTCGCGTCTCACATGAATCAGAATGTTCCAAATAAAATAGGGAGGGTGTGACTTGTGGATTCATTTCAATTTCACACGTACTAAGTAGTTTGTTGCAGAAGCAAACTTTTGAATGCACATTTTTGAATCGTAGTGCATCCAGCAGCTCAAAGTGCATAACCCAACCCCATTTCAGACGCAAGCTGGACAGAACTAGTAAGTAGTAGGCGACCTCTGTGACATGATGGTTGACGGTCGTAGTCCAAACACCAGTAGGAAGCCAAAGCGAGGAGTCGCGGCGACCAAGTATGGTAATAGTCAGACGTGACTAGAATCCGCGGCTGTTTCTGAATCACAAGCGCTGATGTTTATTTCTGATATTTTCCTGTAATGAACATCCAGTGCAGATTACAGCGATCTGGAACCGACATTAAAATTCAAGTCGAGTGCATTATTTTTGATGAGAACTGGTTACATTTTGATATATTCGCAATCACACGCAACGAGGGCAAAGCAATATGAAATAATTGATTGAATTTCAAGCCGATTGCGAGGCGTATTGGAACGGGCAGATTGTTTTTTCACGAGGATTTCTAGTCTAGTTGTCCAATGTTCATCGTAGGTATTCAGTGCAGTAGACGAAAACCGAAAAAATATTAATTAACAAAACATTTTTCCGGATTACTTATTTAATATGTGCATAATTCTTCAAGTATTGAAGTTATTTAATTAATTTTCCAATCAAAAATAATGAGTAGAATATAATGAGAACAAAATCCTAACATTTTGCGTGTTTTATGAGAAATTTCCAAATATAAACAATAAGCCGAAATTGATCATGGTTTTGATTACACATTTTTTTGTTAATAAAATTTTTTTTGTTATTAAAATTAACCGGCAAAATGACTCAAAACAATCTTTGTTTGTTTTTGAAACTGGTTTTCATTCAGAATTTGTTTATTCGCCGATACTATAGGATTGTGTTGTTTAAATTTTACGCGACAAACAATCAATAGCAGCAAATCCACGAAATTCCATCCCTCGTCGTCGTTGCCAATTTGTATAAAAATAGACCCCATAATCATCATTCGCACTTGATTGAATCGAACATCGAGGAGTTGCGAAGATGTCACGTTTGAGAGAAAATAATTTGAATTACGTAAAGCACTTGAACAATATTTCAATTAGCAATGAAAGCTGGTAAGAAAATATAATTGCATAGGAATATTTTTAAATGTTAATAATATTAAAAAATTATAAGCAAGCCAAGTATATAATTAAATTTTTTCTTGTTCGGAAATATTTCCATGATTCCGTTTTAGCAGTTTCAAGTCACTTGTCTTGTTTTTTAATCAATTTTTATACATCTACATTTTTATACAAAAACTGCAACAAAATATTTTTTTCGTGTCTGCTTGAAATGAGACAGTTTTCAATTTCAATTCCCTTTTTTAACTAATTTTAGACCTTAAGGTCAATTTTTTCAGATAAAAACAGGAACTTACAAATTTGTTGTTGTTGGACCTTCTTCATGCACTTCCGGCAACAGGTGATCAATTTTTTTCTGGCATCAAAAATGTTGCAGGCTGCTACCCAGGCATAATGATTGATGTTTTGAGTGTGACTTAATGCATTATTCAATCATTAATTCCTATTAATAATGCGGGGATTGCCACAAGCATTTCGCGGTTCCCTCCCACCGGTAATTGCTAAGCCCAGAGTTCTGAGATGGATGCCAAGTGAGTTCGATTGAATTACAAGCAATTCAAATTTGGACACGCTTATGCTTAGGCAAATAATTGCGAATTATGCGATTGTTTCTCGAGGAGGAAACCAAAAACACCGTCCCCGCCCCCACTTGCAACCGCGAAAAAGCC
This sequence comes from Leptogaster cylindrica, assembly GCA_963082835.1. NCBI lineage: Eukaryota > Metazoa > Arthropoda > Insecta > Diptera > Asilidae > Leptogaster > Leptogaster cylindrica. The sequence goes on from OY720109.1 coordinate 3,632,765, forward strand.
TTCTCAGTTATTGCAAATCTCTTAATCAACCTCTCCGGATGATGCAGCTCATCGGGTGCGGTTAGTAATAGTAGACAAAAGCCGGCGAGCCTGATTCAGAGCTGATCTCTTCGAGCGACTGAAGAGAAGTTTGAATTTGGCGATCGTTTTGCGATTTCTCGCTGGGGACCCCAAACAACAGCTGGTGTCACCTGAGAGGTGCGCGCGAACAATTCTCTAGCTGCGCCAGCAAGCGTTTTCCTTCCACCGGGAAATATCGCACTTTGCAAGACCCCGCTGGGGCGTTACGAGCCATCTTTAGTGGCCACTTAGCCAGCTTCGAAGGTAGACGTGACTGTCTTAGGAAATACTGCTCGGGCCTTTCGGTGCACGTTGTGCCAATCCCTGCGCATAGGAATCTCAGTTGTGATCTCAATTATATATTTTCACCTGCTCTTTCGAATGTTCACGAACCACTGAAAAATCCCTGTTTGAGTCTACAACACATGCGCACAGAGGATATCGATTTGCGACAATTTAAACATGATGAAAATTGAAATTTTCCGGTTAAATATTTTCGGCCCTTGTTAAGTGTTAATGATCCATTTCATGTGGAGCCCCGAGGTCGGAATTTAGTGCATGTTCCGTGTTAATTGATACATAATTGAATTGATTGATTTTTCGAATATTAAATAAATTGTTATAAAACCAACCAGTGCAAGGAGTGGTCCCACTATGGACAAATGTACCTGGATATTCGGTCTTTTCCTGGTGAGTAACAAACTGAACAAGTGCTAACTTTGGAGTTTTAGTAGGTTTACAAATATGTTCTCGAATTATGACATGTGGCCAACCGCAATCAGTTGCATAAGCAATGCATCAGTAGAATCGTATAACACCTACATTCTTGGGGATCTGGCTGCGATCTCTCGGTTGCGCCAGATGATCTAAGTGGACGGTATTCGCGGTAATTTTCAGCGACAGGGCGAAATGCAATGTTTGCTGATTGCGTTCTGTGGAGGTTTTCCGAATAAACGCCAAACGCAAATGAGGCGGCAGATATGTGGTGCGATTGCACGCGCACGACGCAAAGGTAGAACCGCGACAAAAAATCGTTGTTGGGCAGAAACAAGGTGGCTTTATGAAGGCAATTTCCACCTTAACTGGAGAACAATGCACGCGATTAAAACTTCCAATCGAATAGACACTTCTTTGCAATCCATTATCAAAAGCATCGTTAAAAAACAGAGAGCTCGTTATGTATTATTTATAATCGAGAATATCTTCGGCGATCAGTTTGAAAAAATTCCTAAATTGTGAAGAAAGGAAAACATTTAATTTACACTTTCGATCTTGTCCCTTCGTCAAGCCTTACTCCTTATAGAACAAAGTTTTAAATTTAACAACGTTTATTTTGATTTCAATATATTTATGAAAAAAATATATATTCATGAATAAATCATTTTATGTGTAAGTGTTTCCAAAATTGGTAAAGTTGCTTCATTAAAAATAATTGCAAATTTAAACAAATATATAAATTTGCATTACGAATAATATTCATACTACGATTTCCAACAACAAAAAATAAATCTTCTGGTAGGAAAATCCAATTTTTAATTTAAATGATGTGGTGGTTTAGTGGTGTTGGTGTGTGGCTGATTCAAGTGATCTCATTTATAATATATGATAAGTTTGTGATCTGCGATGAATTATATTGCAAAACTAGTTCAACAGATTTGGTTTTAGTAATAAATGCTTACGATTAATGCTGATGTAATTCAAGTAATTTATTTCGGAACATTTGCATTAAACTTTAGTCAAATCAAATTACGTTTTCCTGTTGTGTTGTTTAATAACAAAATAATGAAACATCAATATCCGATAAAACGTGCATATTTCTTATTTATTGCACCTATTTAATAGGATACTTTCAAAAGAGAAATGCATCCTCGTTGAAATAAAGCTATAGCGGATAGTCATGAACTATTTGCTGAGTTATAACAAAGCATCGTTAATAATTTCAATAACGGAAAATGGATTCCGACGCGATCTTCAAGCCTGCCTTAAAGACGCGCATTGTCTGAAGAATTTCTCATCGATGAGAGGAGCAGAACTTAGATGTTGGGCTGCTGTTTGTATCCGGATAAACTTATTAAAACCATAAAACAATCAAATACTTCGAACCTTGAAGGACGACTTCCTCTCTTCATGGCGGATAATCGGAACATAAACTCTCAGAGGATTGCCCTTCGGTTTTCTAATAAATTGTAAATTTGAGGTTTTTCACAAACCATTGTTTTTCTATAAGTAAGCAATTTAACTTGATATAAATTTAACCTGAAGGTGCTTAATGCAATAATGAACTCTAATAATTAATTTATTGTGATTTCTTAACTTGATCGTTTAGCTCTGGAGGAAGGTCGTTCTGCCCAAAATTTATGCATTGTAGAATTGTTGGATTAGAATTATGTGGAATCCTTTCAAGATTGTGAACAATACCCTCAAATCCATGGCAAAGCACCATTATCCACATCGGTTGCGGAAAATTGACTCCAGAATAATACGGAAAAGTAAACAAACGCACAGCACTCAAAGCAGTTCCAAATCACTGGGTTCAACATAAAGACTTATTGTTGAGCTAATTACCATGACCTCTTCTCTCTACAGCGTTTGTTGTTAAACAAATCCGATAGTTTCAATTAAATTTAAATGGCAAATTATGTGACTATTTTAAATCTCTCACCAGCAACGAAACATTCTTCTGTTGCACTTCTATAATAATTATTCTATTGTTTTTTCCCATAATATCTATTAATTTCAATCGAAAATTTTGCTAAAACCTTGCCGCCTCAAATTTCATAAAATTATTGAAAGGACTTCAATTCCATGTAATTTCAAAAACGTGCTGTTAAGTGTTGCCAACGTAGTCCACTTGTTGCATTTTTATCACCTGTATTGATATGCAAAGTGCTTCCACGTGTTGATTATTCAGGAAAATTTGTTGCATGGACCTCGGCACCGGCTTGACTCGGAAACTGTTTATGCAACAATTCGATTCAACGATGAACCGCATAAATTATGGTCATTGTAACTGTTAGCGGCCAAACTTCCATTTGTCCAGTGCACATGCAAAAGTCCTACTTCATTATTTATATAATAAAATACAATAAACTTGTCATAAATAATTTCCAAAAGTTTCCTTCACTTTTGTGGTGATTGTATTACGTCATTCTGAATAATTTATTATTGCAGTTCAATTCGAATGAATTTCGGGTTAAGAGGAGAAAACACGACATGTAACATGAATTCACCAAAGCAAGCTGACAAATCGGTGAAAATATCTCACAAGGGGATTTCCCAATTACCTTTCCACTTTTGCACTAAATACGATCTAGCGGAATTTAATGCGAAAATGAACTGCCACACCTCCTTGCAACATTTTCATTCACTGTCTATTTTAGCATTTCTTTATGGATGCCACATGGAAATGTGACTGATAATATTTCAAAACAAGAGTGAGACAACCAATTTTGCATAATTTTTCACATTGTTATACAATTTAATGTAATATTGTAAATGTAAATAAAAAGCAGTAAAAGTACTTATTACAAGTTACAACTTTCGGCTTACGTCTCAGTCTCAAAAATTCCAACAATGCGCAGCGTTTTGTGAAGCTTCACTGGAGTTCATCATAATTGGCAAGATATTTGAAATCAAGTGCAAGTTAGTGCAGGTGTAGTGATTATTGTGGAAAAGCGCTGGTGACCCTCAAGATGTCACACTGAACTAATTACGCAGCAATGATGCATAATTCAGCAGCCAACAGTTGTTAGCGTTTCGTTCGCCACAAACGAGAACATCCAACGAATAATCAGCGACAGTGCCAAGAAGCTGCAGAGAATCACGTCGTCTTGCCGCCGTGCAATGTGCATCCAAATCCGCTGCGGCAAGATACCGCCTTCTTCCGCCATTCTACTCTCCAAGATGCGTTGCAAGACAAGAAGTGTTCAACAATTATCCACAAGTCGCTGGCGCATGCGCCGCAGAGAGATCATCCCAATTGTCAAGGCATTGTCAGGTTGTAGATCATTTGATGAATCAGATATTGTAGAATAGACCGACAGAGCTGCAGGGATGATATAACACGACCGTTGACGGCTTTTAGTAATGGAAATCAGAACCAAGATCAGTAATGCGAAATGGAATGCAGCACGGGCGTTCGTTGAATTATACATTTTTGAATTTGCGCGGGCAGAGAGACAACGCACCAGCGATAACTTCCTGAACTGAAAGGCGCACCTAAATTGTTTTGTTTTCCTCTTCGAAAGTTATGTTCACATCGTATTTGTTGCGCTCAAAAAATTTTTTCGGAACATAATCAAAAGGCATTGGCCAAACATTGTCACTGGAAATTTCGTTGCTCCCAATTGAATTGGACATCGTTATGAGTTGTTCAAGGTTAAGAACTTTATAACTTTCCAATAAAATCTCAATTCTGGTTGGCAACGGCAACAAGTTGTGGTACACCTCCGAAGGAAGTTCCATTAAATTGTACGATGCACCTGGAAATTTTCGGTAATTATTGTACCATTAAATTAAACAAAAGTACCGTTGTCAATATCAACAGCGATTTGTGTACATGTTTGATAAACCTTCCTAACCAGAATATCGTTAGTCAGTTCTATGTCATCTATATCTATCGACATTAGTTCCCTGTAAAGCATTGGAGGATCAGCTTTTCTCCAAACAATCCGATCAAAGAATAACTGAAAAATCCTTTTCCTAACAAAATAAATGGTTAGGTATTGTATTTTTCCACTGACCTGGTTTACGTTGTTCAAAACCAAATTAACTTTAGATAGTTTGAAAAAATGCATAAGTTTTTCTAAATGCTTAAAAAATATTTTTAGAACATCTTCGGAACCTTCCAACATTGTCACTGATTGGGTTTTATAAAACAAAAACAATCCCGTCAGGCGTTCATTAAACAAATTCTGTTTGCACGAGTTGAGGATTTCCTCGTAAGAAGTCTTCAATGTTTTGTAAAAATTTTCTGTAGTATTAGCATGAAACGCCATGTAAATAACCCTTTGGTAATAGGAGTGGCGATTCAACAGAGCCAAGTTTTCTCTGACGTGGTCCGCCATATTCGGTCGATTTTGAAATGCCGCTCGGCTGTTGTCCTTCGCTTTGTCCATTTGTCTTGAACTCATTTTACGCTTATGCTTTTAATATAAACTAGAAAAAAATTTTAAGTTCTGGATGATTTGTTGGGAACTGTCACAATTTCAGTCAAATATATATTTTGGGTTACTACACAATCCCTAAGGAACTGGTTACTAGGATACTGTGTCAATGTGTATCAAACAAGTGCCATTTGTAAAAGTTTTATTCAATGAACATGCATAAAACAGAGGTACATTTTAACATTTTTGTAAAATTATTGTAGATTACAACAATGGCGTAAAGGCAATGTAGAAATGAAAATACTGATCGAGGAGTATTTCTAAGACTATTGTTGTTATTTATGCATTACGGTAAAACTGATATTTAAATCATAACACGCGCATTTCTACACTGTAGCAATTATAAAAAAGCAAATTCAATACTTACAGTAAGTCAACACTCTTATTGTGGTATTAACATGGACAGATGAAAGTTTATATAACTTGCATCCTATAAAACGATCCACTGGGCGTTAGAAAACTTTTATCTAATTTATCATCTGAATAACAATTGTGAAATTCTATATCACAAGTTACTTAACTTCTCCAGCCAAAGATCTCGGCGTTTCGAAAAAGCAGTGCACTAGGAGAGGCCTACTGATAAATCTGGGGCCACACTGCTACAGTCGTGTGATATCGATCGCTGATCTACCGCGGGTGAATGGCGACCCAACAAGGAGAACAGCGGCAATCAGCTTCCTTTTCGCTAAGCCAGAAACATTATGTGGATACAGAGATCGGTAAAATTGTAGCAAGTCCACTGATATTCAGTCTCCAGGTGATCGCGGCGGCACAGTATAAAGCCCTCCATTGATCTAAGGCGCCAAAAAGTGAAAGTTTGATGTTTATGTGGACTTACGTTGAACTCGTTGATCCGATGCTTTCCATGCAACTTAATTGTGGTTTTGTTTTGAGTCACCTTCCGTCATTATCACCCTGTGTTGCACATTCTTCTATTCACAAGTGTCTTCCCGTGCAATAACCAATCTCTATTAATGTCGGTTAATTGCACGGTTTTCTCAGCAAGGGGGCTTTTTGAAAATGTCGTCGAACTACATACATATATTATACATATAAATCAATTAATTGAACTAATTACCGCAGTAAAATTAAGTAAATTCGTTTTTATTAGTTTTGATTTAGGTATCGGATCTTTTATGATTGAGTGTAAAATATAATTGAATATTTCAATGTACCAATTATAACTAATTTAAAAAATTAAATTAAAAAAATTAAAATATTGAACTTACGTGCATATTATGTATATTGCAGATAAATTGGTATTCTGGAGTGCCTTGATAAAATCATATTGACAGATAATGTTCATTTAATATTTCACAAAATTTCCAGTAGATAATAATTAAAATTAAAAAAATAAATTGTTTAGTTTATTTTATTATCTAAAAATTATCTTCCTTTTAGTTTATGGTTTACTTTAATGTTTCGTTGCACGTTAAGATAATGAAAGATGTTCTGATAAGAAATACATATTAATTAATTAATTAATTGCACCTACTTTTCCATTAAACACGATCAAAGACTGTTCAGTTCACTTCCTTATTACTCCTAGCCCTAGGTTGGTCGAACCCTCCTTTGCCGACGAAGCTCTTCCACAATAGGAACGCTGGTCACGGTTGTCGTTATTTTCCATAGAAGTAGAAATAGAAAACGCCAGTCGTGTCCGCGATGGTTTCGTGTGACCTCAACGGCTCATGAATTTAGTCGATTAGCCTCCCACTCAGAAAACGTGGCTGCTGAAACCGAATCGAAGGTTGTGGCCCGTGGCCTGGCCTCTGTCAGGGTTCGCAACAGGAACACCATGGAGTGAAATTAATTTGTACATTTGTCCGCGATGCTGGGAGCATTTAAAGTGCTCCACAATCCACAATTAATTTCTCAGGGTTAATTGGTGAAGTTAATCCGAAGAAAGGAAATGTTTTCGAGGCGTTTGTTCTTGAGTTGTTTCGAGTTCCCCTGAACCAGATTCATTTATCTGCACGAAAAACCATAGCAAGGTCAACCAAGCACTTGCAGAGGACAGATTCCCTCTTTTGGTGCTCGTTCGTTAATTGTTTCCAGTGAGTGACCTCATTGTCTGCCATTATCAAACGATCGACGGTGCAGCACTTGCAGCTGTTTCTCCTTAATTAACGACACAACGCGGTGTCATCCGAAGCACCAGTGCAGTAAGCTCAGGTGCCGATCTGCAATCAACGCCAATCTTCTTCGATGAATGCTGCCACTCACCTCCTTCACCAACACCGACGAAAACTCAGGTGGCACCAGCTGAACTTGGTTGAATAATTTACAATAAATTTCTGCTGGAAGAAAGTAGTTGAGCCCGTGTTGGGTGTCGAGGTGTTGTTTATCATTGGCGCACAGGTGCTGCTGCCTTGACTTTGAAAATTTTCACTCAAGTTCAATAGCTGAGCATTCGGAGTCGTTGCCGGCAGATCTTTAGCCACTGTTGTCTATTAGCGGCTGCTGCGATTCGTGACTGAAGAGCCGATACCGCGTACGCTTCCATCGCGGCGGATAACTCTTTGTCGCGATTTACATAATTTATGGCCGGTAATTATTACAGAAGCGGCACAGTGTGGAAGCGCGAAAGCGAAAGTTAAGGTATCCAGTAATCGCTTATCGCCAGGGATGATCGTCGACAGATGAATTCTTTGTAATGTCCACCTGTCTTGGCAGGATAAATGTTGCTTCTGGTTTGCATTTATACAAACAATGTCCTTAAAACAAACATGAAGAAACACTACCTTAAAACTAAATTTCTTCTCCTTTCAAAGTCCTCCGAAGCATTTGTCGCCGTCAGGTGTCTAAATACCTTATACAACGAGAAATAAGAAACAGATTTAATAGTGAGAGGACTTTGAACTTCTAAACTGACTTTTATTAATATTGTAAGTTCTGATGTCGATATCGTGACTGCGAACAAAACGCATCGCATGATTTATAGTTATTAAATTTCTATTATGTAGGTATTGATTTTGCGTGAACTTAAAATGAAGTCAGTTACACATTATTGATGTAAATTTCAATTCCTCTGGTCTCATCGGTTTGTACTGTAGTGTATATGTTAAACCTAGTGCAATCAATTGAAAAATTTTAACGAACTATATACATTATACAGTAATTATTATTAATTTTAAATGTTGTTATTGTTTGTACAAGAAAGTAAGAGGAGTTCTATTAAAATATCGGAATCGGAATTCGGAAAGGCGTTTTGAAAATGAAGTAGAAATGAGATAATCGCAGGCGAATGCACCATTCTCTCGATAAATGCTTCAAAATGAATTTCAATTTTGAAAGTAAAAAGGTGCAGGAATACATTAAACATGCAATAATTTGCTCTTGAAATCACATCTTCAAGATTTAATGTCCAACTCGTTGAAATCGCTGGTTAAAAAGTTTTTAAAATCGGGCATATGCTTCGTTAAAAGCCTTTTACGCCCACACATCATCACATGCGTACTTTCAACTCGTTGAACTGACTTTATGCTGCAAATCTGGTCTGCCCTGAATTAGTGTGGCGACTGCATTGCGCTGAAGTTGGTCTTATATACGAATTGCAACATATGATATTGAAAAGCCTACACATGTTTACGAACATGCAGGAGAAATCAATATATTATAGAATGTGCGTCCATTGCTGTGAGTTGCATAATTCGCCAATGTGGCTTCTGGCGAGCCCCATACGAAAATCCGTGACTAGTACGGAGCATGACTTCGAATTTTATGTGGTGTTGGACATGAATCCAGTTCGTCACTCATTGAACTGCACGTTTCCTTATACATCCGAAAAGTGACTGCAAAAAGGCGAAAGTGGAATATCCAAAGAAGGAAGTCGTCACCCCGAATTGTCTGGCTGAATTTTTTGGATATAGCGCAATGTAAAGTTCGTCGCTTAAGTCTTTCGTTTTGCAGTGACAGTGCAGAGGAGGTCAATGGGTAAACAATAAATCATATTTGTTTAAATGAATGGGATCAACTGGTAAAGCAGATTACGTACACCATTTTTATTGCATAACGGTTTAATGTACTCATTCAATAGTCAAAATTTAATAATGACATTGAAAAGTTGTTCCTCAGCAAACACTAGAAATATGAGTGGGTGGACATTTCAAGCAACAAGGTTTCCTCACCATTAGTGTTTATTACTAAAGTTGTTAATTGATCTTTCACTATCGCTGAATGGAATTATGACATAAGATTTAACTAGAAAAATTATAGTTGTCCTTCAGAATGTGTTTTTAATCAACAAAATCAATTTCCTCCATCTATAAACCAAACTTTATTATTTTAATGCAACAAATAATTATTTTAAGTTTACAGCCGATTAATTGTGATCTCTATGAAATATGTACTTAAAGTGGTGATTTATGTGATATCAGCATCAACACTGTCTTAATTGCTTTAAATAACGTGTGGATTAAGTTCGCTTTATTTACTGTAGAATACCATCACGTATAAGCAATCCCATATTTCCAACAATAGCAACAGATAATCACGCATGACCACGTAGATTTAATAATAAATACCTGCCCACCCTTTCGGGCGTATTTTGTTTAATTTGCGTTGTCGCATATGATTTGTTGTCTCTGGACTGAAAAGGTGGAACTCTGCCATTTAAGCGACACCCTGCAATTATTACGCGATCTATAATAATTATTAATCGCAACCAACCGCAACTCATTATCGATGACCTTGCTATCGTACATATTAATTTATTTCCAAATCGATTGCAAATTCCTGACACCCACTGTTCACAAATAGAAGATGAGGCGACATTCTAAGCTCCTTCCTCGAAAACTGACACCATATTGTTTAGTTTTTGATGAATATTGAATTGTCTGCAAAATTTATAAACTGCGTCATATATTACGTGGGTAATTTATAAATTCACTACTGATTAATTCTCCCAGATTAGTAGTGGATTAAAGTAAAAAATACTGATGTTTTTTTCCAATTGTAGGACGTTGAAGATATATTCATTTTCAAATCTCTCCATTAGTCACCTGTTTGGATTTGAATCCAGCTGGATGATATTATGTAAACATTGAGCTACTTTCTCGGACATTTTATTTAAAAAACAAAAACAAATATATCTTGTTTTTTTACGAACCAACATCGTCTGCATGAAGAAAGTTTCATAACAAGCACCTTGCCTTTAGTTTTAAATATGGAGGTTGGTAATTTAGAAACTAATCAGACTTCGCACCTACATAAATATATTGTGTACAAAGTTACAATTATTATTAATAAAAGTATTTGTTGGATTAAAGTCGCCTGCGGTTCAATCAGATTGCTCACCAAGACGCACTTTGCTGATTTCCTCGATGATCAAGATTTAAGTTATTCAAATGACTGAATAAAATGCTAATGAACAAGAGAACTCGGCATTCGCGACTTAGACAATTTTTGTTTTCGAGTTGGTTGTTCTCTCCACAAAAAATCAGATTTTTTTTTAATTTATTATGGGGACGAAAACAATATATGTAAGTTATCTAAATGAAATCAGTTGTGACACAATTCTTACAAATTATGGCATTATTAATTTTTTTGGTACACTAATCGTGCATATTAATTATATTTGCCATTTTAATAATCTTCATTGTCCTACTCAAGCAGAGTTTGTATTTCCATACATAAGAACTTAATTCATAGCAACATTTTAAACAATCGATCACAAACCCTTAAGATTGTACCTATTTAATAAATATCGAAAAACCATTTAATGGAAAAAAATAAAGCGAGAAAACCTTGGAATACGGCGAAGATGAAAGGCAAATTGCAAGTAAACAATTTTTCATTACCAATTGCTATAATATTTCTATTTCCGTCAGAGCTATGCTTAATTATTGTTTATTGCCAGCTTTTAGTACAACTGTCCAAACACAAAATAACCATAAATAAAGAAAGTTTTTTGTCACTTCATTCATTAAAATAAAATTCAAAATTATAATAGGTTTTCTTGAAGTTTCCTGAACATGAAAAATCCATGACAACTTTAAAATAATACCAATGTTGCAAAATCCAAGTATTTAATTTGTTTAAAAATGACATACACGTAATACTTATTTGTAGAAAATTAGCGTTAATAGTGTTCTTGGCATTTTACAATAGGTACAATGTACATATTTAGAGTTATTTAACCTTATTATTTTTTCAGAAAGTTTGGCCGGTCAGTTGACTCAATTTTATGATATGTATTTTCGGAAAAGTAAAGTTGCCTCTATACGATCCAAAATGGTCGTGAGAAATGATTCAGCTGTTATCACGACTCCAAGTTACTCGAAAGGGTTTCGTAATACAGAAGAGTGATCATTCATAAGCAATTAAAGTCATAGACATTCAGCCGGTTTGACGCTTGATCGTCTTACATAAAACTAGTTAATTGTTTTTTTGCAACTTGCCACAACTTTTACAAGTGCAAGTGCCTCTTTCTCTTGAAATTCTCACTTCACTCGTCGCCATAAAATCGCAACAAATTTTACCGTCGCGACGGTCGCCACGAAAGGGTTCAATTCCAAATGAATGGCGTGTAATTATTACGAATATTGATTATATGCCCGTAAGGCCAAAAATAAATGGGAAAAATCAATTTTACATCATTGGGCAGCTTTCTTTGGTCAAACGGAATTGGAAAATTCACTACAACTTGTGAAGTTTCCGGCTATAACGGGAGCCGGTTCTTGTACTCAAAAGGTTGTTGACTTAAAAGTTAAAACCATATTTTGGTTGTTTTTTATTTTATTGTTTATGTTATTCATTCGCAAGGTGTGATACGAACAGCTTTTGGTGTAAAAGGAAACGCTTCAATCAATCCGTAAAACACTTATGGTTGAGGCTGTTTGGCAATTTGATAAGAAATTTATTCTTTTGAATTTGCTTTAAATATTTATGAAGTGCTAAATTCTATTTGGAATAATTAATTTTTGGTAAACTATATCAAAATTTAATCAATGCAGAAAACAGCTCTCCATGTTCTCAGTAAATATTGAACGCACAAAAATTATCTAAATGTGCAAGACGTTTTAGAGTTTTGAATTTTTATGTTTATTTACAAACAGAATTTATTTTAGCAATAAAATTTAACGGCCAGTCACACTTTTAATATTTTTTTTTCTATTTTTTCTATATAAACTTTTGAAATTTATTTCACACATTACACATACTTCCAAGGAATTTTGATTATTAGTTTCAAATCGATGTCTGACCACACAACTTAAATTAATGTAAATTGATAAAACTAATACAAATAAAAAATCTGAATTGATCAGAATTCCTATTATCGTTCAAGTCACAGTATAACTGATCATAATTTTGATATAATTAATATGTTTTGGCAATGCTGAAAGTGAAATTTATGGAATAATAAAACTTCAATCTCTTCACTTTTAAATTGATTGTTTTATTGGTAACGCGTTTTTTACTTCACATTCACACCGATGATTTTCCAATTGAATGGGCGAACAAAATAACAAATCATTAAAGGTAATTTCATCCATGCAGCTGAACGTGTTTGTTTATTGTAAATACGATCGGGCGCGTGCCACGATAAGAAAGCCACGGCTGAAGTGCATGAAGTGCAACCAATAAACTCAGTACCAAGCGAGCAGACGCTCCGCTTCTTAGCTGTGGAGGAAGGAAACAGAAAAGAGCCTCTGACTTCCGGCTTTTAACGAGATCATATTTCCGATGGACGGGCATTACTGTCAAGATGCCGGGAGATAGATCATTTAAATGCATCGCGATTTCTGTGCCACAATTCAACAGTAATTAGCGCCAAGTCACAAGTGCACTGCGCATGACCGTCTGCGACTAGTGCAGTGGGGTTAAGTGGAAATCTCAGGTATAGGGAGCCCTTTAAATCGACTTTCTCTCCCCAGCATCGGTTTACCTTGTTAACCACTTCAATCTGGCAGCCGCAAATTAGAGGCAAAAACAATTGGGGAAGCCCCGATATTGATTCGCAACATTTGATACCGTTCTGCTTGCCAGGACCGATTCGTTCGACTTCCTTGAATTGCGCCACAAAGGGAAATCATAGAATTTCAGTTTTTGCTAGGACTATAAGGAACTCTTCTGACACCACCAAATGACTGTGCGTGAATTTCGCGTGGGTGGAACCTGGGTCGATTGTTAGATTGTTCTGCAGGCGCGTCAGTACTCCTATTTGGGCACAGTTCGTGTCGGGTGCAGTTTTTCGCTCTTACATTGGGTCAAGGTGCTTGCTCGACTATTTGAACAAAGACAGCATAATTCGCAAAGTTCTCATAATTGCACAGCGGTCGTAAGAAAAGCCAATACACCCACCCACTGCGGCACAGTTTCCATTATTCATTTAAAAAAGCCTTAAGCCAATGAACCAAGTATTAATCGTGGGAACGGCATTTCAGAGCAATTTACCTCAACATTGATAAGCCAGAAACTTGTGCTTGTTCATAATTACAAATTTTTTATTTGGTCCGCTTACGCCTTGGAAGTGGTAAGGTAATATAACTTCATTAGCGTAACTTAACCCGTCTGGGTAACATGACCTCAATTGCGTCATAGTCGCGATTGAATTTTCCAGAACAATCATAAGTTTATTATGACTGAACCAAATTTCTTGAATTCAATATTGGTTAATAAACATTAAAGACCGTTTTACTTTTCGTTGCAGATCTCATTACATAGTAGCAAAGCTTCTTGGGGAACTCCTGGACATGGACAGTATCACATTCAGACCGATGAAGGTCCTGAGAGATATTTTCGATATCAAACCGATAGTGGACAGTATCGAAAAGAGAAACGTTTACAAGACGGAACTGTAATAGGTATTTCGAAAAATTTGTTAGTTTGGTGGATATTTGTGTACTACACGTAGGTAATGTATTTGTAGGCACTGACGCTTGGATTGATGCCCTGGGTTACCTAAGACAGAAGGACTATATTGCTGACAGTCAAGGATATCGAATACTAAAATCGAAGACAGTCTTCGTAGGTCAAGGCCGACCGATCGAGGTAACTAACATTTTTTTAACAATAAAACATTTCATATTAACTATTGTTTTTGTTTTTTCCTTACAGGAGGCCATACGATCTCTAAAGAATTTACCAGCTCAAGCTGGTACCTTGGTGAAGCCAGGAGCACAATCAAACTATAAAGGTTCTTCCACTTTATACGCCACCCCACCAACAACCACAGTTGTTCCTACCAGAGCATACCCAACTAGTTTACCTCCGACGAGTTATTTGGGATATGATCACTATCCCACGCCGCAAGTGTTCGTGAGACCTCATTCTCAGCCAGTGGATGACGCCTACGGAACCACAAGGTTTGGGCCAACAACTTCGACAAATCTGATTCCTTCGACGTATTTTTCTACTACCACTGCCGCTCCAACCACTGCTCCTTCTAAGTACTTCGAACCGCCGCCGTACAATACTAGAGTTCAACCATTAGCGATAATTTCACCTACCCCGTCGCCGATTACTACCAACAATGGACAACCATCCGATGCAGAATATCCTTCCTCCACACCCGCACCACATATTTCTTCGACACCATATCCTTCTTCTACACTAGCGCCGCCATATTCAACCACAAATCGTCCTGTTACCTATGCGCACACCGAAACATTCAATTCCGTTCCGATTTCCTCTACCACCGCTTATCCTGGTTTCATAGAATCTTCCACCCCTCGACCTATCGTTCCCTTAGGAAACAACAATATCGACGTACAACCAGTGTACTCAAGGACACCTTCTTTAACTGGTGCTGGATATCCTTATCAACATTACGAACGAGGTCCTTTGCAGTATAACAACAACTTAGGTAGTGGATACGATCCTCAGTATACGTACTATGATGGTGTATCCGTAAATCATGACGGCTTCCGGTACTACCTCCCTCGACAGTACCATGAAGAACAGAATCTTGATGCTCAAACGAAGGCAGGAAGCTTTGGGTACATAGATCCCTTCGGAATTCGAAGAGTGATTTATTATAATGCGTCGCCAGGTCAAGGATTCGTGCATAGGAAAAACAACAGATATGTCGGATTCAATGCGACCCCATACGACCCAAGGCCGGTATAACTTCACAAACCACCCCACGACCTCTCCGGTTTTACAAGTAGCAAATTGGACTTGGACGCTTAACAAAAAATAGCGAAAGATGGAGAGGACCATTAATTTCGGTATCGATAGCTATTCTGTGGCATTTAGCAGCAGGAGACTCAATCTTTTTCCACCTATACTCAAAAAACCGCACTATCTTCGGCTGCTTAAGTGAACTGAGATGATGAGAGACGACATCCCGATTATGACTTGGATTTCGCGTCCCATCGACTCATCCGCCTGCCAAACAATTCCCTAAAACCGTAAACAGTCTTGTGTGTTAAGTGACTCTAATTTATTAATCCTAGCGCGTAGAGACCATGCATCATCCTAATCTTGCCATAATGACCGTCGAATGCATTAATCATTTCGATACACTTCATCTGGATTAAAATCATGTTTCTCTGCGAATAGACCTTCCATTGCCAGGCCCAGGATATTTTAAGACAAACTGGATTGGTTTTCACGTAAATGGAGCTCCGTTACAGAGAAGCAGTTGTGTTCTTTTTATTTATTTTTAGTGCCTTTTATTTTATTCATTTTGAAGTTGTGTACTTTTATTCGAAGAGAATTTTTTTGTAAATAAAAATATAGATATTTTAATATGTTTTATTATACCTATTCCAATAAGCAATTCTTGAAGGTAAATATTATATTCTATTCTGCATCCAGGATGTAATAAAACTCGTCTTCTTCACTCATTTACATTTTATTTTTAAACGATCGCACCAATTCGATTATAAAGTGCTTATTGATTTTATTTAAACATGGGGGTACATCGATCAAGGTTGGTACATATCAGTATATAGTTATACAGTATTAAGCATTTCAATTTCCTTGACTACCCGACATAGAGAAAAAGTTGCTTAACCGTGTTGCCTGCGTAATCAATCAGATCAATGAATTATTCAGGAGTGAACTTAAAAAGATCCAAGAAATCTGTTTTCCATTTAAGCTTTCTACAGTTTCAGAATCTCTGAACTAAAGATAAGCTTGGCTTCATCACACAAGTACACTGATAAACAGCTCCAAATGTGACGTGATCAGACGGATCATGGAATGGATCATCAGTGTTTATTGAGCCGCCGCATGATCATTGGTGTTGTGGCTGGAGACGAGGACTTTGGTGGAAAGTAAACGAATTAACATATTCGATCATACGTGTTACAGATTATATTAAAGCAAAAAATAAGTTATGAAAAAGTGCAGATAATGCCAAGATGTGGTGGAGTCGAAAAATCCGTACTAGCACTTTGAGAAGCATTTACAGAAGATCTAGACAACTCTGCAGCAATGTCAGTGGGACAGCAATTAAAGACCTCAATGACATTCCAGGCCCTTCGGGTCCCTTTGGATTAGGAAATATTTTCAATTACTTTCCAATAATAGGTAAGAAATTGGGGTTGTATAAAATTCCTTCAAAGAAATGCCTTAGGTAGTTACAGATGGACCGCACTCCATAAAGCAGGTCTAGACAAGTATCAAAAGTATGGCTCCATTGTAAAGGAAACGATGATACCTGGTACCGATATTGTGTGGTTGTACGATCCCAATGACATCGCTGTGATTTTAACTGATTATAGTACAAAGGAGTTCCCACAGAGAAGGAGTCATTTGGCCTTAGCAAAGTACAGAGCTGATCGCCCCCATGTTTACCGATCTTCAGGACTTTTGCCAACGTAAGATGGGGTTAACTAAAGAAAGATCATAAAAATATTTATTCGTAATTTTTTGGTTTCCAGAAATGGTCCCGAATGGTGGAGATTACGGTCAGAATTACAAAAGGAATTAAGTTCACCGAAAAAAGTTAGAAGCTTCCTTCCGGATGTGGATAGCATTACAAATGAATTCCTCCAATTACTTGAAACGGATATTGTCATAAATATGCTTCCGGAACTTAGTCGATTGAATTTGGAACGTAAGGCTATTTTTTACAGGAAAACTGAACAGATTTGATCTACTATACATATTTTATACTCTGCAGTTACTTGTTTGCTAGTGTTTGATGAGCGTATGGATAGCTTCTCTGATACTGAACGGCATCCACAATCACGGACCTCTCGTTTGATAAGATCAGCTGAGGACACAAACAGGTGAGTTACAGCTTAAAAATCTTTCGGTTTTACAAATTCCACAACTGATATTTAGTTGCATTCTTCCAACAGACCAAGGATTTCAACTGTGGCGATACTTTGAAACTCCACGCTACCGAAAACTAAGAAAAGCTCAACAGTACATGGAAAATGTGGCCGTTGATTTAGTATCTGAAAAAATAACGTACTTCCGCGAAGAATATGATTCGACGCATCAGGGAAACATGTCTCGGAGCTCTCTCCTAGAGGAATACCTAAAGAATCCAAATCTTGATCTGAGTGATATCGTTGGAATGGCAGCTGACATGATCCTTGCAGGCATTGACACAACTTCCTATACCACTTCATTTGCCATTTACCATATTGCAAGGAATCCAGAAGTGCAGCAAATGCTTTTCCAGGAGTCTCTTACAGTGCTTCCCAGCAAAGAGGATGCGATTACAGAGGAGGCACTAAAATCGCAAATTCCTTATGCAAGAGCAGTTTTAAAGGAGGTGTTCCGTCTAAATCCAGTGTCAATAGGAGTTGGACGCATTCTAAACAAGGACATGCAGCTCGGAGGGTACCAAGTACCCAAGAATGTGATTACCTCATGTCTTTATTTATTGAGCAACATTTGATATGCTTTTTTTAGACTGTCGTTGTAACACAGAACATGATCGCTTGTCGCTTAGAGAAAAATTTCGAGAATCCTACTGAATTTAATCCAGATCGGTGGATTAACCGGAAAAACTCAGTCCATCCGTACTTAGTACTGCCGTTTGGTCACGGAATGCGATCCTGCATATCTAGAAGATTAGCGGAACAAAATATTTTAGTTTTCCTGATAAAGGTAGTTATGAATGAGCTTTCATTATTACTAAACCATTAAATTTTTCCAGCTCGTCCGGAACTACGAGATCAAGTGGCTGGGAGCCGACAATGTGGACGTTGAAACGTTGCTAATTAACAAACCAGACCAACCTGTTAATGTTTTACTTAAATCTCGAGATTAATTCCTAATTCAATTGTACGCAATATTTTAATCGAATAAAATCAATGTAGTAATTATGCAGTAATTTGTTTATATGGTTCTCTTGTTCCTGGAAGAACAGGAAAAGGATTAGAGTAAACACACCTTTGCAGAAAAATAACTATTTATTGAAAATCGGAACTGATAAAAAATAAAATTATACTAAGTGTGTAACGGACGACTGATTTCAGGTAGATACGTTCAAAGCAAGCATCGAGAAATCAGTGTTCGTCATAACGGTATGAAAGCGGGCAATTCGCCTAGCTTAGGTCGCGTTATCACCTGCAAAGGATTCTCACGCCCAAAACTTGGCAAAATTACCTTTTTCTCCAATATGTCTTCAATTCGTTTCTCCAGATGCACTGCAGACTCGTCAATAAAGTACCGCGACACCGACCCTTTCTCTGAATTATATTCGTCCCCACGAGCCTCTTCGACTTTTTGTATATTTACCTCAACCTTTTCCTCCATTAAATGTCCTCCCGCCAGAGCAGTTTTTCTGGTACAGTAGGAACATTTCACCTTTTCACATTTTCCCGTTCGTTCTACTTCAGGACAAATAAACTCATGGCGTTTGTCGCACTTAAAAATTGAAAATAAAGCTTTGGAGCACTTTTGGCGATTTTAAATTTGCGATAAATACCTTCTCTGCTAATTTGCAAAATCCCCGCAGAAATTCCAAACAGATTTTGGTGTCGCCACTCAGTTTTTTGTGCAGGTAGGGACAGTTTTCTCGACCGCAAACTCCTTGCAAAAAGAATTTACACGTGGGCATCTTGGCGAGCGTCACATTGTGCGACAAGAGGCACTTATCAATAGAGCACTCTCCTTTCAGGAATCTAGTTGTGAGGCATTTAAAATAACTATACTATTCGTATTTTATAAATATACTTGGAGCAAATAACCACTTGTTTGCGATCGTGCACCTTCGGACATTTTCCTCGCTCAAACGCCGCACATTTGCCCACCTTCCGGAAAATTGGGCACGGGATGTTTGTCTTCACCAAGTTCTTGGACAACGTATGTATACTCTTTTGCTTGGCCACACTGAGAGACAGGGGTTCAATTGGGCTGGAATCGAAATATAATTCCTTACCTTAGGTGGTTTCTCGTCTTGTGCACCTCTGTACGGACGAACACATTATTGGATTGCGCCATATACGTGAGTCCACCAATATCAATTCTCTTCATCGTCATGTTAGCCATTTTCCGGGCAGCAACTCTGGTCAAGCTTTTGCCTGATTTGTCTAAAATAAACTCGTCTCCTTTGATGAAAACAGCACGGCCTTTAATTTGAGACTTCGAAGCTGTGGAAGGCATAACTTTCTGGGCAGTGTCAGCTTTTTGCAGTTTGTTTTTCGTTGATCTGTAAAGGACTCCATTTATGTTGAGTAACTCTAGTTTCCTGTTGGCCGAGGTAGGTGCGAAGGGGAACTTTTTCCTAAAAAACATGTAAAGTTAATTAAATAAATATAACAAACGGCTCAAAAGTAGTCACATTTTCAGAAGTCTTTTGTTCGTAATGACCATTTTCGTCGAAAATAGATTTTCACTTAGTGACACCCTTCTTAAGGCATATTTACTAACGAATCCTTTCTTCTTGAACTGTTGCGCAGCAATTTCTTTTTTAGAATTTCTTCTATCTATTTTGTACTTTCCGTGCATTTTTGTAAGTTTCCCTGAATTGCTTTTCAGTGGTAATTGAAGATTTTTCTTATCAATAAATGAAGACACTCGAACTAATTTTGTACGACTTATTTTCACTAAACCATTTTTCTTATTTGTGTTTACGTCATTTGGGGGGAGAGGTTCGCGAACAATTTTCATCTGCGACTTTTGTACGATTCTTGCTACAGGCTGGAAAGCGTTGTGAATTGAAATTGTTTCATGATTTTGATGAGTATTTTGTAAGTACTGCAAAAACGTGGGATTAACATGCACGGAACACGCCTTTTTCGGTTTGAGAACATTTGGATTTATGTGAACATTCCCGAAGTTGGGATTAAGGAAAATAGTCCTTGAACTTTGATTTGATTGCATTTTTAACTTAACCCGTAATAGTAATAAATACTTTCAAAAAACCTACGTATTTATAATTAATATTATTTATACTTAATTTCTAAACACAAGATTGTAAATTACTATGAAAAGTACACTAATTTTAGTTCTTATGTTAAAAGTCTCCACTAAATCTCTACACGTTGACATCATGACGTTCTTTTTAGTACATACTTAATTAAATAGACAAATAATAATGAAGTTGTCCCCGGTTGATAACTGAAAAACAAAGTTTACAAAATTATTATATTTTTTTAGCGAAATTTATTTTAATATTCAGTTGGAATGAATATGTTTCGTAGTTAATCCATTTAAAATAAAAAATTATGTATTTATCCTAAGAACTGCCCACGCAATATTTTTTTTTATACGTTTTGACCCTCGTTGTAAAAGAAAAAGTCTAGCAGTCGCCATTCTTGCTCTGACGCACACATGACAATTTCTTTCTTTCCGGTTAACCATAATGGTAAGATGTGCATTTGATACTTTGTGCTTTCTGTGATATTTCTCAAATAACTTCTGTTCTGTGAAGTGCTCTTTAAGCTTAATTATTTAGCAAAATGAGGTGAATGTCGTAAAACATTTTTAAAGAGCTCTCAGTAATTCTGTACTTGGAAATTCCAAGTTATTTACACCTGCCACATGGCTTTGACTTTTGATTACCATTTTTTCTAAATTTCTGCTTGATTTCATAATGTGCGTGTAGAGTTAAGGAAATAAGTTTCTTTCTTATTTATAATAAAAGTAGATTTATTTTAATTGCAGCCGTTCGAGAGATTTGTGGAGACTGGCAGAATTGCCAAATGTGCGGCGGGGCCCTTGAAGGGTCGCCTTGTGACAATTGTCGACATAATCGACCAAAATCGTGTAAGTATCGGCAGCTGCCGAATAAACCCTAATTAATTTACATGATGATTACGTTATCTTGATAGGAATTGCCGACTGATACATATATGAAGCTAACTTTGTTGTAAAATCTGAAAGCAAGCCTCATATCAGGAAGCTGCTTCCCAATGGAACATTTTACTAATCACGATTGCTTTACTTACAGGTTTTGGTTGATGGACCACTCACCGGAGTTCCCCGGCAGGAATACAGATTGGCCAATTTACACTTGACCAAATTCCGAATCAAATTCCCGTACACAGCCCCCACAAGGATTGTCCGCAAAGCGTGGAAGGAGTTCGACGTCAAGGCCAAATGGAAGCAGACTGCATGGTCCCTCAAGGCCCAATCAATTCGCAAAGTGAGTTCACAGTCATTTTTCCATTCTTATTAAGGCACTCCTTAATGAAATTCCTCTTTGAGTGGTGAATTCTTGCTGATATTTCCTTTCATTCCAGCGCACTAGACTAAATGACTTCGATCGGTTTAAGCTGCGTTTTGCCAAGCGTCAGAGGAACAAGTTGCTCACAGTCGCGTTTAACACCCTGAAGAAGCGGACGAAGAGTGACGGAACTACGCGTATCCTGAAAAAGGACAGGAAGGAAAAGTTCGCCAAGGCAAAGAAGGAAGTCAAGAAATAAGTTCTCCATTCACGTTAAAATAAATTCTTTTACGAATATACTTTTTTTGTTATATTTACCCCATTGAAGTTGCGTTCAGATTTCAATTTCCTAACCTAGAATTTTCTATTTCAATTAAGGAAGTTGGGAAGTTTTACAGGGAACGATTGGGGAAAATAAACGATTTTTCTTTCACTTTAAAAATATTTAACGGGAATAATGAAAATTGCAACAATTTTTTACGCTTATTGTTTAGAGAGATGAGTGCATCAGTAGTAATCACAGTAGTAAATTACAAGTAGATGATTTTCCAATTATTGGGATGATTGTATCCAATAAGGATAGGCATATGAAGAAATAAACAAATGTGCTCTTCTTTGATCTCTAAGGACACTTTTACCCACTGTCTGAGCCAGTCTATCATGTTATCGTTGCTCAAGTTCGTCGGATGCAGGCCGCGAATGTAACATGCATGCTTCAGCGCATCCGGCGGCATGTTGTGCACATCCCCTTCCCGGGAGATTGCGAGATCCATGTTATGTACTATGTAGGCATGTTCGATGAGGCGACTCCGCTTGAAAAGTCCCCCCCGCAGACCGTGCATGTGACATAAATATTTCTGGCAAACGCAATTATTAATTTAAAAATAACAGTTAAATATTTACTTACAATATGTTTTGAACTTAAAGAACCGAATTTATAGGGTGCTCGCGTGAAAATGTCCTTTACGTGTAGGATTTCATCCACAGTCGGATGAAGACCGCTTCCCAATAGTCCAAGAATATGTTTCCATTTTCCGTAGAGCGAGTCGTGCTTTATCATATCTAGCTTTGCTTGAACACATCTAAACACTTTGCGATTGTTTAAAAGCCTCTTTTTTAAGTAGAACTGATTGAATTCCGCCTTTTGTTGAATGGTCCAGAAATGTGATGTTAAGAATATTCTTGGGAACATAAATCTGAATAAAAAATATAAGAATTCCGAAATTAAGTGTTGAAAAAACATTCTTACGCTATCGGAAATACAACGTATCCCGCAAAAGGCAGAGCAGACACCAACAATGCAGGGGCTACTTTGATCATATCCTTTGGCAGCTGGACATATAACTCTAGCTCCTTCCGAGTTAAAGCTCGTGGTCCTTCGGGTGAAGTGTGTAAAATCCGGTTAATTTTCAGGTATTGCTTCATGTCTTTGTAGAATAATCGAACCCCGTCGAAAAACACACGATAGACGTGCATTGCCGACGGGAATTTCTTTTCCAGGACTTTGTCATAGTTCGTCAGGTAATCAAAGTAGCGAGTAAATATTAGTCCTTTCACATTCTGTCGCACAGCTTCCCGACTATATCGTCCTGGTGGTGTTTTGCTGAAATGTGGGGCATGTGAACAATTTCAAGACAACATTTTTTCATAACCCACTTTGAACAACTTCTCGAACTTGTGTAATAGTACAGTTCAAATTGATATGTTGCTCTGCGGAATCCACGCACGATTCTAAAGGACATCATATTATAAGACCGGCACCATCTGACAAGAACGATTTTCGAAACAAGTGAAAGGATGTTTTCGGCACTTTAATCAGATTGGATTAAGAGAAACCAAAGAAATGTCACAGGGTCAGTTTATATGAACACTACTACAAGCAAAACCATTCAACTGTTTCAGTCAAAACCTGTCAAGTGAAAACGAAATTACTTGGTGATAATTTTGCTAAAATAAATTCATTGCCAAAAATGGAAAACCAGGTTGAAATTTTATTGGCCATCGTATTATGTATGGTTGAGCATGATGAGCATCCATATCTTCAATCCTTCCGTTTGTTAAGCAGCTTATAGACGGGGAAAGAAGAGACGGCAAGTTACTGGCTGCTAGTTGCACTTGTGTTTAGTGTACTTCCCCTTCCATTGCAGCGGTAAGTATTTACTGACCCCAAGAAAGCTCAAACATGTTAGATTTTACTGGCAGACAGCAACTTGCCGTTCTCTTCTTTCTCCGTCTATTATATAAGCTGCTTAACGTTAACAAACAGAAGGATTGAAGATTTGAATGCTCATCATGCTCAACCATACATAATACGACGGCCAATAAAATTTCAACACAGGTTTTTATTTTTGGCAATGTATTTATTTCAACAGAAATGTTTTTTCCTTTGTATTTTGCACTTGAAATTCATCGTATTGGTTTAAACCTGTTTTAAATTGCGTTAATTAAACGTTATCTAAAAACTAATAGAATTGAAAATAATACTTATTTATGGGGTGACTTTAGCCCATTAAGGGTGACTTTAGCCCAAGACTTAAAAAAACTTTTGATTTGATATGTATCGATCATTTATTGACCGATTTTTATGTTGTAAACATATTTATTTACGATATTTTGTGCACTTCAAAAAGATTCCTTTAGATTCATTGTTATCCGTGGTGTTGTTTTTGTTATCTACTTATGAAAAATCGTTTGCAAATTGAGTGTTTTTTCACTTCTTGCAACTTCTCTGTACACAGTACATCATGCATATATTATACTTATAGATAAGTGTTTTTCTTATTATATATTTAGTTATGAAACTGGAATTAATAAGTTTTTGGAGATGAGTATTAGTGGTTAGTTTTTTTTTCATAAAAAAATCCATTTGGGGTGACTTGAGCCCAAGATTTGGGGTGACTTTAGCCCAATACAAAAAACCTGTACGAAAACAAATACTACATGTGTTGGATTAATTTTATCCCATTGCTACTCAATTGTTAGTAAGATATACATCTAGCAAAGGATAAAATATACTTTTAAGGTTTTTAGACAATTAAAACAAATATTTTTAGTAAAAACCAATTTCAATAACTTAAGCTTATTGGTTATGGCGACGGCTGTGGAATAGCTGGTATCAGCAAGACCTTCTTCATATTCAGAGGAAGTCTCCGTTTTCCCATGATTTTCTAATGGTAACCAGGGGAATCCCATACTTAATTTCAGCTGCTCTCTGAGTGATGTCCTTGTTGCGAACAGCAGCCAACACTCTTGTAAAGTCGCTGAAGAATAATTGGCGTGAGGTCTATTACTGCAAGTAACTTATGCACTTATGCACTTTGAACTTAATTATATGTATATAGGACATAGGTACCTATTCCAAATTAGCTTCATTTTAGTCACTTGTTTTATTTTTAATTAAAAAAATCCGTGTTACGAATAGGTATGTTTTGCCTTTAAATAAGCGAGTATTTTTTTTGAATTTAAAAAAATCAGTGTTATACTCAATTTGTCTGTTTTTTCTTCGAGTGTTTTATTTTGAATTTAAAAAAATCCGTGTTACTGATTTGAGTTGTTTTCCTTCGAGTGCTTTATTTTTGATTTAAAATAATCATTGTTAATTCAAAAAGGTGTGTTTTTTCTTCAAATAAACTTAAATACATGCTATAATTTTCAACAGTTTCAGATCATCATGCCAAGACAATATAAGAAAAAACTTGGTAATAGATCTTACGCCAATTATTCTACAGCGAAATTGCAAGAGTGTTTGACTGCGATTCGCAATAAAGACATCACTCAGAGAGCAGCTGAAGTTAAGTATGGGATTCCTCGAGCTACAATAAAGAATAAACTAGCCAATAAACATTCGAATCCCCGTGGAGGGAGAACTATTTTCACGGAAGAAGAAGAAAAAATGTTCAAGGATCATCTTGTGTGCCTGTGTGATTTTGGATTTCCTTTAACAGAGTTGGATTTTCGGTTTACCATAAAAAACTATCTTGAAAAGAAAGGTATTAAAATCGTAAAATTTAAGAACAATTTGCCAGGTTATGAGTGGGTTAAAGGGTTTTTAAAACGCCACCATGATCTGTCAGCTAGAGTAAGCAGAAATATCAAAAAAGTGAGGGCTCAGATTAATGCGGATGACATTAATACCTACATGGATAATTTAAAATCTGTTGTTGAAAACGTACCGCCTAGTCAAATTTGGAACTATGATGAAACCAATCTGACTGATGATCCTGGGAACAAACAGGTCATCTGCAAGCGCGGAACAAAATACGTAGAAAATATTTGCAATTTTTCAAAAAGTTCCACCTCAATTATGTTTTGCGGAAATGCAGAAGGTATATGTTTACCACCTTACGTTGTTTATAAATCCGAACATCTATGGTCGACATGGACCGAAAATGGTCCTTATTCCTGCCGATATAATCGCACAAAAAGTGGGTGGTTTGATTGCAATACTTTCGAGGACTGGTTTCAATCCTTATTCCTTCCCGTAGTCAAGAAGTTGCCAGGACGAGGACCTATAGTTATGATTGGAGATAATCTCTCTTCTCATATTAGCATACGAGTCTTGAGATTGTGTGAGGAAAACAATATTAGGTTTGTTTGTTTGCCACCAAACACAACTCACTTATCACAACCGTTAGATGTCGCCTTCTTTTCTCCAATGAAAAGATTATGGCGCGAAATTTTAAGAAAATGGATGGAATCCAAATCAAGCGCTAAATTTCATACTATCCCCAAAGACATTTTTCCTGGACTCCTAAAGGAACTCATGACTGGGCTCAAGAACAATCAGGCTACAAATCTTATTTCAGGTTTCGCCAAATGTGGAATATACCCTTTGAATAGGCAGAAACTGCTGGAACGTTTGCCACAGAGCCTCTCTGAAACTGAGATAGGCTATGTTGGGCAAGCATTTTTGGAGCAACTTGACCAAAAAAGAAGTGATTTTGTCAACAATTCCACGGTCGCAAGAAAAAAAAGGAAGAAGTTGGAAATAGCTGCAGGAAAAAGTATTTCCGAAGAGGACATTTTGAACTCGTTTAATGAGGCTGGCTGTTCGACTGACAACCAGGTAAAACAAAATCCTAATAAAAGAAAAAAAAAGGCACCTTCATCCAGCTCAGCAGATGAAGACGTTCACGTTATAGCAATTCCATTGGAAGGTCATGGGGAAGCGGAGACTTTCTCTGAATTTGAAGAAGATCTTGCTGGCGCCAGCTCTTCCACCGCTATCGCAATAGCCAATAAGCCTAAGCTTGGCAGTAAACCAACCTGCAAGCCATCTGATGTTAACATAGACAATTTTGTAATTGTTTTATACAATGGGCAAAAATATCCAGGAAAAGTGTCCAGCATATCCACTGATGGCCTTACTGTGGATTGTATGGAACGAAAATTAAAGGGTTGGAGTTGGCCGAAGAGAGAAGATTCTCACGAATACCCATGGAAAGATGTTTTATGTAAAATAGACCCTCCAAAAAGAATATCTAAAAGAAATCAATTTGATGTTCCAGAACTAAATTCCTATATTTAAACATTTTCATAACTTTTAGTCTTAACTTGTATTTTAGATAATATCTTATATAAGAAAAGTCAATACACTCTTGTCTTTTTGATTGTTTATTCTGAATATTATTATTATTTGGTGATTGTTGAAAAAATTTTATACAATAGATGTAATGAAAAAATATAAGAATATATAAAAATATATATAAATAATCAAAAAAACAAGACTGTATTGGCTTTTATTATAAACAAGATATTAAATAAAGACCAGTCGACAGGAATTGCTTGTATTTTAGATGTTTACTACAGTTATTAAAATTGGTTTTCCCTAAATATATTTGTTTTAATTGTCAAAAAACCTTTAAAGTATGTTTTATCCATTATTAAAGATGTATATCTTACTAGCAATTGAGTAGCAATCGGATACAATTAACCCAACACATGTAGTATTTGTTTTCGTACAGGTTTTTTGCATTGGGCTAAAGTCACCCCAAGTTACTATCAGGTTTAGCCCAAATTTGAATATTTCTTTTTGTAATTGAAATTTTACATAAAGCAGGCATTTGTACTATGGAAATGTTCCATTTTTAGTAAATAATTTTTTGAACTAATCATATATAATATATCAAACAGCAATTTATAATAATTAACAAAAGTTTAAAAAACAAACCGAAATTTGGGCCAAAGTCACCCCAGTTGACTGTACTTAATTGGTTTTTCGTTCTAAATTTTGGTCGTCAATTTTCCAAAAAAGCCTCATTCATATCGATAATTATTATAATTATCTTTACCTATGTCCTATTTCATATTTGTTGAATTTTTTTGTATATAGTTGTTACTATCAGGAAAATTTGTTATTATTCACTTCTCATTATCTAATTTGGAACGATTTCTGAAAAACTAATAGGTTTTATTGTTGCATAAAAGTTTTTTATGTTAAATTTTTTTTTTTAAATAGAGATTTACTATTTATAATTGTATTCAATTGCAATATATACCTACCTATGTAGTATGTAGGTACTTTTTATTTTAATATTTGTCAGAAAGTATTAGGTAATTGGAAAAGCGCTTTGTAGTAATTATTTCGGTTAAATAGTTAATTGTTAATGTCATAACGTTTGTGTTTAGCAAATGTAAGTCCTTACAATTCAAAGGTTGTTCTTGTTCTCAAACTTCAAAGTGAAAACTGTTCAAGGAAAAACACAATAATTGCTAAAGTCACGAAAGTGCAGTTTCTCTTGCATGTTTCAAAGTGCACAGCTAATTCGACACTAATAAATTATATCTCGTAAAATATCTTATACTTCACAACTTAATTGTTAATTACAATACCCTTTTAAAAAATGATTAGTGGGAGTTACGACATTGACACTCGCCCAAAATTGAGCCTTCTGCAAATTAGTCCTATGATTTATGAGCATCAATTCGAGTGGATTCAAGGACCTTCTTGAAATAAAAGTTGCAGTGAAGAGGCTCTAAAATCGAAATATTAAACGACACTTTTCAGGAAATTTAAGAACCTTTCGTAATCCGAAGTCTTTTTAAAGAAACCTTCTTGAAAGAAGAACACTGCAACTTTTACCGTTATGCTATATATCACTCATAATATTCAATTTCAACATATTCATATTTTCCATGAAGAACTTTCCCCGAATAGCACTTTTCGCTGTCGCTTATCATTCGAAGAAGGAGAGATGGAAAATCTGTGACATGTGCATGGAACGTTGGGAAAGCTTTCGTCGCCAGCAGTCACAGACTGCAAAGTTTTCTGTAGGCCTTGCAGAACTGGAGAGCTTGGGAAATTGGGAAAATCGGGAAATTCGTTGAGTAAGAGAGTCAGTTTGGTTTGAGACGTCGCGGCGCTCAAATTGCACAAGGTCCGACGCCGAGCAACAGTCCTCCCAAGTCCCGGTACATGTCAAAGAATCCTTTGAAATTTTCTTGACCTTACATGTTCCGTTTGTGATTTCGTCCAAATATCGTCATCGTCCGCTAAAAATTTGAACAGTTTTAATAGACGAATCAAAGAAGATAACTTGAAATTGCAATTGAAGTGCAGTTTGTGTTAGAAATTGATTGATTTTCTGGTTTACTGGTTGTGCGAAAATTCATTGTGATCGGGAACCATTTATAAATCAAGAAGAAATTCGTCCTGGCTAAAATTGTGTGCAGTGCTCGCGATGTGTTGTACGACGTGAATGGGAGCCTTGATTTTCCCGAGTAAAAAACGGTACGGGATTTGCAGAATCAGTGAGGAGTCAGTTGATCGGGGAACAGGACCTCAATGTAGACCAAGTCCTGACTATCTTGGTTGCTACAAAATATTTACGCCACCTTTGGTCTGAACTTCTGGAGGACACGTTCTTCTCGCTCTGTGTATACACCGTTTACTTAACAACCCTGGCGGGCGATTCGGGGTTGTTTGTAGTAAGGATATTCTCATCTTGGCTCTTTTCTTCTTCCCCACGGTGCAGGCACATGGGGGAGTTGGCGGTGGGAGGGATTCTGTATCCCGGCAAGAAAAAAAAATAGTAGTAGTGTACTCACACCAGAGAGTAAACCATGCCTCGTAGACAACTCTTTACTTATTAATAACTTGAGTCAGTTTACAAATACTTGAGCACCATATGTCGCACTGCAATAAACAAAACTGAAAAGAAATGGTCCAGGTGAAGGTGCCCTTTTTGGGGGCGGAACACTTTAAATGATTAATTTTTTCGGCAGGCACTGGAAATACGATGAGAAATTATTTAAGATATTGGTTTTGACTTGAGTGGCCACTTTTATTCTATTCGATGATGATAAATTGCACTCACCTCTGCCCAGTCGTCCGGTCATGAAATAACAATTGAAACCCATTCAAAAAAGCACTTATTGATCTAAGCCTGATGTTTACTTTATGCTGAATGAGGCGTGAATAGTGGAAACCACCTGCAGCAACCACGGTCCATGGACGAGCTGCTGTGTCCTTAATGGGTAGGAAGGATACATAACCCTGACTTGCAGTATTTTCCGATGTAGCAGAGATAGCATTAAGATTGAAAAAATAATATTTATTTTTTACAATACTTCATCTGCAAAACTTTTGTCTTATTTATTGTCAAATTTTTTTTTTTAAATCTCCACTGACAAATTACGACTTTACCAAAAACGTCATCTGTTTTTTCAATGTGTTTCACTTTGGGTTTATTTATATTTATTTACACATTCGAATTCAATCATCAATCATCTTGCAGTAGCGAGTTTACATCTTTCTTAATGTTGAACTAAAATTATTTTCCTCCTAAGGGATTTCCAGAATTTATTTCAATTTCAGTTGTTCATGATCGCTATCCATATTTGCAAAATTTCCTGTATACCTACAATAGAGAAATTCACAGCTTCTGTACTTGCGAATGATGTTATATAATATTGTGATTGTTTTGATTATATTTAACCGGAATATCCGTTTCTTTTAATTAGTACAAAACTACAAAATCATTACAAGGTTCCTTTGTTTTCATTATTACATTATATTAGCAAAATTTAAATTATTATTTTAGGATATAATAATGCGTGGTTGTATTGTCTCACGAATTCCGATTCAAATTTTGTTAATATTGATCTATGTATTTCGGGCCAAGCCTATCATCAGGATACACATACAACAATAGCAATACAACCCCACATTATTATCAAAGATTCCGACAATACAAAAATTTATTATTATTATTTTAGGAGTTATTTAAAATTATTCATTTTAAAAATTGCATGGAATTATCCACCCAGATTAAAAACAGTGTACAAAAAACCACGAAACGCATTTTTGGGGTAGATTTATTGTTGGGATTGGAATAGATTTATTCAGACACGTTTTATAAATAAATTATTTTCTTCGCTGACTTATTTTTAAGAAATGCTTGACAATGTTTAAAGATGTTTGTTTTTATTTAATATGCAAATTGCACATAATGAAGGAAATAAATTCTTAACTTATTGTAATCATTTACTTAATCAAAATCTTTATAATTCCGAACAGAAAATTTATCTTTAACATATTTTTTACTGCATCTATTTAATGAAACGTTTTTTCTTAGTAGGTATATAAAACGCATATCAAGACGAACGCGTGAAATCAAGGAAATTCGTAAATACAATTGTAGAAAATCTCGGATAATTTATTTCAGAAAAAATTTGGTTCTGATGTCTTTCAGTTTTCGGGGCTGACGCGAAATTGTTGCCTGAAAAAACTGCGGGCTTAAATAAATTCTAAGCTGTCATTCATCTATTGCAACAAATTTCTCAATTTGCATTTTGAAAAATTTTTTGTGAGTATGTTCGCCTTTTAAACATGCAAAAAAGATAGTGGGGTGCAGAAACACGTGTGTTTGTATGGTTTGGTGGAGCTCGAAGTAAATTCGAGTGTAAATCAGTTTTTGTGTCACGTTTTCTTAATATTCGTGAATTGAACGCTATTTTGGTTGACATTGATATTCTCTTTTTAGGCCTCCTTGAGGATGTGTTTCGATATTGTGACGTAAAATCAACTAATCAAATCTTATTTCCTGTTGAATTCGCAGTGAACTTCCGGCCAGTAATCCTTAGGAAATAGAGATTGCAAGTCTAACTAGCGTTCTAAGTTTGCATGTAAAAATAATAGTGGATAATCCTTTCGCATACCTTGCCAACAGATAGACGTTGTGCGGTCAACAAACTTAGCCCCAACACACCAACCAATAATTCCGGCATAATCGAATTTGGTTTTCTACCCTATTTCACTCTTTTTTCCTTCAATTTCATTAATTCGCAACAAATTGGTATTTAGTAGCAGATTAATTCAGAAGAGAAGTGCGTCGCACAGTTCTTGATATAATAATGTTAGCTACAGAAATTTATAGGCCACGTCTTTCGTCATATTCCAAAAATATTTAGAGCGTCTGGATGGAATCAGATTTGTCGGGTAGACGAAAGTAAAGTAATATACAAGAAATTCTTGATTAATATAGACTGAGTCAGGCGCGCGGATCGTGTCCATTAGTTGCTAAAATTTGAAACTGATTCCCTCAAATGCCGTCACTCATCTCACTGTCAGACTGTTTACGTGTGATTTTCAGTCTGCCCAAACTGAAAGTGCCAATTGTTTATACTATACTTTATGCATGTGTTTAATCTAAATTATATCAAATGATTAAATAAGCTTCGAATGCCATGAGCGGCCACAGAGCGAGAAATGTTTATCAACTTGGCAACAATCCAACTCGGCGGATTTCTATTCTCTTGTTCTGAGCAACGTAAATATCAAACGGTGTTTTGTATGTAAATACACAAAACTGGAGTCCGACTATTGTTAGGATTTAATAACATATCCACAATATGATCCCCGGTATCCTGTTTAGGACTGTAAATTTCTAGTCGAATCCGACGAATGCTTGCCTTGCTTTGAATTTTGCAATTTTGCAAATGCGATGCGAAATTCCGTCAAATTGTTCAAAGGTTTTGTTTCGAAATGATCACAAATATATGGGAATCGTTTTATGGTTACATCCTTTGAATGGTCGAGGTCTAATCAATTATTACTTTGGTCGGATTTAGGGTTAGGAAAATTGGAATGATGATGGCACACAGAAATATTACCGTACTTTATTGTAATAAGAATTGTCCACTAATCACTTATTTCACATCCTTCTAATTAACAAGTGCATTTCGCGGTAGAAATAAATTCGAACAACACTTGTTTCTACTTGGAAAATCGAAAGGATTAGGCAACGGAAATTATTAAGCTGTAGAAAAACTTTATCGAAATTTTATCTTCTGACAATATTCCGCTTTCATCATTACAAATTTATTTTCAATATCTCAAAATGAAACTAATTCTTTCCAAAAAATATCAAATTGCTTTTCCAAAAGCATAGCAGAAAATATGGCTTTCCCGGAAATTTATATTTTGTGTCAAGGATTTTCCTCCAATATTCGCATGAAATCCTTTTCCCTACAGATTTAAAATGCTTCTTTAAGTCTACGCAAGCTTTCTGCTTTAATTTTACAATAGCTTTCCGTATTTCCAGTATGAAGTTTTCGTTTAATATTTAGAAAACCCTCGACAGACATTTAAAGGATTTACCATGGAAAACATGTTGCAAGGAGATAAAATAAAAATTTGTTTTGACAATGAATGCTATACAATGCAAAATCGTGGAAATGTTTTCCTTTACATAGAATTAAAAGTTTAAGAAGATTTTTAAAACTTTATTAGCTTTTGATAACTTTATAAAATAGCTTTACTTTCCACTGGAATTGACAATAAATTTAAATTAGAAGATAGTCCGTAACGATAAAAACTTTAAAGGAGAATAAGAGATAAGTTTCTAATTGCATTTCACCAAATTATGACGTCATTCTGCTGGAAATGCGAGCTCTATGCGAGAACCTTAATTTACATCACTTAAGGATGTTAAGTTTCCTTTAGAATTAATTCCCAGATATTTGCTCTTCTTTCTCAAATTTCTTCGCTTTAAAATTTCACTCGTGGGACAGGATCTCCCACTCGAGCAGATGTCCTTAAATTAGTGCCTCGACATCGGTCGGTATTCCAGTGGGGTTCTCACTTTGCCGTTTCCAACATAATTGAATTGGAAGATTTGCTTCTTCAAAATGCGTCATTTATAGCCAAGGACTTTGCCTCATTTATGTTTGTACAACTAAAATGTACAGTATACAAATTGCGTGATTTGCTCATCCTGACTCTGCAAATTCCTTTACCTTTTCATTTTTCCAAATAACAAAAAAATACCTACTTCAGCTCGAACTCCTCTATGCAGGAAGGGATCTACAACGTTGTGCTTCAGTAGTTGAGGAGGAAAATGCATAATGCATGGAAAGCCCATTTGTGTTTCAATGGTGAGGACAAACTAGACGGATTTGGTTTCAAGTTCTGAGGAGCAGTAGCAACAACAATACAAAGACAACAGTTTCAAGACCAAAGGAGCAAGTCGTATAACCTTTCTGCATCCCCGGAGGAGCCTCGAACTTGATATCTGCTGCAAGATGGCTGTAAACATCCTAGACGTGGATCATTTCGCCATCAGCGCAATTGTGACCGTAGTGATGCAAGTGCTCTTCTTTGTGATAAATTCCGTCTTTCAGTTGGATAAACTCACAGATTTTGCTGGTGGTGTCAATTTCATCATTGTTGCTCTCTTAACTTTCTTCCTTGGGCAAATTGATCGAACTGTGAAGGTGAGTAATGTTTTGCATATGTATTTTTTTTTCTTGTTTGCCACCTTGGTAGTTCACAAGTGGTGAGTCGTACGTGCCTACCGAATCCTGCTGGATTTTCAAGGCATCACTTCTCAAAAAGAAATGTTCAGGATTTGAGCATACTTCAGTATGGCTGCTTGACATTGGTGCAAGTGGCATTAGCAGCGGCCTCCGAACATAGAAAGCCTAACCGAAAGAATCTTTTTGGGATAATAACTACAATAAAATTCAAATATAATGGCTACATAATTTGGGCAATGTTTTTATGAGCATAAAATAATAGATACTAAGTAAAATAATTTCAAAACATCACCTTTGAAAAAGTGCGTCTTCCGACCACCTGTGAACAAGTTGCCTCATCGACTTACATAATTCATCCATTCATATTACGTTAACCGTAAGAAATAATGCTGAATATTTCTTGCCGGTGCTTGCCTCATAGTTCACGCTTCTAGACAATTAGGTACACTAAAATAAAAAAAAACTAACATGTATCGATCCCTATATGTAATTGGCTTTGGATTTTGGAACTGCTGTTTACAAGCAGTGTGAAAAAAGTGTGTTCGAGCAATAAAAACTATACCTCAATATTAGCGTAATAAGGATTCTTTAATGCACCATTGTCCATTGCTTTTCAAAGTAGGTTTTATATTTTAAGTCTTTTCGAAAATTGCAAAAGCAACTGCTGAAGTCATTGCAGGCATTGGTTGATCTTATTTTTATTCATCTGCGGCTGCAAGTAGATGCAATACAACTTGAATCAATGTTGTTTTAATTTCTGTTTGTTGAAAGAAGTGAAATGTATAGCCTCAACATATCCAGCATGCACTCAGCACTCCAGTTCATTGCCTGATTAATTCGAAACCATTTCGAACCCAAACATGCAGTGTTGTTGATTTACAGACTGCACCAAAAAAATTCCACTTCGCAACGTGAACCTCGGTGAATAATTCTTGTGATTTATTTATAGATTGAGTGAAATGCTTTTTTGAAGAAGATCCACAAAAACGAATTCATTCAGGTCCAGTTTATAAATTTCAACTGAGACAGCTATGATAGACCCTAGACTCATGCTATGATAGCTTTAGTTCGGAGTTAAACAATTTCAAATTATTTGAGGATAAACTGGAGTGCGGTTTGTGTATATATGCATTTGCTGCAGCCGCAAACGAAACCACTTTACGGAAGATTTGAAATGCAAGCAAGCAAATAACATCGTAACAAACAGGCCGAACGCCATTTTGTTTGCAAATTTTATAACTGAAAAGACCGTAGACAAGCTCAAATAGCGGTTCCAGTGGTTGGTTTCCTCATACCTTCCAGAATTCTGAAGACATGGTTAACAACGAATCTTTATGGATGTTATGCAAAATTAGGTATGCCACAGGAGATAACAATTTTGTTTAACATTGTCTTTTGGAGTCCGTGCAAGCACTAGCATTCACAAGCATGTCCTTGTTGTAAGGTAATCTCGTCCTGTATATGAACGTCATTAGTTTTGCTCAGCGATGATGAACCAATTTTGTAAGGTTGCGGTATTATGGAACTAGCAACAGATTTTAATTTTCTGATTTGGAGGTTTTATTTGTTTTAGTTTAAAACCCTTTTAATTATGTATAGCTCTACTAAAAATGTTTCAATAAAATTGATCAACGTGAAAATGTCTTTTTAATCTTCCTGGAAATTTAATTGAATCTTTTATTTATAGTTTGTTGAAAAGATAAAGCAAAAGTTGAACCCCACAAAAAGATTATTTTTATTTTCGCATAATATATCCTTAAGATTGCTTTTAGCAAAGTTGACTAATTTTTTCTTCTATAAAATGCAAATTGATAAAGAGGAAAAATCTCCGTTCAAATCGAAAGTGTATTTTCTGTCTCTTAATTCTTCCAAAGTTTGTTCCTCGACAGATAATTCCGTTATTATCCCTATGAAATCTTCACAATTTGCCATTCTTCGTCTCAATAGTTTTACAGTCCAAAAAAGAACAGAAAAGGATAGAGAAACCTGAAACCCTGATTGCGAAGTTTTAAAAATTTTATTTGCACAATTGGAATAATAAATTTTGCGACGCAGTTTCAGAAGACCCAAACAACTTGAACTTATTCTCAACAATTGTGAAACTTTCTTTGGATTTATTTCCAAATACTTTAAATTATTTTAAGAAGTTGGGAGTTCACTTCAGATGGTCAAACTGGGAAACATGATCCTGAACTTCATCCAATTCCAGTGGGTAATTTTTATATTTATGTGTTTGCCAATTTGGAATAACATTGTCTAGAATTATTTGCGACATGTCTACATTTCATGTTAGACAATCTAGAATACGATTTTCACTGCTTGCCTTTAATCTTTTCTTGGGTCTGAGCCATGTAATCAAAAATGTGTTTGTGCTGTAAATATAAAACATGCGAAATGTAAACAACATTTCATCTAGTCAAGTGCTTTATCATGCTGTTATTAAATATGGACAGTAATCTGGTGCTGAATAAGAGCACTTGGAAGATTTATTACGGTTCTGTGAAATACAACATCCGACATCCATAAATTCCACATGCAATCGTTAACAATTTTCATTGTTATTACAAATTGCTTCCAAGTCTGTAATCCTGGAGTTGAAAATATTTTCTTTTCTTATGTGTCGCACAACGAATCCTCGTTGCACATAAATTGAAAACATAGAAAGGGTGCTGTTTAATCTTTCTAATTCCTTTAAAACCCATTAATTTGTTTCTTTATTTGCCAAGTAGACATAGAAAAAGGACATTAACAAATGACCTTAAGTAAGAGTGAGCAAAATCTTTCAAGCAAGTTTAGATATGAATTAAATAAAGACGTTATTCAGAATTATTCATCATGTTCCTGTTCAAACAAAATATAACTAGATCAGTTTCTGTAGGAAATAAGCTTTAATTCTAATCCTTCAATTACAAGCTTAAGAGTAAAAGCGATGGTTGAATTTGTGCGTTCTATCGTAGAAGAGCTTTCCTCCTTTTTTGTGTACATTATTACATACGCAATGCTTACGCACTCCAGTGCTTTGCACCTTTAATGAGATTTCAATTTCAGGCAAAGAAAACATTTTTCTGCTTTTTTTTCTAAACTATATCCAAGTTTTCTAAATTGCTTTTTATATCTCCTTTAACTCGCATGTGAAAAACAATTGTAAATAATAGTTTAAAATTAACACAACTACTAAAACGTCTTTTAATTCTCTCTATCTAAATAATATGATGTTCAATGCACAATGAAATTTAATCTTCAGCAAGAGCAACTCTTTCCGTCCTTCTGCAGACATTCCAACTTAAAAATGGCCACTAACTTAACAATAAGCTTATTTATGAAGTCCCAAGCCCTACACTTTACAAGTGATGTGGAATTCTATATCCCGGAAAAGAATCGTGAAAATCATTTCAAATTATTGTAATAGAATCCGTCCACATAAGCTTAGTATCGATTACTGTTTCCTGGAAGGATCATCAGTCAAAAATAACAAAGTCTTGATGACCTATAAACGGTTTCAACAATGTTCAGAAATGTTCTTCGAAGAGACTTATGATTTGTTCATCAATATAAAAGGACATAAGATGATTTCGATTATTACCTCAGCCTTAATGGCCACTATTTGCGGAAGGATTCGAGGCAGAGCAGATCGATACTGCTTCTGTTGGTGTATTGCGTTCAGAAAAAATTCATCTCTGGAAGAAAGGAGCAAACCTTGTTCGACATCCTTTTGAAGTACTGAACTCATTCGCATGACTTTTGCTGTCAGTCGATCGTGAAAGGTGGTTCTAGTTTTCTCATTAAAGAATTTTACCATTGGGATTATTGAGTTCGTGTGGGAATTCGCACCCAGGGACCCTAATCTAGCACATGTTTAAACCGTGGAATGGAACAACACAATCCCCGGGCTCCTCGACCTAGTTGTACTTACGTGATTACGGTGGCGTGGGAAGAAGCTTTGCTGGACTGAGAGCACCGAAAGAAGTCCTTCCAGCGTTTATTTGAGTAAGCATGTACGAAGTCCTGCACCTGTTTTCAATTAGTTTCGACGTACACCTTTGAATTTCCTGTGAATTCGTCCTGAAGTAGTTCTATGGGAATGGTGCATCCATAATACCGCCGCAGTTGACACACTTGGAAAGGCATTTGCAGAGTATACAGGGTACGAAGGAGTGGGGGTGCATCAACAGTAGGTATATATGCTTCTATCTTATTTTTTTGATTGCAACACTTATGCCACGTGTAATGAGTAGACTTTCTCTTTACTATCTAGTTTTGCAGTTTACGAAGAACTTTGTGCAAATTTAGTTCTTTATGCGTAACTAGAATTTCTCTATTCTTAACATGATTCAAATGTGCGCTAATTGCAAATGCTACTGCAAGGCCGCACTCCATTTGCTGCAATAAATCTTGGATGTCTAAACACCATTATTCACTATTATGAAATTTATGACTATTCAAGTACAGCAAATATATTTCCATTTGAATTTACGCTGTTGAAAATGGTGTGAAACATCCTCATGTAATACAGCCACGTTGAATTAATTCTATAGCACCAGAGCTAAATGTGTGCTCGGTTTTGGTAGATATTATATAAAAACAAGTTTGCATACAAATGTAACAAACATTTGTGCATGATCTAATAAAACAAATGTAATTATAAAAGCATATTTAAACAATGAAACTTTTTCTGGGATTAAACTGGGTCAATTCAACTTGAAATTCATCAACGCTCAGGTTGGAGAATCTCTGTGATCGCGATTGTGATGAATATGAACAGTACTGAATAGGCACAAGATTTTTAAAAGGAGCATCCTAAAGAGCAAAATTTATATCCTTTCTGATTGCATAATTTAACCACTGGATAGATCCCCAGAAATTCAAAACCACAATGAAATTCTTTGGACCAGCAAGTCTCCCATAAATTTTCAACTGTCCCCGGTTTTAATGAAGTGCAGTGCGGTTTGCGGTATTCGATGCAATTCTTTTTAAAAGGAAATCGCCGGTTAGTTCTCAGAAATAGTTTTGAAATGACTTTTAGGGATTTCATTAACATAATTTATTATGCAAAAATTACTCTTAAGCAGAGACTCCTAAATTGGTCAACCATCGGTTACTAGTAGTCACTACCCCATTGAAAGAATTTGGTGTGGTTTCGGGATCAATTGAAATCGCAAAAAAGAAAATTATTAAAAAGAATTTGAGCAATTACGAATTCAATACTAGCTGCATTTACATTAATAACAGTATGGTTGGGATTATTAGTATTCATCCTGTTATGGTATTTGACATTAATTCGCACTCATGTCATCATGCCTGGCGTTGCTCCTTTGGGATAATGTTTGCTGTTTTGATGCTCCACTTCCTTTGTATTAACCACACTACAACTGAATATTCCTGTTCTATATTTTCTAATTATATGTAACGCTTATGCTTATAATGAATATTAAAACCACGTTCTTCCCTTTGACATTATATTTTTAAAAAAAAATGCTTCTATAACAGCAAAAACGAAAAGGGATTCTATAAATTATCCTGAAGAGTAGACGAATTGACAAGTTAATTAAAAGATAATTAATCAGAACTTTTTTAACAAGTTAAAAAGAACAAAATTGGAGTTGTTCTTGAATAAATTATTTTTCAACAATTCTTTGACCTAATTATAAATTGTTCTTGAATCCAGCAATGTGCAGTTATTAAAAATTGTGTTTTAAAATCTTAAATACAAGAACAAAAGCCGATTACATGAAATCTGGTTGGCTTACTGAACAAAACACATTCGTAAAATATCCTTCTCATTAAACTGGGAGGGGAGCAGGGCGGATAATTAATAAAAGTACAACAGCAAGCCGGTTGGGAATACGCAACGGCTGAAAAGTTTCTGGTTGGTTGTCGGTTTTCTCAGAACAAATAATAGATTCCTCATCCCTTGCAAGCCCAGCTATTTCCCGAGTTCAACTAATCAACCCCACCCCACAGGAGGCAAATTCTAATGAAAACTCTTTTGCTCTGATTGCAGGCGTACGACAGTCGACAGCTCATGGTGACCATCTTTGTTTGCAT
Source organism: Leptogaster cylindrica (assembly GCA_963082835.1). Lineage (NCBI taxonomy): Eukaryota > Metazoa > Arthropoda > Insecta > Diptera > Asilidae > Leptogaster > Leptogaster cylindrica. The sequence continues at coordinate 3,673,313 of OY720109.1, forward strand.
GTGGGGCGCCCGCTTATCTGGTTATCTGCTCTACAGGATCGTCAAGATTGGCCGTGATAAGCAGTTCGAGGATAATCGCCGCAATATTATCAGATATGCTATATTCTGGACATTTCAGGTAAGTCCTTATTTATTGCTTCGTGTTCTTATTACTTTCCCGAATGGAGCCATTTGCGTGCCACAAAACATTTATAAATGTCGACGATTAAATAAATTTTGTCACACGATTAAATTTGATTTACGGACGAGTTTATTTGATTAATAAAGTGTTCATTATTTATGAAGGAGGTAATAGGAGATCTAAAATGCGATTTGATTAAATCGTAAAGGAAGCACATTTAACATGAATAAAGGACATTTGGGGTATACTAGTGAAGAATTTGTTGCTTTTTTTTATGTATTTTCTCCAAAAACAAAAGTTTAATGTTACATAAAAAAGAGAAAATAATTAATTGCTTGATGTTTATTAAAATGCATAGCGCTGTTTGTTATTGAAAAAATAATTGAAATTCAATTTATGTATCTTCCAACGATTAATAACAATGCTCACTCCGGTATGCATATTCAAAATTTGCAGAGATACGGCTCACAAATATTTTTTAATCAGTGCGCTTATTGCCTCTCGATAATTAATTACCATGATTCAATATTATTTTTGAAATAAAAGTTCTGTTTTACATGCAAGAAATTGCATTAAAAAGTTATTGTCAATATTATTTTGTTGATTTTACAAAAACTTTAATTATGGAATGGAAATTATAATATACATATACTTACAATATAAAAGCTTTGGAAATATCTTTCAAGAATCAAGGGTCAAAATTACTGCAAACTTGCCATACTCTTGTGCGGAAGAAAAGTTTTCTATTGCTTTCCGCACTTATGGTTGTAATGCATAAAGGCGTCAAAGAAAGTCAATGTGAATGAAAACGCATGGATGAAAAGCACTTCTTTTCCTTTAATCTGTTTTGATGGGGTAGCTATAAAAATTGCAGTGGTGCAGTGATGCAGTTGCAGTACGATTTTCCACTTTATAGCGATGCTCATCATTACGTCCAATAGTTCCTGCAGCCGCAAGAGTATCTAAAAAAAGATTTTCCAATATATAATCTGATTTCCGGTTTTCAGTTTTAAATTAAGAAAACAGTTTTCGTATCTATTTTTGGACATAAAATTAATATGCATGATTGCATGCTGTGGATGATAAAAGTTTTTAGTTTGGTTTGTTGTATTAATTTGTTTTCTCCTGCGGTTTGTACAATATTTCCCGCAATTAGCACGATGATTGAAAGCAGGTACTCAGTTTAAATTTAAAGCAGTTGGTAAGCAAATAAAACTTTATAGCTATATGTTAAGGGTTTGAAATGTGCTCCTGTTTAAGTCATGTTTTTCACACCATTGACAGGCTTCAATCGTAAATTCCTCCTGAGTATCCTGTAGGAGCCTAGGAGAACAACACTTGCCTGCAGAATTAGTATAATGTCGAACAGCTTCCAACTCTTGTCCCATAAGGGAAGGTTAAGCATTTACTGCTGATTTTATTAGTTCCTATTTGCAAGCTGGTGATACAGATACAACTATTTATTGGTGCTATTAAATTATGTAGGTTATAGGTACTTGTATATTTCAACAAACATTTCCGGAGAGACTAACTTTATCCATACTACTGGAATAGCTTTGTTTAAATTTTCCTTATACCAGCAATTTATTCATACAAATATGAAATTATGTGATACACATAGTGACATACATACATATGTAATATGTAATATGTATGTATACTGTTAACATTTTGCAGATTATTGATTGGCTTGAGAAGGATAACGACTTGTTTTCATTTATAGATTATGCCAAATTTTCAAAAAAAAACTTTATAGAGAGGAGTTTGGAAACAATTTCTGTTGCTACGGAAACTTAAATAAACTTATTATGGTAGAAACACTCAAAACCAACTTAACTTGTTTATCTGAATTTGTTTATATCTTCAATGCAGAGGGCAAGATTTCGAGCTACAAGGATAATTTCGTGCAAAGTTTGCTCAACAATCTCATTCATTCACTCTCTGAACTATTTCTGTTTAAACTAAGTTCGAAATTTGTAAACTTATTTTAACGAAGCCGTTTTGAAGCGTCATTATTTTCAATAACAATAACACATTTTTATTTCATGTTTACCAGTTCGTAGTATAGTAAATAATTTAAATATCAAAGTTGTAATTAATTATTTCTTGAGTAGTTTGAAAATTTTATTGTATTTTTCTAAAAACGAAATTCTTTTGTGTAGATAAATGAACTTTCGACGTACAACAACGTCTGTCCATGACAAGTGATCTGGATTCAGCACACAAAAAATTATGTCGCTTTTTGCACTTGAACGCTTATCACTTCGAAACAATAAGACCCTTTAAAGCTTACGTTCCTACGCTTTCTATTTGAAAATATATTATTCTTGGTATTTACTTAGTGTGCCATCTAAAAATGGGCATTTGCAATTATTTTCTGTTTTCTTGTGTACTAGGGTACACTGTTATATAGTTTGCAGAGCACCACCCTTGACTGAAAAAAACTACCCGCAAACACGGCGGAGGCAGATTACGTATATGTAGAACCGTTTTTCGTAGATCGGATTACAATAATAGTGTGTTAGTTTGTTTTCAGTTAAGGGTGGTTCTGGGGGGCTTGATCAGGATAATGTTGCTAGTTGTCATTGTACTTTATCTAAAGGTGCAAGAATAGTTGCTCTAAGTTAAAACTCCTAGATGTTAACGATATAGGGATAGCGTTCCATTCCCTATTTTCCCTCATTTGGGGGTGACATTTTCAAAAAATTCTAGTACACGTGTCTTTATTTCTAACCAAAAAGCCCAAATACAAATTTTTATGTATTTTTTACTTCAAAAATGGCGTTTTTCCATAGACTCTTTCATCCCTTTTTTACTCCGTTGGGTTATTGAACCAATCAGGTTGAACATAAAAAAAAAGTTAGTGGTAATAAAATACTAAGCTCCAGCTGTACTTCTCTTTCTCCTTCTCTGGGATATGAAACTATGCACAAAAATCTCTTTTTTTGTAACAATCGTCAGTGTAATCGGATCCATGATGGCCGCTGTGCTGCGATCTCTCCTTCAATTTCCTCAGGATACCAATTTGCCCCAATTGTTTTTTCCCCTTTCTATCAATTTCTTTCAAATAAAATACGTGATGATCACTCCCTCACTTTCTTTAGCATGTAGTTCAGTTTGCATGATTCTTGCTGCTCTCACTGCCCCCTGATTAAAGGGTCCCGTTAGTGGCGGCATAGGTTCGTTGTTGGTGCCTCTCTTTCTCGGGTGTTTTTTTGCTCCTGATAATAGGAATTATGGTGATCGCATTTCATGAGAATGCTGAAGAGATTCAGTATTTTTTTGTTTATTCTACTTAGAAATTTTGATTTTATCTTCTTTGCGCGTTTTTTGTATTAAACAAACACAAAAAAATCAATAAATTAATTAAATAAACCCGGTGCAAATTGTCTTTTACTGCACAGTTTTTTACACGATTTCTTAACAAAATGTTATTCAACTTACTCTGATTGATATACATCGGAACTTAAATCAATTGCAATTTCTCGTTATGAATTTTATTATCGCATAAAAAATGAGGTAAGACTGTGTGGCAATTTAGGCAACAAGTTCCTTGTGTAATCAAGGAAGCGTGAAAAATGCCACCGCATTTCCACTTCTAGAAGTTTCCTTTCCACTCGCTTCACACGAGTGTGTGTTAATAATATAAGGCACGTTGCCAATAGAAACTGTGCAAGTTGGGATAAGGATAAGTTAAACTTGTCAAGGATATTATCGGCAAGTTTGCAGAAACATTATTGAATGAGTTAATTCATGGACTCACTTCAAGTATTTATTATGCTCGAATCTCGAAATTAATTGATTGGATAACACCGTTAGATAAATTTCAATTTCAGTCATTAATTAACAATTTGTTTTATATGACAGTAAGGACAAGAAACTTTCCCAATGGGAAGTTAAATATTGAGGTTGTTAGTTTCATAACTATTTTCCAGATGGAACTCTCCAAAAGTGTGTCTTTCGGAAAACAAAACAACTTGAAAAAACTCAGGTTCCATTCGAACTTATACGCACTGTTGTATACAGGACTTAATAGGGTTGTGGGGGTACAAAACCACCCGGCAACGACGGTAAAATTTCAGGAGGTGGCACAAGGCTTTTATGAGTTTACTGCCTGAAATAGTTTGAAGTCTAAAGTTATACCCTCTGTTGTTCATAAGCCTCTAAATATAGCCTAATTATATTGTAGCTGACATAACTTAGGAAGGAGGCTGTCTTAAAAATCTAAACCCTTTAATTCACAAAAAATGCTGATGCGAGCCTTTATGTTTTCCAAAGAATATAACAAGTTATAATAACTTTTTTTTAAAGGGGCTTTCGGTAACAGGTATTTTCTAAGTTTTTTAATCCTTATAAGTCATACAAAAAACTACAAGTACATATTTTATAAAAAACATGTCAACTTGGATATGTGAAATAACAGTTGCAGCCTGGAGGATGTCAACCAAAGCAAACCCCCTAAAGAAGCGAAGTTCACGGTCTGTAAACTTGTTTTTTTTTTAATAATAAGTTCTCAGATTTCTACATTTGTATTTGAAAATAAAAAACAACTCTCACCAAAATTCATCCAACCGTTTTTTTTTTTTTTTTTGTAAATATTCTGAAAAGAAAAGGAGCGAAAAATCAGGAAATTCCTTCAACTTTGAAAGCTTGGTAACACCCACTGAAACTTCCGAGAAAATTTAAATAAAAATTTTGATTTTTATTTTTTTATGCATAGAGCAAATTGTCAGGGTGGCTAAACTTTTATTTTTAAGAACCACCCTAATACACACACGCCTAAAACCAAGAATTTATTATACTTGTCTATGCAAATTTCAAAACCTAAAGCTCGATGAGGGAATAGTAAATATCAACCGAACCCGAACGGGTTGAAATTTTCTGTGCCCTAATTTGATAACCCTTTACAACTTTTCCGCATCCTTCGAATTCGAAAAATCGTGTTTTTCGATACAGCGTATATTATGGTATACAGTTGTGGCTAACGGGCGGAGGTCTATTTCCGAGCTACAGGCTAAACCTGAGTATCGCTCCAGCAGTCAGTCAGTAGTTGTCAATCACTGCTCGGAGGAATTTGTTCAATAAATAGTTTAATCTAAAATTGTTTTTTTGTTTTTAATTCCAAGTGCAGAGATGTCTTACACTCTACGCATATATACACATAGGTAATGTGATGAAAAAAATCTGTAACGTTGGAAATATGTAGGGAAAAAAATTAGGAAGAAATTCAATTAACTGGAATCAATGTGCTGAGAAGCAAGATTGGGGATTGGGGATTTCCTTAACTATTCTTCCTTATACCACTATTCACGAAACCAAAGAATTACTTATAATACAGCATCCTCAGTAACACAAACATTTATTCGATAGCCTAAGCATTATATCCTTTCGTCCAAGGCAAATCTTCCATTAATGTTATCTAAGAGCAAATTCGCAAGTGTACCTATGACTGTTGCCAAAGCTCATGTTTCCGCAGAGTTCATGGCCATAAATTAAATCCCTTGTAGCGCTGCTCCTGCTGCCGGAGAATGGAGATTGAAATGATTCATGAACCCGGCCATCTATCGAATGCATAATATATCCAAGATTACACGCTCCGGCGATGTCATTTCAAATTCAAACTCTAGACAGATACTCTGCTACATTGATGTTGATGACAAGCAGTTTGAGAGCGGGTGGAGAATGGAGATCAAATGGTGTTACGTGTTACATAAAAAAGGAGTAACGAATTTCAAGCCTTATATAAAAGTGCAAGTGTAAATGCTCGCACGCATGCAACTGGGCAATTGGGTTGAATTTTCTGCCGTAGGGCACCAATTCGTCATGTCCTCGGCACAGAAGCAGGACGTCGAGAAATTGTGTGTATGCAAAAGAGTTTGCTGATGAATGGAGTTAAGGGTGAGAGTTCAACCGGACTCACATTTTCGTTACATCCTGCCATTAATGTTTGGATTGGCAAATGTCTGGAAAAATCGTGTGGCGCCACACGAATGTATTCCACGAATCAACGTCTCCACATGCTGCAATTTAAGTTTAACACTTAACAAAGAATTTTGTAAAATTTTTAGGCCTGTTAATGGTGATTTAAAGGATTTACACTCTCTTTCCAAAATTATAGGTAGCAAATCATGAAAACGATTTTAATTGCAGTGAGGATGTTCGTGTTTCTTCATGAACATCTGCCAAAGAACTTTTGAAGCCAGTTTTATACCTGCAATTCTTATTGCAAAACAACGAAACTTAATATCCTTAAAAATGTACACACGAGGCTCAATTTTATTTTTCATGCACTTCATTCTCATTTATTGTAATAAAAAATTCGAAGTTGATCACGAATAACAAGAATTAAATGCTAATCAGGTGATGAATATTAACAAAAATATCTCCAATTTTTCACAGAACAATTCAGCACAAATAAAATAAAGTGGAAATTGCAATCGGAAATTAAGTGCAATGAAGGAGCAAAAAAGTAAATTACCTAGTACTATAAGCTTTCAGCACGATTTTACTTTCAACGTAGTTAGATGGAAAAACTTTTCAACAATTTTATTGCTTTGTTTTTCAGCATTGTTCTACCGATTTAGCTTGCGATCCTGACCTTGTTCATGAAATGAACTTTCTTATTGACGTCAATCACTTCGCTGTTACTCAAGCCGTACAATTAAGTTATTTTTGAAAAAATGTTTCCAGAAAAACGAATCAGTTGCATTGAATAAGTCTAAATCATGATTATTGTTTTCATTTAGTAAACTTCAAAAATATTCCTTTATGTTTCACAAACAAAAATTTCAATCGAATAATCTCCGAGCTTTGAGCTTCAATCTTGGAGTTTTGAATAATATGTATTAAGTTTTAGAAAAATACTTTTGTCAGTGGGCACATTTCTGTACAATATTATATATCATTTACAATAGTTTTGATGTTGTCTACTTATGTTCACTTTCAGAGCACATTCGACAACGTTAAAGCACATTAATATTCGAGTATTCGACATTTCGACAAGTCCTTGGATGGCTGTACGAATCGATGTTGTGTTGTTCCCAAAAAGGCAAATTGTCGTCATTCTTATGGAAATTATTTGATGCAATTCAGCGACTATACTCAAATTGCCCAGAGGACCACAATAAATATCAATTATGTGTTCAGGCCAAATGAAGAGTCTCCATAAAAATTCATTTGTGACATGTGACGAAAACAATGAGTTCTAATTTTTAGACTTTCTGGTAAATTCATGCATAAAACAATAAGAGTGCAACTGCAGTCCCCTTAAACTCTTTTTGATATGTTCGCTTTCAGATAAATAAGCACACATCATTGCAACAATTACGGTGAATTTCATTTTGAAATGTCAATTGCTGACCTAAATTGTTGTTGCGGCCGGTTGGGCGTTTTCTATCTCCCTTGTCATGTTTTCTCGCTAATTATTGGCGGTAATTGCATTTTATTAAATATCTTGCCACAAACTGCAGAACAGATAGTAAAATGTGGGTTCCATGCACTCCACGGGGGTTAATGCATGGAGAGGATGCACATGCAAAAGGCCGACAACAGGGATGGGGTTGAACTTAATAATAAATGGCCCAAGCTAACCTACTTCGACGATGTTGCGGTTTTAATAGAGCACGAATAAATTTTTAACTGGATAATTGCATCTGGGGTTTAATTTTCTGTAGCAGCTAAGGGAAGGTGTATGGCAATAGGATCGTTAGAAGGGCGTACTTACTTAGCTGCAATTCATTGCACAGTAATTTGGTTTTCGCTCTTTAATTTCTCTCCAACAACACAGTAATTTCAATAGTAAATCACTTCCAACACTTTCTATTCCTTATGCTAAACCAATCCCAAGTAACTATAAAGTATAAACAAACGAACTGCATTAATTAATGGAAAATTCAGAGTATAGGGCTTATAAATTCACACACGAAATTGTTTCGTTTAAAGTAAAACAGGTAAAAAATAAAAAAAAATTAAACCATAAGAAACCAACATATTATCCAAGTTAGTCAAAAACAGGGCCAAGCATTTAACAGATGTTAAAACAGCATACGTAAAAATACGAGAACATAATTTTACTGCCAATTTTTTTCATATTTTACAAAAAAGATTGAATTTATTCAAATTAATTCCGCCCGAAGTCTGCAAAATATTCATATTAAATCGCTAAATATGTATTTACAATTTACATTGATATAATTAATTCAATTTCATGATTCGGGGAAAAATAATTTAGTCGCTATATCGAGTTATTAAATACCATAAGTACTTATGTATCGTATGTGAATGTGGTATTATATGTGATTAATTAAATGGAAACATTTGTGATTTTAAAACATTTGTTTTAACATATTTCGTTAAATATTTTACTGCTACTTTTTGTGTTAATGTTTCGGCGTTTAATCGCATTGATCATTTGTTGAAAGTTGTTTTAGTTATTGTGTGGGATGAGTTTCAACCACAATACTTAAGAGGCAACTTAATTTACAATAAAATTTTTTTTCTGTAGGTAGTATTTTAGTTATTTTACAATTTTCTAAATCATAGTTAGTCTTAAGGTCATTCAACTTTCATATATGGAGTTTTTTGAAATATGTAGCTACTCCTAAAAGCTTTTTCACTTCAAAAACTTCATTAAATTTTTGAGCATTTTTACATTTTTTGTTATTGCAAATTGTAAAATTTCAATAATTTGTCAATTCTGAAATAATAGAAATTTTTATAAAATCCTTTAGAAAATGTAAAAGGCGATATTAAAGATATAAGTAGCTTTTTCATTAAATCCGATTTTCGCATCAGCTGTAGGAATACAGAATTCTTCAACCACAAATGAAAATTACAAAATATTACCCTTAGATAAGTGTTTTAAATTTTAAGGGAAAATTATTACAGTACTTACACATAATTCCTTTTTCATGTTAGCACTTTGATAAGGTCAAGTTATTGTGTAATGTAAAAGCCAAGAGAGTCCTTACTTCTTGATTGCACTTTTCCTGGAAATAAGTTTAAAATTAACAAATTTCTCCTCTTGTTTTGCAGGCGGTGTGGGTGTTCGTAGTGTCCTTGCCAGTTATCATAATAAACTCGCCGCGGCATTCTCAGCCCTTCGCACCGAAGACAATGACTACTCTGGATTCCACAGGGACAGGGATGTTTGTCGTAGGATTGCTGGCGGAAACATACGCGGACCTTCAAAAATTCTCATTTCGTCAGGATCCAGCTAATCAAGGGAAATTCTGCAATGATGGTAATTTTAATAATTGTACTAATTTCGGTTAATTGCTTTCGCTCAATTTACCAAGACTCCGGAAAAGAATAATGATCAGGTCAAATGGGCCAATTTTGCAATGAAAACGTAATTGTTTTGTATTCACGTTCGTTATGAGCTTCAAGATGTGCAACAAACTCATGCGGAAGACAGCCCGCATTTAATCCTTTAGCTGCATGCACCGTGACCCAGATATACTCCTGGAGATCGGTTGTTATGTGCTTGAAAGAATGCCATTGTTGCCGTTGTTGAACGAAACCTTCTCCTCCATGAGATCCATTCACCGAGGTGTGTGAATGTGTCACCTCTGTTTCCTACATCCTGCAGCCACCCCCTCTTCGGGAGGCTACTTCGCTTATGTCAGTACAGTCAGAGTGGAATTTAGAAGGTTTCTTTATCGGAAAGTCAAGCAAAATAGCAGTGGAACACCCTCCCACCCGCATGTAGCCTTGAGCTTTTCATGAAGTCCCTCGGGGAACAACAAAAGTGCATCTTATCTGGCGTGGAGCACACTTTTTACTACCCCCTCCATCTCTTTGTTTACCGAGTGCATTTTAGTACTTCGAGGGATTGTGAAGATCCTTTTGTTCCTCTTTTGCAGGTCTTTGGAGAATGTCTCGTCATCCTAACTACTTTGGAGAAATCGTGATATGGTGGGGAATATTTGTGATATCTCTCAACGTTATCCAGGGGGCGGAGTGGGTGGCCATCATGTCTCCAATATTTACAACTTTAATTATTCTCTTCTTGTCGGGCATTCCTTTAAGAGAACGATCAGCAGACGAAAAATATAAGGAGTGAGTATTTCTCGTTTATATATTATATACTTACATATAAATATTTATTTGTCAAATAAATTTCTGGTTTTTGATTATCTCGTGCCAACAAGTTTCCAACTTGAATTGTAACAGGGTACAATGGAGGAGCAGAACTGGCATTGAACTACTTCTCAGAAGTTGTTATTATAAACTGGGTTGTTATACATTTATACAAAAGACAGTTCAACATTACATAAAGTTTAAAGAGGAACATCTCAAGTGTAATATAAATAATAAGTCCTCTTATAAATATGCACTCTTCGGCAACATACATAAAATAATAACTAATAACGTATTCCTTCATAAAGACAATTACATTGATATGTTGTGTAGTAATAAACAAATTTTATAAGCTAATAAAATAATTTGTTGCTCATTAGTCATTACAAACTTTCAATCTTCTTACGCACAAGAGCTGAAGACATTTTGCGCTAACATCCTATGTTTTAATTTGTGTTATTTCGCACATAAAACACAAAATGCATAGCCAACGTAATTATCGCAAATTTGCTCTAGTTTCCATGTTTATCCTCTTGAAATTTACTACCCCCAAATTTCTGTGAGAAATTGTATTTTCTGTACACATTCACGACACAAGTAGTAGTATGTGTGAATATCAAACAGTTTGGACGTTTTCTTGGATTGCAATAATCCGTAATTTTCTTCACTTAATAATCAGTGGGCGTAAGAATTATTCAGAAACACTATTTTGTTACTAATTAATCTGTCGACCTAAATGAAATGGAAATTGAACATTAAAAAGTAATCCATAAAAGCTCCTTAGCTTGCAATTTGCCGCGTTTCGATTTCTTTATAAAAAGATTTAATTTAAGTACAGAAAATGAGGAAAACTTTCGCAAAAGGGAAACATAAAGTTTGTTGCTGAAGAGTGCGGAAATTTTAATTGTTCCAGAAATCAAAGTAAATCTCCACAATGTACAACATATAAGCATGAAACAGTAACAGTAAATAATTATTATACTTTGCTAATAAAAAAAATCGATTTGGTAGTGTGCAACAAATTTTGTTGGGTTGAGCTATTTCAAATTAAAAAATCCGACACTTTGTAAAATTTTGTTGCTTTTTTGATAATTAAAAATTGTTTTAAATAAATGAAAACAAAAAGTTACTTTTGCGAAGTTTGTTCCAGTTCAGGTATAGGAGTACCTACCTACCTATAAGGTCCATAAACCATTAAAACGAAAAAAAACTTTTTTCTTAGCAGATATTCAGTAAAAAAACAATTATGCAAGGCTACAGACTTTTCATTCAAATGCCGCTTTTCTATTTGAGGAGAACGAACATATTCAAAAAGTTCCAAAGTACATAATATGATCAACAATTCAGAGGAGCCATCAAAATTCAATTTATTCCATTTAAAGCATCCTTTGTCAGCCCAGTAGTCGCAATACACGAGCAGGACTAGAAGAGCTGGAACCACTTCCGCTACTTGTTACACAAACTGGCGATGTGCCAAGCCTGTTGACGGCTGTAGAAATATTTCGAGTCTTGTTTATATACATTAAAAAACTTTATCTGCACACATAAATATTTTTGAAGAAAATGTAAGAACCACAGAAATTACTTGTTTCCTAATCGCCCCCGCATTTCATTACAGCAATATTGAGTATCGAAAGTACAAGGCGTCAACGTCACCGCTGATACCGATTCCGCCGTCCGTCTACGTCGAGGTCCCGAGCGCTTTAAAGTTTATCCTTTGTTGTGAGTTTCCGCTGTACGATTCACTGGACATCCAGAAGGAGGACCTCAGTCCATACTCCCTGTCCATGGCCCACTCGCATTCACACATATAGCAATCAGCTCCCCAAAGTGGGGGGCAGCAGCAGAACAGTGGTCATCATGGTGGCAGTGGCCATCAGGGGAGTGGTCTGCACATCAGCTCAAGAAATTCAGCCGGTTCATGCAGTAAAATTGCAGGAAGCACCAGCATGGGCAACAGTGGGGCGGGAGTCACTGGCTCTGGGGCCCCATTGTCCAGCCACTTGGACAGGTGCAGTGCTGGCAACAGTTCGTCGCAGGTTAATACTCCTCTGGCTAACAACAACTGCTTTGCAACTAAGATAGAAACCGAACGGTACCTGGGTGCGGACGGTGCTCCAATCACTGTAACTACGATTTTGTGATCAAATTTATTAGATGTAGCCATTTTCCAATTAATTTTTAAGCGATTTCTGCCAGCGAGTTGTTTTGCGGCTATTCGCAGGACCTCGATGCCGTTAGGCAATTTTTGAGCTGCAAACGCTCCGCCCCAGCTGGGCTTACAAATCTGTAAATAAGAGTATTTTTTTATAGCAAAAACAAAGTTTTAACTAAAAAGTGGTTAACAAAATATTTACGATAAAAGTTGTTTGTTAGCGCAGTTGCACAGTTATCATAATTACCAATTTTAATCTTCCTAAATAGACTAAATATTTTGTATTTATAACGGCAAATGTTCAAAGCGTACACAATAGCTAGGTAGACGACACGTTTTGAATAACAATCGTGCCAACCTGACCCGACCATCCCCTTAAGGTGGAGGAACACAAAGTCCTTTTGTCAAAAAAACCTTAAACCCTCTACCACAAGGCTTTGAGTTTAATTTCGCTTTGTCTGCAGACCACAGAGAGTCATTTGAACAGAATGTGTTCCATTTCCATGATTTTCAGTTCGTTCACATAAATCTATTTTTTTTAGTCTAGAAGTTGGATTTATTCCGCAAATGAAATTGGAAAAAAATTAATTTGATTCAAGTGTAAATCTAAATAGTTTTGACTGAAAAGAGATTTAAGGATAAAGACTAAATGATGATTTTTTTACTTTTTTCCAAATCAATATTTTGTTTGTAGGTAATTCAGGAAGGTTTAAATGATCCGTTATTATGAACGAAGTATCTATCTTCGCTTCGTTTTAATTTATAATTAATTAATACTTATTCGTTGATTAATTATACTCTTGTTCTATATAATGTTTTAATAATCATCATATCGGTAATTTTCAATTAAAACCATTTTCCATGAAAGTAAAAACGTGGTATTTTAAAGGAAATGGCAATCGCTATAATTTTTGTAGTTCTATAAAAACCAAAAACCACAAAAAAAAACAATTATGAAAATCGCAATTACTCACAATTTTATTCCAGTAGAGTTAACTTTAGTGTACGTTGTTATAGCCTGTACAATTAGTTCATTAAGGATACAAAACTTACATAAGATTCCTAGTTAGAAGTGTAATTGTACAATCTTGTAACCATATCAAATGCTATTAAACAAAATCAAATTGTTGTCAAAATTTGTTAAGAACATACAAAAATTATTAAGGTAAAACCAAAATATAAAACGCGTTAACAAGTGATTAACAATGCTTATAAAAAGCACAAAATATGTTTAAGCTAACCTATGTAGATATAAACCAAATTTGTTGAGCCTAGTTGAAATGTAATCTTTTCTTTTAGAAAAGTCAGCTGAACAACAACTATTTCCTATTCATCTTATGATAGAATCATTTTGATCATTGCAAAAAAACGATTTCAATTTATTAAAACTTTCGAAAGTAACGGTTTTGAAACTCTCTTGCTTTGCAAACAAAGATTTGTAATTAATTTAGGATTGGCTGAGTACCATTTAGAGTACCAAGAATGCAATAATGCATAATAGATTGTCTGGTTGGATCGAAAATCGTCCAAAAGAAAAATTTTGGCCAATTCTGTGTGAACTGATATTGGAGAAAGATTTACAAACGGACCAGTAGAGAAATATCAAAATAAATTGAAAACAAAGAGAAAAATACAACTTGTTGATAATAATAATAAGAGGCTAGTCAATATATTTATAAATAAAATGTAAGAAAACTTATAAGACTTAATAAATAATAATTTTACATGGCATCTTTGAACATTTTTATTTGGAGTTCTAAGCAATTACTCACAGCATAGTGTACGAAGAATACAGTATTTTTTGTTTTTTATAATATGGTAGGTATGTGGTTCAGTTGAATAAAATGCCTCAACAAATTATCAAAAATATTCTTTAATACATATATATAGTATACTTACATTACGAAAATAATATATATACAAGAATATAGGTAGGTACTACAAAATACATATCAGATTTTTAAGATTTTATTGCACTTTCGGTGCTGTATCGCGACACACAATTTGGGCCAAAAACTCAATCAGTGTCCGGGTTGGTCTCCCGGCCATCCCTTCTCGCAAGTACTCGAAATCTTTTCCATTCGTTAACATTGTATTAGTGCAATCCTGTAAATATTTTGTTAAATAATGTTTATTGCATTTATTAAGTTAATTGATTGATTTACGATGTGCAACCACTGTCCACAAGGTACGAATTCCCTCAAAATTGCAGCCATTTTGCACGGCGCTCCGCCATTATCGAGTCCAAAATTTTGAACGTCTACAGCTCCGGAAGCTGTTACTTGTTTTGTGTAATACTTCCATAATGGCATTCTCCACACACGATCGCCGGTGTGAATGCTGGAGTTTTTTACCTGTTGCCATAAGATTTCAGAATTTGTAAAGATGCCATTGGCAGCCTCGTCCAAAGTTTGAGACATCGCACGCGCGGGCGTACCAACGTCCACAATGAACTTTGGACAGAATTGTTGAGCATACAGAAGGGCATCTACAAGGACCAGAACTTCATCATTATCAGTTCCCTGAACCTCGATATTTTTTCCGTTCATTGCTTTGTATACATCGCCAGGTCGAAAAGCGTTGCATCCCAAAACATTTTCGCAGAGTGGAATCAAACCTCTTATATTAACAGGTAGTCGTAAACCCGCAATGGCCTTGCAGGTTGCAACAACCACAGCAGCTCCAGTCATCCCTCCTCGACCGTTTATATGCACGGAGTGCGGCTATAAAGGCATAAAAATTGTGATTCTTATTTCTTTTCTTATCCAACTATTGAATGAATATCATCAGTAATCATTTTTAAGAAACGAATCGTTAAATTGTTTTATTTGCCTTGAAAATTTGACGATCCTACCTTTATGCTCAAACCTCCGCAATCATATGTGACGCCCTGCCCAACAAGAACGATGGGTTTTTCATCAGGATGAGCTCCATAGTAACTGAGTTCCAGGAATATCGGTGGTTCACAGGAAGCCTTTCCAACTGCTAAAAAGGCGTTCATATTCTGACTTTCCGCCCATCCCTTCACTTTAACTTCAACATTTACGCCCGATTTACATAAAATTTGTACTACATTTTGAGCAAAACTTGTTGGCGTCAAATAATTTGATGGCATTTCTTGTAGGTCTCTCGCTAGGTTCTGTGCTAGTGCTTTTTCAATGCCTATTTTCCAACCGTTCCAATCACAATCTTCATCTGGAAAGGCTAAGAGATCGATTGTTGGTTCTATTAAACGGTTCTCTTCCTTTCTAAATTCTTGGTAAACCCAAGCACCCATAGTAGCACCCTCAGCTGCTGATTCAGCATGACCCATGTTGTCGATGTCTATTTTCTGGATACGTAATTCCTGTAGGTACCGGGATCCAGCAGCTGCTGCTCTTCGTATTGCTTCCTTACCTTCATCGACAATTTCGTAATTGTTGTAACCGAGGCATTCTTTCCCCAATCCTACGACGGCTACAGCAGTATAGTACGAATAACTTTGAACCTCGACAGAGAAAAAAGGACGTACTTGGCCTCTCTTCGGCATGGGTCCTGACAAACGAAGAAGTTCCAATAACTTTCCATTGGTTTTCGTCTAAACAATGCAAATTACAGAAATGAAAAAAAAAATCTCTCGCCAGTTTACCTTATTATATTTGTATGCTGATGGTGTCAAAATACCTCCATATAAAAGGTCATCCTCATCAGTGTACACTCCCAACACAACACCTCTTGACGGTGGCTCAGAACAACGTTCGTCTTGTAGAGCTAAGATGGACTTTGCCATCTGTGAAATATATTTTCCTTTGGAAAACGTGTTTTTTTTATTAGCCCAGAAAAGTGAACCGCACGACGATATTATCGAACCAATTCTCGACATATTGAATACAAATTAACAACTTTTACACAACAAGTTTTTTAATACATCAACTATTAATCCAAATATTTAAAGACGCATCAAAATATTTTTGTAGCTTGCTTTGATAAATTAATGTAAATTGCAGTTTTAAGTTAAAAAAATTCAAAGTTAACTAGAAAGGATAATCGACAAAAATATGTGGAAGCTGGAAACCAGTAATAAGGACGACACACATGTCATTAGGTAGCTAAATTACAATTTACTGCAATTACCTATTAAGGCTGTTCATTTCAAAGCGTTGTGTAAAAAAAAGTTATCAACACCAAGAAATAACGAGGACAGAACGAAAAGAACTACATATATATGTTCATTTTTAGGAGTGATCAGAAATCCTTTTCTTGATGTCCGCCCGGCGTCAGTGTGTCTGCCTATGTCCTTCTATCCAGGCGATAACTCGAGAACACTTGCAGCTTCTGGTCGAAAGATAAAATAATACTACAAAAATTGTAAGCCCAATTTCAAATGTTAATTTCGTTTACTGAACATATTATCTTTGATTTGTTAAATATTGTTATAAATACAAATTACTCTTCATTATTTGTAGGAAAATGTTTTTACACTGTTGTTTTTACATGATATTAAAATTTTCCGGATTCCAAAAATGTTCCTTTCTTACATACCTTTTCAATAATGTGGAACGAATTTCTTCTTGTACGATGGGAAAACTGGTTTAGCTTGAGTTTATACAGGATTTCCTAAAAAATCCTTTCTTCTGCGTTAAAAGTGTGTCCTTCTATCATGTACATCTAAGATATTTTATAACTGAGCTAAACCAATATACTCTCCATAGTAGTTATAACTATCGAATTCATATTCAATTTCCGGTTTCCGAATGCATGTTTGCTTGTATACCTATAAACTTCTGAAAACAGCGGTTTTGAAAACACCAATGTGTAATTAATTAAATTAGGATTAAGTAAGTAGGCACCATTTATAGTACCTACAAGAATGTATGACGATTGGAAAAAGATTCACAAACAGACCACTGATCAATAGAAAACTATCAAAATAAATCGGAAAAAAATCAAAATGCAACGTTTTAATATTAATAATAATAAGAGGCTGGTCAAAAAAGACAGTGTAAGAAAACTTATAAGACTTAATATTATAAATACCTAGTAAGTTTACAAGGCGTCTTTAATTTTTATTGACTTTTAAGTTATTACCCAAAACATATTATAAGAAAAATACAATTTCTGTTTAGTTATTTTGTTTTGTTTTAATATATCGTTCGACTGAATGGGTTACGAAAATAACATATACAAGAACATGTGAAATTTTTTAAATTCTATTGCACTTTCGGTGCTGTATCGCGACACACAATTTGGGCCAAAAACTCAATCAGTGTCCGGGTTGGTCTCCCGGCCATCCCTTCTCGCAAGTACTCGAAATCTTTTCCATTCGTTAACATTGTATTAGTGCAATCCTGTAAATATTTTGTTAAATAATGTTTATTGCATTTATTAAGTTAATTGATTGATTTACGATGTGCAACCACTGTCCACAAGGTACGAATTCCCTCAAAATTGCAGCCATTTTGCACGGCGCTCCGCCATTATCGAGTCCAAAATTTTGAACGTCTACAGCTCCGGAAGCTGTTACTTGTTTTGTGTAATACTTCCATAATGGCATTCTCCAAACACGATCGCCGGTGTGAATGCTGGAGTTTTTTACCTGTTGCCATAAGATTTCAGAATTTGTAAAGATGCCATTGGCAGCCTCGTCCAAAGTATGAGACATCGCACGCGCGGGCGTACCAACGTCCACAATGAACTTTGGACAGAATTGTTGAGCATACAGAAGGGCATCTACAAGGACCAGAACTTCATCATTATCAGTTCCCTGAACCTCGATATTTTTTCCGTTCATTGCTTTGTATACATCGCCAGGTCGAAAAGCGTTGCATCCCAAAACATTTTCGCAGAGTGGAATCAAACCTCTTATATTAACAGGTAGTCGTAAACCCGCAATGGCCTTGCAGGTTGCAACAACCACAGCAGCTCCAGTCATCCCTCCTCGACCGTTTATATGCACGGAGTGCGGCTATAAAGGCATAAAAATTGTGATTCTTATTTCTTTTCTTATCCAACTATTGAATGAATATCATCAGTAATCATTTTTAAGAAACGAATCGTTAAATTGTTTCATTTGCCTTGAAAATTTGACGACCCTACCTTTAAGCTCAAACCTCCGCAATCATATGTGACTCCCTGCCCGATAAGGACGATGGGCTTCTCATCAGGTTGGCCTCCATAGTAACTGAGTTCCAGGAATATCGGTGGTTCACAGGAAGCTTTTCCAACTGCTAAAAAGGCGTTCATACTCTGACTTTCCGCCCATCCTTTCACTTTAACTTCAACATTTACGCCCGATTTACATAAAATTTGTACAACATTTTGAGCAAAAATTGTTGGTGTGAGATGATTCGATGGTATTTCCTGCAGTTCTCTGGTTAAGTTCTGTGCTTCTGCTTTTTCAATACCTATTTTCCAACCGTTCCAGTCACAATCTTCATCTGGAAAGGTGAAGAGATCAATAATTGGTTCTATTAAACGGTTCTCTTCTTTTCTAAATTCTTGGTAAGCCCAAGCACCCATAGTAGCACCCTCAGCTGCTGATTCAGCATGACCCATGTTGTCGATGTCTATTTTCTGGATATGTAATTCCTGCAGGTACCGGGTCCCAGCAGCAGCTGCTCTTCGTATTGCTTCCTTGCCTTCATCGACAATTTCGTAATTGTTGTAACCGAGGCATTCTTTCCCCAATCCTACGACGGCTACAGCAGTATAGTACGAGAATTTTTGATCCTCAAGATCAAAGAAAGGACGCACTTGTCCTCTCTTCGGCAGTGGTCCTGACATACGAAGAATCTCCAGCAATTTTCCACTAGTTTTCGTCTAAACAGTACAATATTATTGAAATAAAAAACAATCCTTGGCCACTTTACCTTATTATATTTATATGCTGATGGGGTCAAAATTCCTGGATATAAAAGGTCATCTTCATCAGTGTACACTCCCAACACAACACCTCTTAAAGGCGGTTCAGAACAACCATCGTCTTGTAGAGCCAAGATGGACTTTGCCAGCTGTGAAATATATCTTCCTTTGGAAAACGTATTTCTTTTATTAGCCCAGAAAAGTGATCCGCACGACGATAATATCGAACCAATTCTCGACATATTTATTACAAATTAATAAATTTCGAACAATAATTTGAGCTATATTTTATTGCACGTACGTCAACTATTTAACCAAATTTTAATATAAATATAACAATTTTGCTCTAGTTTGCTTTGATCACTTAATTTGAAAATGCAGTTATATGTTATATTCAAGTTCCGGTGAGCGAACGCATCCGGTTTGCATTCCAAACACTACAAATGTCTAATATTTACCTCTCTCAGCTGGTGTCTGACAACAGACTCAGACTGCCAAAACAAAATGTCAATTTATAAAGCTAGGTAAGTAACAAGTAAATACTGTTTTCTCAAGCTTGTCGAATTGCAAGTTGATTGACAACCAACCACCAGGTTAAAAGAATTCGAAGATGCTCTGTCGGAGGATGAAGTCGACTTGAAACACTTACGAGATTTGTGCTTCGCAGGTACGCAACTAACTTTCTTGGGGGCGTTTTTAAGGGGTAAAAGAAATTTTTTTTAGGAATTCCAGATTGTAACGGTTATCGAGCGTTGTGCTGGAAACTTCTTCTTGGGTACTTGGAACCTACACGAAAATACTGGAATGAAACCCTTGCAAAGAACAGGGCATTGTACAAGCAGTTTATTGAAGAGCTGGTAATTCCTCCAGGTTTGAAGCGCGGCGAGGCTAACAACGATCATCCTCTTAGCGAAGGACCAGAAAGTGCTTGGAGCACATTTTTTAAAGATAATGAATTTCTACTACAAATAGATAAGGATGTCAGGCGACTGTGTCCCGACATATCATTTTTTCAGCAAGCGACGGACTATCCATGTGAAGTTGTAGTTCACAGTAAGGGAGAGAGGAGGCTTCATCAGCGAGTTGCCCCTTCCGTTCTGAGTTCTGCAAATGTCGAACGCAAGGGACTAGGGATCACAAAGGTAATTTCAGTTTCAAAACTCTATGATCTACTAACCTCAATAATCTACTCCTTGAAATGCTTTGCTCATAGCAAGTAAGTACATACCAGATCTTTGAGCACTCCCTTTTTATTATACCTCCTTTTTTTATATTCATAAAACCACTCTTTGTGCAGATTAATTTGATTACCAAAAGATCTGCGGAAACGTACGAAGCAATGGACGAGGGCCAAGAAGCGCATTGGGAGGTATTTTTCTCTTAGATAACATTACAGAAAACAATCAACACTTTTTCATATCACTTCTTACATCGTAGGTCGTTCAAAGAATTCTCTTCCTCTACGCTAAACTGAATCCTGGACAGGGATACGTTCAGGGAATGAACGAAATAGTAGGACCAATTTACTACGTCATGGCGTCAAATCCTAACATTGACTTTAGAAGTAAAATAACTTTTAGAATTTTGGTTTAAACACTTTTTTCCGCGTTTTAGAACATGCTGAAGCCGATTGTTTCTTCTGCTTTACGGCGTTAATGGCTGAAATAAGAGACTTCTTCATCAAGACATTGGACGATTCAGAGGGTGGTATTAAGTTTATGATGGCGAAATTGTCTAATATGCTTAAAGAAAAGGATCTGGAGGTTTTTAAGAGATTAAAAGATCAAGAACTATATCCGCAATACTATAGTTTTAGGTAAATAAAGGATGTTTGTCAAGAATTGAGTTATAATCTATAACATTATTTCTAGGTGGTTAACTCTGTTACTCTCCCAAGAATTCCCATTACCAGACGTAGTAAGGATTTGGGACTCTGTGTTCGCAGACGAGGACCGATTTAGTTTCCTTGTGGAAGTATGCTGTGCAATGATAGTGTAAAATAAATTTATTTTACATTTAGATTTTCATTGTAATTAATATTTTACATTTTTGCAGAATTCTCCGAGATCAAATCTTGGAAAACGACTTCAGTTCCAATGTGAAACTGCTGCAGAACTTCCCACCAATCGATATCAACGTTGTGCTCTCCAGAGCAGTCCTTCTCAGGAAAGAATAGGAACAATTCCATAAATAATGGCAATACGCATACGAAAAACAATCAACTCTTGTTTATACTCAAATATTTTTCTACTTAAGCTGATAGCGACCAGATATTTATACTTAAGTGCAAACAAATAAATATACATTGCGTTTTATATAAAGTTTCGTTTTTCTGCGCTAGTACAAGAGAAGAATATTTGGAAATTATTTCGTAACTACGGACATGCCACAAAAAATAATTGTTGGTGCACTTCAAAAACTTTAATTAGTGATTTGCCGATTGCCCCAGATTTCTTCCCTTTCCCACATCCATTAATTCGGCAATAAATCAAATATAAGAGGTATTTTCGGAACCTCGCAGTTGCTGATTTCATTTTCGAATTTGATACTTCCTAAACTTTTTGATTTCTGGAGAAACGGTAATAAATTTTTTTAATTTATTGTATCCAGACATGTGCAATTTTTGTTCTAAAAATAGGATAACTACAGATTTTGAACACACATGTGTCGAGTAATTTGGATTTACAAAATTCATCTTGAGACTTGATATTATGAAAACATTTTAATTTTTGCAGTACATGAAATAATTGAATTACATTTCTCAGTATTTACAGCGTTTGTAACGGACGAAGCAATCTCCTCAACGAACACTTCGTCAGATTTCCAATTCTTCTGACGTCATCGCAATTGAGATATCTCTGCTGAGTTTTCATCATGAGCATAACATTTTCAATAAAAGTTTGAAATTTATGGCATGCGCAAATGACTTGTTACTATTGCCACGTGTACATACCACGAAAAATTGAAATTGTGTCCACGAACGAATGCTTTAGTGGATTAGTCTCGTCTTTTGGTGGCATTTGAAATCTGGGCAACAAACAACTCAAAATTGCTTAAGGCATTGGAAACTGATGCTTTTCGCCGATTCTCTTTAGCCGAGTCTGCGTGGAATTCGAGTGGAATTGGAACTTCTGGAGCAGCTCCTGTTCCTGTGACGGCCGGAAAGCGCTCACGTTTAGTAGATTAATTAAGCTCGAAAGAAAAACGAACTGTTGAAGTGAAACGGACATTTTTGAAAAGTGAAAACACATTTAGCAGGACCGGACCAATTAGGTGTACTATAAATCGTGGAGGTGTGAAGTACTCGACGGCGGGTGCAACGTGTGAAAGACGAAAGTGGTACTGGCCGAATAGTGTAATTACAAAATGGCGTCTTCTTATCAACGTCCTCCATTCTGGAGGCTGCCACAAAATGAACCGGACAGAGGGCATTTCAGGAAGAAAGTGCATTTCAAGGACGAAGTGAGTTCCACTATTTTTGTGTTTACTTGAAATCCGATCCTGCTCCCAAATAATTGCCAAAAATACATTTTTGCGTGCACTACTTGTTTTATAGTTTAGTGCAACAAGCCTTGTGACCCCCATTTAGCGGTTATTTCAGTTCAGTAAACTGTGCCACTGTGATGTCCTGAAAGTGGGCCAACGGTGGTGGTGGGTTATTCATGTACTTTAATTTCGTTCATATTGAGATTGGGAAATTTCGATGTCGTTTTAATTCCGATTAATAGTTTACACATCTGGCAGAGATGCAACATGTCTTATTAGTTGGAATTATTTAGCGATTATTAATGGGCTAGTGTTATTTTGAATTATAATAAATATTCTGATAATATCACATCACATTTACATAATCTGAACTGATAAACGTTTATAAATTGAAACGATTTTATGATTATTACGAGTATAATGTTTATCACTTTAAAATTGGTACATTTTGTACTTATTTGAATCTTACAATTTTTTCTAGTTTCATATATATACAATAAGTTTTAATTCCCCCTTGTCATTTAACGGTACTTTTTGTTGAAAAAACATGAGCTTGAACATTTTCTATAAAATATTGTTTGTAATTAATTCATCAAAAACATCAAAGAAGATTGCTTTACTTTGAGAGAATATTATTAGTTTAAGAAGTAAACATTTTCCCGGCGTTTTGTTCATTTTAGATAGACATTTTGTTAGAGTAGAAGGTCTGCATATTTCTTATTTAATGTTTGTGTAGTGATTCAATATTGAACATCGACGAAAATTATTAAGGAAATCTTGTATGATTGAAGTGTTAAATGTTGCGTCCGAATCGTGACTCGAACATGCTTCTGTATGCATTAAATTCACCGAGATTGCAATGGACCAGACTCCAGTAAATTAGCTGAGTACATCTGTACATTGAAGTACTTTTTCTCAGTTTTCAAGTGTATCTAATTCATGTTGTTAAAATAGAATCCATTGGTTTTTGGTTGTGGTCACTCGCAACGTATGCATCCGTGCAGTGCAAGTGCGGCAGTGCTTGACGGTGCATTTACAACAGAGATGAAACGAACATAACTGCGTTTACTAGACTTAGATTCTGGAAATTAAAACAACTATTAATTTTTGTAGGACATTGTCGATTTAGCACAGTTTGAACTTTCGTAGAAATTTATTGGCGAATTTGCTTCGTTTTGGAAACGTTTTTATGACTGACGAGTTTGCGATCGAAAAGCGATTTGGTTCATAAATATTGGTTTGAACTGAGATTGTACGCAATTCCTCTGTTCGTAAGCAGCTTTTTATAGCTTTTATGCAGAGATTTTTTTTTTAAGAAGATATGATTTTCATTTTAGGACCTGGAAAGCTATTCCTAGATCTGGGGTCTGTTGAACGTGATGGATTGAAAAGCGCACTGATTCTATTCTAGGTGTAATTCGACCGTGTTATGATAACTTCTTGTTTACGATCCCTCAACATTGCAAGGAGTAAACACTTCCTTGTTTAATTCAAGCATCATTTCCGCTTGTGGGATGCTGTAACAGAATCAGACACAGTTCATGCCGGTCGAAATTGTTCATCTGGAAATTTGTTTACGTGATTTGAAACTATAAATTCGAACAGATTGTTACGAGTTCGTCTGAATCAATTTTCTTGTATGCACTCCTTCAAAAAAAAACTCAATTATATATATTTTCAATTTTTCTGGCAGCTACCATGAAAATTGTATCACACCTAATGAATTAGTTTTGATAAATTACATTAATTTTCTTTGAATCTTTTTGCGAGTGGATCAGAGAAGGTCGTTGCTCCTTGGCCGGTGTAGAAATGTAATAATTTCCTCCAAAATTAAACGCTTTCTCGGCCATCCTCTTATTTTACATATCATACCTACTTAATTTTGGTGAGACGGCAGACTTTTGGCGCATGTTCCACATTTAAATCCTCAGAAAAATTGAAATTTCGCCACCACATCTTGTATTTGCTTTTAGTTTAAAAAAATACATCTTCTTTAGGATGGTGATAAAAGTGATAAATCCGATAATTCGAGAGTCCGAGTCTCCACTAACACAATCATGACGTTGTTGGCGCGGATCGATACACAACCGACCTCGGATGCTCGAGTTTTGTGCAAATCTCTCTTGTAAGTAGCCAGGGCGTCTTAAATTAGTACTTGGGCTGCTTTCAGTACGAACAAATCGGTTAATTAAAGTGGACGCTAATTAGCAAGGAAAAACAAAGACAAAAATTCTGTGGTCGCGTTGATTTTTAAAAGCAGTCCTGCGATCAGTGTTCGTTTCCAGTGAAAGTACATTTTAGTCTCTAGTGTTAAGTGTTTCCGAACGCGCCTGAAATTCAGACCCGGAAGTGATCACAGTCTGAACCGATTCTATCGTTTTTGGTTTTTTTATTTAAATTTATTAAATCTAAAATCCTTGAGAGTTCAAGGAACGTCGGGGCAAGATGAGCCCCAAATTGCATGAATTTGTTGTTGTCCTGAAACGCGATGGATCCCAGACACCTTGGGGTATTCGGATTGTCGGTGGAAGCGATTTGGAAACACCGATTATTGTTACGAGGGTAAGTGAAAATTGAAATCCAAACCGAGTCAGCAATCTCTAATTTGAAAAGTGAAAACTACACTTGACTTAGTCTATGGGGTGCATCCACTATTTTCAGATAGTAAATGAAACCCGAGATATTTGGGACAAGAGCGTTCTGTAGAAGATCCGAGATCACGTCTTGTTTCCCGATGATTCCAATTCTGTGCCAAGTCGATTGCTGTTTTTATTGGGAATTCACGAAAATTGAAGAATGCCTCACAATCTGTGCGACATGACAATAGACTGTGTATGTACACTCAGTACATTCTGTCAGGGTTATGTAAACAGTTGGGATTGGATGCAGTTGTAATCCTAATTGAACACGTCCAAGGACGAATCTGAAATTTGTTCTAAATTCTGCAGACAGATGAATTTTTTGAGAGCGTTCTGTTGTATTTATTGTGATTGCAGCAAATGAAGCTTATAAATGAATCTTTTGATGTTTCTCGTGATATTTGTTTTTATAGCACTAAAAGTTCAATGCGAATTTCACTTTTAAGAAAACATGCTAAAAAAATCGAATTGATTGGTTTAAACAAAAATCGAGTTCAGTTTATTAAAAAAGGATGTTTGTTTTACTGTTGCAAAATGGTTTGTACCTTAGAAGCCCGTCTATCTGTTTGTCTTTCCGTTTGTCGGTTCAGGCGATATATCGAGAATGCTGGAGGATTGAAATTTGGTAATAATATTTCGTTAAAGTTGTTCGAAGATGAGCAAAATCGGGCAACTTCTTCTTAGTGTTGCCATATGCTCTTGAATTATTTTTATACAAAAATGTTAATTTTTTTAGGTATACCTGAATAGTAAAATATTAACTTTGTTTCGTTAAATATTATTATAGATACGTATTCATATTGCAATTAATTATTTGTTCGGAACTTTTCTTGCACGATCTTCATCTTGAAATTTCATAGATACAAATAATCTGTTTTTTCATTCCTTCTTCATAATATTTAGAACGAATTTCTCTTTTTAAAATAAGAAAATTATTTTTGCACGGTATCTTATACGAATTCTTAACAAAATATTCTTATACTTTGTTACAACTGTACCGTTCTACATCTAGGGTATTTCGTAAGTGACCTAACTCAATGATATACTCTCCGTAATAGTTTTTTACTACTAAGAAATAAAACATTTCTGATTATATTCTGCAAAAGTACAAACGATTCAAGAAGATTTATCCGCGATTCATGTTGTTTGTTTATTTAGTTTGATGTTGTTTTCCAAAATGAAAACTGATTTTATAGAAATATATCATGTTAGAATAGTTGCATAGGTAAATCATTTTCCAGATTTTATTGAGTTCTGAGAAATAACTCAAATTTGACGAGGATATGTTAATCGTGTTAGTTAGTTATTTTTATGAGTTGATGGCAAACGACTTTTGCCAATCCATGATATAACATTTGCGTTGGAATTTTATTTCTGTAAAAAATTGAAATCAATTTTCTTCATATGATATTTGAAAATATCAAATATGTTCTATATTCACTTTTTAAAGGGGGGGTGAATAGGAAATGTTACAATAAACACAGATATCCTGTGGAGTAATTGGTTCCTTAAAACCGAACTCCTGCTATTCGGGAATCGCAAGAATTGTTAAAATGTTTATAACAGATAAGAATAAAAACACTTTCAATTATTGTTTTAATAATCCGGCATCCACTACATAAACCGAAATAAAATGATCAGTTGCTATTTTTAATAAAACTGCAATACTATTATTGAATTGCCGACATTTGAACTCCCACATTCGAATTCATCACAAGTTAATTATTTTTAGAGGGCGATTGACAGTAAACCGTTCTCGGACGAGTTGATTCATTGCGAAACACTTTTCTTTCTCTTACATTGAATCAAATTTATTTTTACATCATTGTTGCTTCACTCATATGATTTCTGATCGATCGATGCTTTATATTTTGCGTGTTGAAAAAACATTTTGTTCGATCAAAATCCAAAATGTTCGGATATTCATGAAATCTGTTGCTCAAGGGAAGAATGGTTTCGAATTTTTCTATTTCGAGATTAAAAACAGGTGCAAAATTGTTTCATAGCGAATCATGTGCAACATTCATCCATTTCGAAACGAGTTACAGATATAAGAAATCTCAAGTGGGTCTTCGACTTTTCTTTTGATTTCAACCGCGATAGAGAACTTCAGGAACGTTGAAAGTTTTTCATTCTTAAAGTGGTGCAGAAGAAACAGAAAAATGCGTAGTGTTTTACAAGTGGGTGGCGAAATACTTGTCAGGAGGAAAATTTAAACGATATGAAACCACGGTAGTTCATGAAATACAGCTGTCTTAAAGATGAATTTTTAATATCAAAATAATATTTCACGTAGGGATTTTTGTATGAGTAGGTAGTGTACAAGAAATATATTATATTATTGTATGTATTTATACACGTACGAGAATTTGGTAGCATTAAAGTAAACGTATTTATCAATTTCAGGTTCAGTTAGGAAGTCCTGCACAAGGAGAATTACTTCGAGGTGATATTATAACAAAAGTAAATGAATACGATGCCAGAGACTTGCGCCATGAAGATGCACAGACTTTGTTCAAAACAGCTGGAAATGAAATTCGCTTAGTTGTGCACAGGTAAATAAGAATAAATGCACATGAAAACAATTATTGATTACGTCATTTCAAACCGTTTTTTACAGAGATAACAAGATCGCATTGACACAAGGATTGAGTAACGATTCATCTCGATGCTCGTCGACAATACCGCCGATGAGTCCTGTGAATTTTCTGAGCCCGAACTCCCACGCGCCCCACAGGTATTTTAATAGCAACAATTTAAAATTGGTATTGATAAAAATGATTAACTTTTTTTTAGAGCTCCGTCACCATTTCCACCAGGACCGGGACAATACGAAAATGCTCTGTCATGTCCTGTCAGCGCACTTCCACACACAGTATTTCCAAGTTTGACGGAATCTGGCGGTTATATTCCATCAGCACGCCCAGACTCAAGATCATCATCAAGATTTAGTCCAATGCCGACCAGAGATCATCAACAGGAAGTACTCGATGAACAGTCGGCCATTGTTAACCAGGTGAGCTCGATTTAAGCACAATTAGTTAGAATCGTAATAGAAAAAATGTCAAGTTAAACAATGTCGTTGTAAATACAACGTATGAAACTGTTATCGCTTTTATTTATTTATTTTGTGATTGTTTTGTTATTGTTTTTCTTATAAAAACATATTAGAATGGTTGTGGCAATTGTTTCTTACCTGAAAAAAATCAGTTAAAATTGATTTTAATCAAAAAAATTATGAATAGCACTCTTTTTTTGGCAGGCGTGCAATAAATTCTCACCTACCTAAATTGTTAAATATAATAATTGAATGTTTTAACTTTTTCGCAAACTTTAGAATATTTTGGAGCTCTGGTCTTAATTATTGAATCGCAATATTTAAGTAAGATTTAGAGAATTATGATTTAGGTACGTTTCTAAAACTTAAAATTCTGAAAATGTGTACCAAATTCTTATTGCAAAAACTGAACATAAAATTATAAAATAAAATTATATGATTTCAGACAAACATTTCCGCCAAAAAAAATCATTTTTGTATGTTTTATATATTAATATATTAGCACATTTTAGTTAAAACATAAGCGTTATAGAACTGCTTGTGAGAACTCATGGTAATAACAAATATCACCACAAATTAAGCAAATTTGCTATTATTCGTTTCAATTCCTTTTTGTTCTTAAAAGGACTTTCATTTAAATAAACTACATTTTTAGTGGTAGGGAATGTATGATCAAATATCAAAAGTATATAAAGAAAACTTTGCTGACTGACATTATTACTTTTCAAGCGGGAAAAATGTCGCAGAAAAATATGAAAGTAAAGGTATCACTATAATTATTTTTTTTTTTTAACGAAAGATTATAAACATAAACAAGAAGAAATGTGAATAATATGATTGATTATAAATTTAGCGGTCGTAATAATTTACATGATCATACCACATGATTCCATGTCAAGTTAAGAGAATTCAACGAAAAGGAGAACAACTTAGTTTAATTTCAATAACATGTTTTCATAAAACAATGATTGCGGCTATATCATCTAAATTTAAACTATCTTTCAATTTGTTTTTTTTTTTTTTTTACAAGCTTATCGTTATCTTTCTGCAGTCATCTTAAAAAACCTCAAAACACAGAATACCTAAGTTGAAATAATTGCAACAACTAACAGTAGTACATAGGTAATAATTTTATTGCTGATAACGAAATAACAAACTCTGTTTTTAAAATTGTCAAAATTGCGCAGTATAAAAATTAGCCTAGTTGCGAATATGGCTTGATTGTCTACAATAAAATAAAAGTAATATTTATGAATATGCAGAATAATAAAAATTTAAAAAAATCAATTTTCAACAAAAAAATATTTGTATACTGTTCCTGTTTTTAAATACTTATTTACAAAACAAATTTTCTTCTATATATAATCTGGAAGAAAAACACGGTATTATATTAAATCTTTCATCCATCCCACGCAATTTCGTTGATTGATATTGTCATGTTTGTTATTGGAATCACAAATCACATTGCATTGAAAACTTTTAGCCTTGCAATTTCAGGATGATCCAATCAAGCTTCTTGCGCAATGCATTAGTAAGTCCTGTCAACGGATTCATAATGCGCTTCAATAAACAAATGAATCATATTTCCGCAAGCTCCGAGAAAATTGGGCCACATCCAAAATTCACTTTTCGTATATAAAATTTATATGCGAATACGGTAAAAGTAGAAGAAATTAATTTTAATAGCAAGAAAAATGAGATAATGAAATAATTTAACAGATGGAAACTGTGCAAACATTTCTTTAATTGAATAAAGTGAAATTGTTCTTTGTAACACCGAAGAACTGTAATTATGAGCAGAAAGTATTTTTTGCAGAGCTTTGACGATCCCTATCGATCTCTGGCACCCATCCAAGGAGTGTAGGTGGCGCTGATGGCATTTGGGGAAAAGCGCAACAGTCGGGACGAAAATTCGAGTACCAACAAAAGTCGTGGAGTATTTGTAAATACACATAACACTTCAATGACCTTTCTTTTGACAAAAAAATATTACATAAGGTGTACAATGTACATTTATTCTTATTCGTCGTCCTTGCAATATTAGCGATTTTCATTTAGTTAACATTCCAGTTAGTCAAAATGTGGTAACTGAGTGTACTCAGACGACAAATGGTCGCGGTCTGACCTCCAAATTTTAGAGCAATTCAGGCTAAAAATAACGCTTATGAGTCGTTAGATAAGTTTTCTTGACTTTGGAGAAGCGTGTGCGACGACCTTGGATGAGCTCCCTTGACGTTCCTGAAAATAAGCTAGGGCAAGGTAACGCATAGATCACTTATCATTATAGACTCCGTTTCACTTCAGTAGAAGTTAGAACTGTCGCTTTCCACCAGAATTTTCATAGAGAAACATTTGTTATCTGATTCTGTGGCATAAAATTTTGGCATGAGATCAAATTTGGCAAAAAACCATAAAACATATAATTTTTATAATAAAAAAAATCAAATTCTCTCATTATTTATTTTTCTCTATAAGTACACTACATGTAGGTGCCTATACCTATCTTTACTGTACCTATATGCCTTTATATAGAAGTAGGTATAATTCTACAAAAACCAATTTTATTAGTTTACCAATATTTTTGAATGGAAAGAACATCGATTTCAATCTTAACGTCGCATTTTCAAATTTTCGTTACCTACAGTCATCATTGACGTCCTTTTTGGAACTTTCTTAAATACATTAGGTGCAGTACAAATACGTCTTCGGTATTTTTAAAATTCAAATTAAAATAACATAAAGAACACTAACAAATTGATATCATGGCAACAAAATCTATGTGTTTATGGTGTTTGAACATTTGTGGCACTTGCCCTCATTTAAAATCAAAACGTAAATGTTATTTGAAAGTAGGCAAATAAAAATGTCTTTACTAATATTAAATTTAATGTCCAACTATTTATGCTGCACATTCTATAGAATTATTAGTTTTCCATCCACTTGCAAAATGTCCCATTCATTATTCAATTTACACATGTTTTTAACTTTGGAGTTTGAATAAGGGCATTTATTTTTAGAATTTAATTATAAATAAAGTGTATAAAATATACTTGTAAAATTAATCAATAACTTTTCAAATTAATGATATGGTTATTCAAAATGATGCGAAAAATGTTTTTGAATGTATTATATGAATCATATAAGTTCATAATTTATTTCAAAAAATTTAGAACAGATATCATTTTTTGTGTTTACTACAATTTCTAATCGAAAATTATAGAACCAACAAACTGGGAACCACTGAAAAATTCAGAATGGTTTTTGGTTTCTTTTAACGAAATCCGTTTATTTCACTTACTATTACAATAAGTTTTTTCTTTTCTTCTGAAATTTTCAAAAGAAAATATTCACAATCCTCCCACATCTTTGGCAAAAGCAAAGTAACCCATTCCACTTTAGTTTCCAACAAATTATTCATTTCTCAATCCCAAATCCACACACTCATGCGCACACATTTTAAATCTCTGCAATTTACAAAAATATCGCGTATATTGAAAACACGATATCCTCTCCAACCACACAAAAACACAAGGCTCGATATTTTTTAGTACATATTTACTTGAAGGAAAATCTTGAATTTTCACTTAGAAGCGCGTTAATACGTCCACCACCAAAGACTTTAACGTTGCACGATCTCCCCGGACCACTTCACCATTATCCCGAAAATCTTTCGGCAATAATCAAAATTTTCATCATAGGCAGTTGCTTTCGGAAAATTGTTTCATTAACATCTCATTCCACACGAGGCGAGTACTCAAGTATAGTGAAAATCGAGTTCTGGAAAATAACCGCAGGTTGGGAAGTTGCGCAGATCACGAAAATAATTTGATTGGAATTAGATCGATTAAAATTGTGCATTCGGCATAGATTACAATATTAGCGAAGGTGCATTCGCAATTAAACTTGGCTTTTGCAAATTCATTTTTTGAATATTTTCTAAATAGAAATTATATTTTGTTGCTATTTTAGTTGAATATTAGAGCCAAGATTAATTTCGAATTTGAATTTCCGTTTGAAATAGTGAAGTGAAAACGACTTTAGAGGAACACAGTGAGATACGAATTAGAAAGGATTTAATATCTATTGCCAATTAACTAAAAATCATCAAGCAAAATGACAACGTACGTGCAATTCAAGAACGGAACACCGCACTACTTCAGAGATACATCCGAAGTCAATGAATCAATTCAATACCAAGTAAGAACCTCCTTAACTCCTTACTTAACTAGTTAAAAATAAGTAACCAGAGATCTCCTTACGTAATGATGGGTGCGTAATAAACATGAGACGAAATTAAAATTAATTTTTGGCTTGATCCGCTGGCCTTGCCAGTAGCGTAATATATAATTTGTCGTCCTCCCATCGTGCCCTCTCTTCGTCTCTTTGATGGTGGCCAAACACACGTTTCTAAATATTTTGCAACAGTGTAAACAACATTTAAATTTACTGCTTCATCCAGACGTGGGGGGTGTGCAGAAAAGTGAAACCCAGTGGAAGAGTGATCTATTTCTGAATATTTGGGAACAAGAGATCGTTTAATAAAATGATCGTGGCATCGCAACAATGGCAAGATTCGAGTTTCACTAATTCTGATTTCTATTTCTTCTTTGTAAATGAAACAAAAATTCGCAGATGGTGAAAAAGTAATTTTTAGGGAGAGAAAAATACAAATCATTACAAATCGTGCTTCATAATTTTAATTAAATTGGACCAAGCGCAAAAAACAAATATTTGAAAATATATTATAATTTAATGTATTAAGTTAAGTTGATGAATTTTTATTTATAGCTCAACCTTGTAGAATAATAAAAAATAAAATTCTGAGAGTACAAATCAAATGGAAATGATTTGCATATTTGAAATGAAAAAATATAAGTTCATGTTTAAGTCTCCGTAAAGGAATGTTTGTTCTATACAAAAAAAAAATAATATTTTAAACGAATTGTTTGCAAAAAATTTAACAGGTTATTTTTACATTTGTTGAAAATAATTAAGTACCCACGTTTGTTTTGTTTTGGAGTGATCTGTTCGAAACAAGAGAACACTCACTTCTGCCGTCCTAATTATTTGCAATTTATGAAAAGTCATTTTTCCAAGTCTGCAGTTTTGTTAGAAAAAATAGGTATTGTATCTTACTATATTTCTAAATTCTAATACATGAGAACAATTAAAATGTTACAAAAAGTCTACAAAATAAAAAAACAGACTCACAATAAAGATGAAGATACTAAATACTATCTGCTCAAGCAAGCAGCATCGTCCAGTATAGTAGCAATTAGCTGCTTGTCCTTAAGTGCTCCATGAACTTCGTCCTCATCCCACTGCAACAGGACCTTACTCTGTCGGGGCTCCTTCTTTTTCATAACCCTTATGATGCCGCGTGTTTCCACGAGATGGCAAAGACTAACGAACTCAGCCTGATCCACTCCGGATAAATTACGCTTGGAACACACTCGTTTGTAAACTTCGTGAAGTCTTCCAATGGTAATGTCCTTATTTTTTTCCTTTTTGATCATCAGCATAAGACTGCATATCAAGATTTTTTGTTGAATAGGAAAGGCATCTTCTATGTCCTCGTTTAGCGTTTGCGAAGCTCCGTAAACTTCATTCAAGACGCTGACCACTTGCTTTGCTTGGACTGGTTGAAGTTCATTTTCTTCCAGAGGCTTACAGTAATTTTCCTCCTCGTTCACAATTTCTGAAATGGCCAGTTTACGGGTCTCAGATTTTTCATGTTCTGCAATTTCCACCACCCGACGTCCTATATCCAACGCTCTGCGAACATCGCCACTAACGGCTGATACTTTAGCTGCAAGGAGTTGAAGCGTTATTGCGGGAAAAACGTCGGAAACTCCGGCTTCCTCCAACCGTGATTTGAAAATTTCCACCAACTGCTGTTTTGTGTACGGTCGAAACTGCATCAATTTTGGCTTGAGCATGCATTTAGCGTTCAAGCGGGTCAAAAGACGGTCTGTGAGATCTAGGCTGTTGGCGATACCAATCAGAAGCAGGTTGGTTGCGTGCTTTGCAGGCCACTCGAATATTGTGTACAGGACAGATTGTTTTTGTCCGACCAATTGATCCACTTCGTCCAGCACCAAAAGCAGCATTTTCTGATTTCCTTTCAAGTATTTCTCTATGGCCAGTAAATAATCTTTCTCTGTTTTCCCTGACAATTTCAAATTCAACTCTGAACAAATTTTCTTGTATATTCCTCCGATGGTGGACATCGAGGTGCAATTGATGTACAGCGTCGTAAACTTCTTAGAGACATATTCAGATTTTAGAATTTTAGACAGGCAAGCTGTTTTCCCTGTACCGGGAGGTCCTGAGACGTACAAACTGCCAGACTTGCGATTGTCCACATGATCCGCGAGAAAAGTCTCCAAATCTTCAAGTTCTTTCTCTCTGCAGGGCAGCACAGTAGTTTCGGCGCTGTTTAGCACCCGTCTAGCATTTTGATATTTGGTTCTTCGTTTTTGTCTTTTATCCTCATCTCTTTTTGAAATGTCGTCCTTGTTCTCTTCTATACTAAGTCTATTCAAAAGACATGAGGGGCTAAATAAACCAACAGCTGATTTTTCGAATTTCTGCTGTTTTGGCGGAGATTCCTCAAAGTCACCCATTAATTTGTTTTCATCCTTTAGGCGAAGAGTAGATTTTCTTTTGGAAATTGATTTATTAGATTTCGGAGTCTTCAATGGGTCTGAGAACTCGGTGTAATTTGTAGAATTTCTGTCAGCTTTCTTCTTAAGAATGCAGACATCCTCAGAATCGTCAGTATCATCAGGTGATGAAATTAAGGCATCTGGAATCTTACGACTGGCTCTGGTGCTCTTCTTCGACCTAAGGGATGCAGACATTTTACTTACGAACTTAACTTCCACAATTTGTACAAATATCAAAAGTAACAATGATAAATTTAGCCAAAAAGTTATAAAAAGGTGCCAACGAATTATTGAAGTGGCGCCAAGACATGACAATTACAAACTTCAAAGGAACTGAAATGTCATTGCTTATGTAGTAGTAATAGTAAACATTCAGCTTAAACCCTACAAATGTCCGTAAGAATTGATTGTGCGAGGTACTATTATCATAAGTGAAATGAAGATGTCACTAATTAGATTTTTCAACCGTTAACGGTTAAATTTCAAAATTTAAGAATTATTTTTAAACATTAACAATTTCAATTTCAGTTTAACAACAGATATTGTATAAATTTAAGTTGTTCAGAAATTAAGATTAATAAGAATTGGTGAATTTGATTCACTTACCATCTATTTTGAGCTTCTGTATTTGACATTGAAGACATTTTCTAAAAATAATGTGCGCTAAAAGCGTTAATTGCACTGTGCCAAATTATATTTAACTCTAAGTAAACAAAGGTGTGAAAATATTTCAAAATAAGAAGAGTGATGAGGACTTAAGGACACTTAGAATGGAGGTACTGCACTTTGGGAAATTTCTAGTTAACGTGAAAGTTATAGCGAATCCCTGTGATATGCTCAACACAGAATGTTTAACTAAACCGAAAGGAAATTTCCTCCCTGGATTCACGTCATCCCTCAAAATATCTCTACCACCGATTCTTCGTTCTCCGAGTAATGTTCAACATTTGCGGCAGAGAGTGCTGAATTCACAACTTCCTTTCCTTCAGATTTGCTTCTAATTTTAAATATCCGAATTCCTCGCAAATCCTG
Source organism: Leptogaster cylindrica (assembly GCA_963082835.1). Lineage (NCBI taxonomy): Eukaryota > Metazoa > Arthropoda > Insecta > Diptera > Asilidae > Leptogaster > Leptogaster cylindrica. The sequence continues at coordinate 3,709,392 of OY720109.1, forward strand.
CACAAGAAAATTAAAATTTATGAAAAAATGTTGTCGTTCCATCGATGATACATAGAGCGAAAATTTCGTCTGTGTTTGCCGAAAATATAAGTTCTACAAGTGTGGTGGTTTGTTCTAATTTTATAAATAAGTATTTTCGGCGTACATCACCAACAATGCTTAATTTCACTTGATTTTCATGTGAATCGTTCTGCGACGATTAAAATAGACCAATGGGTTACAACATTTGGGGAAGAGTGAAGGTCGTTAGTAAGAAGAAGCCAACAATTTTGAATAGTTCAATCTAGAGAACTCGGATGATGTGAAATTATGTTCAAGAAGGAATTAGATCTTATGCTTGTTCATGCCTGTTGGCTTGCAGAATTTTACGATCGTTTGAATGAGTGCACAAACGGAACACATACTAAATTTAATAGGAAATATTTAATTCAGCAATTGAAATTATAAAAAAAATATTATCCAATTAGTATAGTAGGTCCCTACATATTCATTGGTGGATAGTGGATAGGATTTAAACTTGAGATTCCTTACTTTTGTTCTGCAATAAATAAGCCTACTTTATATTTCATTCTATTAATTACCATCCTTTTTAGCCATACCGAACAACTCCATTGGTATTACCCGGTGCCAAAGTGAAAAAGGATGCTCCAATTACAGAATCATATTTAAGACATCATCCGAATCCAGTTGTGCGTGCTGGACCCGCTCATGACTTTCACGATGTCCTAATGAAACAAAGAGTTAGTTAAACAATTAATCAACAATATGAGAACGATTAAAATTTAAATTGAATTTCCAATCATAGGTTGCTGATACAGTATTGCACCGGGTTGTAGGTGACGATGCCACTAGTGGAAGGGTAAGAGGGTGCATTCAAGTCTAACCAAATCATCAATTCATTTATAACATAAATTTATTAATAACAATACCTCTTTCATACAGTTTGTGTATGTTATAACATTAAGATTGCACTTATCCTTGTAGGTCTTTCACAAGCAGTTCAACTCTCCCATAGGCCTCTATTCAGACAGAAACATTGAGAGTACCATTAGGCAAACAGTTCCGTAAGTATTTCTAGGACTTGTTTTATAGTATTAGTAACAATTAGCTTCGCAGTTTTTGCTAATTAAGCCGAGATTAGTTTTGACTCTTGTAGAAAAGAGAAGTAGCTTTGTAGGCATTTCCAGTTGCGACAATTCAGTCAATGACTATGATTAACAGAAATGCCAGATTTGGGTTTATTTAATATTGCAAGTAGATAAATATAGTATAGATAATAAAAATTAAGTTAAATGAACAGGATACGCAACCAAATATAATGAATTAAAATGTTTAATCTCTAGATTAAGTGGTAGTCCTCTTTATCGACCAAAGCCGTCTAAAATTCAAGGGTAAACTTTTTTAAAAATATCTGGATTTGCAGCCCTTTTTTCCTTTCCGAATGATTAAGGAATTCCGATTTAACTTGTTTATGATTTTTGCTATTAGATATTTATTTCCCTTCATTACTAGACAAATTCGAAAACACTGTGGAAAGAATTTTTTTATATAAAAAATAAATTCTTTTGTGATGATTAGAAAAATCGTTTTGTTTGCTGATTTTCTACTGCTTTAAATCACAGACATATTATAAAACACCCGAATTTTTATTTTCCTCCAATCCAAGCAAAATAGACATATTTTTGGCTACGTGGCGAAGTTTTTTGTTTCCTTTATTTTTGTTCTTGTTCGCACAGAATCTCGCTCATTAAAAACAGTTGTGATTCGATTCTGTGATTGTAGAATGTTCTCAGACGAATAATTTTGTTTTTGTTGCTCAGGAACCTTAACAAATTATAATTGTCTTATTTCATTGTTTAATTGCTTCAGCTTCACTTTTATATTTTTTAATACTGAATATTGTAAAAATGTACAAATTTATTTCGTTTGATTTGGAGAATTAAGCTTGTTTCATTAAAAACACAAGACGATGCCAATTCACGGTGGTATCATTCATTTTGAAGTGTTTGCAAAACTATTTCAGATGCTTTGATAAATTGTTGAGATGATTTGTGAAGTTTTTTAGATCAGCAAAATCTTTTCGACGTCATAGTATAAAATTTGATACATAAATACGATTTTTAAAAAACAACCGGCGTAAAATTGTTAAACACTTGGAACGCATTTAAAGGTTATTAAAATTATATTCTGAAAAAATACGTCACAAAGAAAAATAAATTCTGGGTTGACAAATAAGAATTTATTTTAAGAAATAATATTTTCAAAATTAAAAACTTTCATAGACCATGGTCGATTTATTTTTACAGCATTCTTTCATTAATTTGATTTAATTTTTTATTTATTATTACTTTTATTTATACATCCACTCAGCTGTTTATTCACGATAAAGTGTTTTATCATGCTGAGATTTTATTGCAAAAAACAATGGCTTTTTTTATCGAAACCCGAACTTATTTCGAAACCCTCAAAAGTTTTCGTATGCTCCTTTAAAATAACTTCAGTGACAGTGAGGTTCAATTGCTTGCTACTATTTATTATACCATACAATTTGTTTAACGGGGACATATAACGCCAAACCAATAAAATGAATAACGATATCAGAAAATTTTGCATGATTCCATTTTATGTTGTTTTTAATCCATGTAACCAAAATGTATCTTATTTGCTTGGAAGAATTGGGTAGTGCTGATATTAAAACGGCTTCAACATACAATATATCCATATGAAAAAGTCCACTATTACGTGTTTTAACATTGACCTTTTTCTTGCAACGATCGAGTTGATAAAATATAAACTTGCGTTGGGATTATTTCGATGCGTCCATCCCTAAAAGTTTTCTCGCGGATTCTGAACTATTGTTTGCAGTTTGTATTTATGTGTATTTTTTTTTTTTTTTGATTATTGAACGATATTTGAATAAATTAGATGTGCTTGAACATTAACAAATCATTTGCCTAGAATACTGCAAAAAAAAAACATTAGTATGTACCTAGTCATAATTTAAAATTGCTATGTAGTCGAAGTAGTTATTTAATACAGTTATTAATATGTGTGTTAAGAATTTGGCTGCACAATTAATCTTAGAATTTTCATCGATCTATCTTTCCTGGAACAAAAACAAAAAATTCTGGAGCAACAAAAACAAAAACAACTACAAGAACAACAACAGCGCCAACAACGTTTTAGTCAACCATTTTAGAAAAAATAAATTTTCACCCAATCCCTAAAGTTCCTTCTTCATCGTTTTTATTTCGCTCATTATTAAACTCGAAATTAATAATAATCAATAATAATTTTATAAACGATTTATCAATAACCTTCATAACGTATATTCAACCAACTAGTTTTATTTATGGGTAGTTGATTTTTTAGCACTGATATTTACTGGGAGTGTTTATTTTATTAATCCTTATACACAAAGTTGAATCGTATATTTTATATTTTATACTTTTGAACACTTATTCGATATACTTTAATACGTTTTATATATCCATATATTTTATATACTATTATCCTATATTACGGATGACAAAGTTTTGAAAGTGATATTTTTAATACAAATTTTTATGATATACCTACATAATATTATCTTAAGATTGAGAAACATGAGCTGCTGTTTTTGTTTCGTATATTAAGTTTTTGTTTTTGGTTTTAGTTTCTTTGTGAAATTTTTGGATTGCAAATTTGCAATATTTACTGAATTTTTAATATCTATCAAAAATTGTTTACGAGCCCGATTGGTTTTAATGAAAAACTCTGTAAACAAATTCAATTCGTGTTTTTATCAATCAAAGCTGCACAAATTCATCGTGTTTTAATTTCGTTGGTATGTTGCTACGAAAAAATTATTGCCTTGAATTAAAATATGATTGAAAGATTTTGTTAGAATTATGAAAAAAGCGATTTCATTAGCACATTCGATTGACTGACGTTTGCTTCTTAAACGCAGAACTACAGGAGCAGAATCGTAATAAACAATGTTGCATATTAATTATTACATATTATACAGTTTAAAAACGGCAGCTTCTATTTGTACAGAAAAGACATTAACAAATGAATAACCCATGTGATTTTTTTATATTTAATACAAGACATTACAGAAATGATCTTATATTTAAAATGGTTTTTTTGTATATTATAAAATATTAATTAAGTAATTAATCTAACTTACTGTCCGTCTCTTTTGTTTTTTTGAACTTAAAACAAAACTCAAAAAAATCGTGTAACGATCCTCCTTCATCAAACTCTACTACTACTTCTACTACCAACCAAATTGTAATACTACTACTATAAAATCATCATCAAATGAACATGAATGAATTTGAATCAAAAACAAAATAAAAATCATTAATGGCGCAAAATGAATCACCGATGATGAAACTGTGCGCTGGATCTTCAGCTACAAGAAGAGTGTCGCCTACGATCCATCGAAAAGTGAGACGTACAGAGCCATTCAGGAAGAAGGATACGGTGATTATGTTCAGGAAATCCCATATCCAGCGCAAACGAAGGTGTTCCGTCCCAATCGCTTGGTTCCAGGAAAGGTAAGGTCGATGACAATTGTTTTTATTTTATCGCATTTTTAGTTGATGGCATTCAATTATAACTTTTACTTGAATTGGGTATGATACCATCTTAAACGATTGAAATTTTCTAGAAGCCACTTTCGCCCCGTCCAGCACCGAATCCTACCTCCCCGGCGCATGTGAGTACAAAAAGGACATTTTTAGTGTCGGCTTCACGTCGGACTTGATAAGCTGACAAATTCTCATTTCACTTCAAGAATTCATAACCCAGATCAAATTATTTTATTTTGGGTCGGATACAGAAATTGAACTTTGCGTGTAAAGTCTTGTTAATTATTTATACTAAATCGCGGTTTTATTGTCAACTTTATCTGGGTTAAAACATTGAGTGCTCATATTTCCCGATCATTCACTGATCATTCAGCAATTCATATTTTATTCTATTCCTATACCTCGAGGCAGGGGTCGACAACCATTTTCATGTGAGGAGGTAATTGCACAACATTTTACGCGACGAAAAAACTATAAACAATTTTTTTTCGTAAGTTTACCGTTTGTGGAAAATTCGGGATCGAACTTCCAGCTCAAAAAATGTGTACTTAATCCACATAATTACTTCAGAATATAGTTTTTATTTCTTCTCATTTATATTATCTGCTTGTCACAATAAAGTACTGAGCATTATTTCTTTATGCATTTTATATTATATTTTGCAATATACTTACGCTGTTTGATGACCTCTGCCTTTAAGTAACAAATTTGAGTTTCTTCAAATACAAAAAAACATCTTGATGAACAGATGCAAATATTGCTCTTGATTTTCGCAAACACAATCATTTTCATGCGCATATCTAGAATAAGAAATCATTCACTACTTTCGATCATTATTCATTGTTATAATATATAATAAACTCATAAGCAGAAAACCAATTCATAGTTTTAGAAATAAGTTAAACATTGCAATAATACGTCCATGTTTCGCTCACAGCTACCAATAAACTCCGACGAACAAATTCATCAAAGTGGCTCCTTCAAGCGTCTGATGTACAGCGTCTTAGGCGAAACTGACTACTAAATCAATCCCTCGAAGAATAAATATATATCCTCCCCCCAAAAGTGTATCAACGTCCACAACTTTACTAAATATTTTCGACGCAATATTTAATGCTAAAGTAATAGAAAACGATGATATTATTGTATAACTGTAAAACGACAACGAAAAATTGTATAAAAAAAGTAAAATTAATTTTTATCTAAAATAGTAAATGTAAGTGATAAAGTAATTTAAATTAATTATTGATTTTGTAAGTGTAAAGATCATAAAGTAGCTGAAAGTGCCTAAACAAATCTATCTTGCGCTGTACATTGTACAATACCATGTCAGATGTAAACTTAGCCTTAATGTTATATTTAAAGGAGTCACCGCCAGGAATAAAAGTAGATTTTTCGTCTAAGAGTTAAAGCAAAATTTGTCAAGTGTTTTTGTTTAAATTTTTGTGTTAAATATGAGTTACCGTCAGGAAAACAAAAGAAAATAAATAATAATAACTAACGCTACTTCTACCGCTTCACTAAAAATAGAAATAAAAGTAATTACATTTTTTTTCAGTCTTTTATTATTTTCCACTTTTAAATGAAATGAGTGAAATTTCTAGTCAATTATAATTAAACTGTACTTAGGTTAAATCATAATTTATTTATTTTCACCTGTACTAGTTCTATCAAAACTACAACATTTATTTAACGTGGAGTGTTTTAAGTTAAACGCAGAAAAAAATGTGTTTATTTAATAAGCTTCAGCTTCAGTACATGACTTTAATTGAAATATTTAAAAAGATACTTACAAAGTTAAGATTGATTTAATTATTTTTTTGCTTTATTCATGATTAAGATGCACACAACTTTTTAGGGAATTCAGGATAATTGTAACAATTTAAATTTGCCAGATATTTATAACGAACTATTTACAAAGAAGTAAATATATTTATTTTTGTGGACATAATTTTCTTTCATTTCTTTTTGCCTTGTGTTTATGAGTAGGTGCAAGAGTCAACAAATAAGAGAAAAAACCTTTTCCCCTTTTATACTATCTTATGCAATTACGATTAACTTTGCAACACACTCTCAGTAAATCTGATTAATCTATTGCGTTCACTTCAATTCCTTGGTTTCTTGTTGCAATGCTAACATAGAATGTTCGTCCAAAATAATTGTCATTAATGGGATTTCATTTGCGAATGGGTAATCAGCAAAAATAAAATAATATAGTCATGCACTATTGCATTTACTGTTTTGTAATAAGTGCAGGAATGGCAGTGATATGAATGACCAACAAACACCCCTGGCCCCCTCCCCTCATTCGAATACTTGCGAAGATGCTTTCTACCACGCTTTCTACCGCTGCAAAAGAAATTTAGTTAAGACACAAACCCAAAAGAGAAGTCCTCTGTTTGTTCAAACTTCAAATCGTTGTTATTTGAAAAATTGGAAAAATTTTTGATGGATGTTCGAATTGCTGTTAATCTGCAAAATTGCAATATTAATTAATAAGTTCGATTGCAATTGAAATTCTGTAAACTAAAAAATATGAAAATAAAAATGAAAACTTTATTAAGCGGCCGCTTTTAACATCACATATTATAATAAATTTGAAAAGTTCTGTAAATCCTAAGTTATAACTTTGCCTATACATAAATAATTATACAAGATTGTTATACTAGATAAAATGCATCTACTTAATAGGACTGCTAATGAATGACGACTCAATGAAAAATCGTTGACCTATTGTTGTTGATAATATTGCTGATGAGATTTGCCGTGGCCATGGGACAGGTACTGGGGTCCAGCGGGCTCCTGATGTCTGAGCAGCTGTTGTGGCGGGGGTGTGGGAATCTTGACAACAATATCAGTCGGCTCTCGAATGACCTCAGCCTTAAAGCCTTCCTTCGGGTCAGCAGTGTACTTAACAGTCCGAATGAATCCATCAGAATCGACCACAGAGTAACTTCCTTTGATCACATTGCCATCACGAACTTCCTTCCGGTTTTGATAATTGGTGTATTCATCGTCCTTTACATCGAATCCAAATTGGTATGATGGATTTGGCTGTAAATCACAACATAAAGGATTGTGTTTGTCAGTTATAATAGAATTGCGAAATGATTCTGTCAATGAAAGCGATATTAAAATTCCTGACCACGCTGATCCACTTACGGACTCACAAATTCATTGTGTGCAAAACACAAAAGAACGTGGAAGCGTTCGTAAAAAGCAAAATTGTTGCTCAAAGGCATCACGTAATCAAAAAGTGATGGTATTCTATATCCGTGCGCGTTCAATTGCCCGCGGAGTGTCCACGGAGTAGTTGCAAGTCGGATTACGTTGGCGTGACTTCAACTGGTCCCAGTGAAAGTAATTCAGATCAACTTACGTCTCGAATTGCGCCCGAGTTCTCGCCTTCGCATGATTTTCCTCTAGCCGCGACACCGCGAACTTTTACTGAAATCAAGCCGCGAAAGTTTTAAGTTGCCTGCGACCACCGCGAAGGTCAACGAATGAATGCTGCGACACCTCAGAAACAGTTAAGGATTTGGAACTTCCCAGGACTTATTTAGGACGCGCCCGTTTTTTTAGACACATTCAACAACATTTTTCAACCGGTCGAAGAATGGCCGGAAACAAGTTCGTAAGTGCAACACGCGTACGGCTTTAATATTTATTATTGATTTTTTTTATTTTAAATGCCTTCGATATTATGCAAGAGTTATCCAACCAGCAGTGAAACTGTGTCAGTTGATCCGGGCGTGTTTTTATCAACACACGACACTCTGGCTTGGTTGAATAACTGGGTTTGGGGATATATGACATGGTTAATGCGGTCCTTCGGCGATATTGATCCAGTATTTCTCATCGAAGTTACACGAAAGTGTTGAATCGAAAATTAGATTTTAAAATTACGCGCGTGTAAGATGTCAGTAATCATGTAATAAATAACATGTTGAGAAAGTGGGATTGGGATCTTAAAATTGTTTGGATACCACTTCAATGTAAAAAAGATACTTTAACAATTTTGCAACTATTTAAGGAAAACTCTTATTTACAGATTTCCAATGTTCCGTTGTGCAATTATAAAACTTGAGCTTATTATGAAAGTTTTGTTGTTTTACGATCAGTTTGCATTTTATTTACGGCTTTCATTACGCTTTTGTTAACAAACAAATTTCAATCCATTGACTCAAATGTTTTAAATATAATAAAAGAGAGAATTTCTAGTTTTCCAAAACTTTAAATTTAAGGTATAGATGTATGAAACACATCTTAAACTGTGGTTTGATTACATAACCTAATGTAAATTGATTCTTTAATAATGCAACACAAAATACCAAAAAAGGTAAAAAGGGTTTTAAAAACAGTTCATAATGGTATGCTTAAAAACGAACACGATTTCTTCTGCAGTACTTTCTGTGGTATTTTCATAACTCACGTACTTTCACTAAACGTAATTAAGCGTCCTGTTAAAACAAATACGAGGCAGAATATTCATGGCGTGTTGTAATTAGATTTCAGTATTTAAATAAATCTCTTAAAAATTACTTTCTCTGGCAAAAGTTGCACCGTGGCCGGGGGCGGTGTGGTGGTGATTTAGCGAGATGCGTTCACGGGCAGTAGCAGTTTGTTGACCTTGCACTTTCTAATGCAAACTTCCGCACCACACTTTATTACATTATTATTAGTAGATGATAATTTTACAGGAAAGATTACAATTCCCATAACGAGTGCATAATTAATGGGCAGTCGTTCGCTGCCACTGTTCAGCTTTCTTAGCATATTCGAGTCAGTGGCATTCGAAATTCTTCGTGCTTTGTTGTGCGTAAAGTTGATCGCGATATGATGATGAATAATGTTATTTAAATGTACATGAAAGGCTTTTCACTTACGTCATAGTCCTCGGGGTCTTCCTTGCCCAGTTTTCCACCCTGAGTTTGATATTCTTCCTGTGGACGCCTTTGCAGAAGCTGCGCTTTTGGCACACTTTGCTTATAAGACAGTTGTTGTTGTTGAGGCACATACTGCAACTGAAATAATTTGATTTTACAAAACATTTTATTAAAACAATTTACCAGCATTGATATAATTACAATTGTATACTTATTAACGAAATAAAGAACCGAAGAAATTCAATGAACTTATTTTCGTCTCCGTTTTAACCTAATTCAGGAATGGGTTACTGTTGAAACTTTCCTGTTTTCCAAAACCAAGTAATTGGGTAAATGGGCAACGCAACAAATCTCGAAGACGGAAGAAATCTCATTAACAAACCGAGGAAAAACTGTTTTCAACTCTCCGGAAAAATGTTGCTTTCTGTAAATGGACATTGCTGCTTAAAATGTAAGACACACGAACAAGCAATTCCTATGCACTTTTGCTTTTCGCAAGCATGATTAGCTTTGAATTAACTCGACCACAAAAGGCAAATCGGAAAGATGCTTTACAAAAAAGCACTGCACTCAGCAAAACAAGTTGCCGTTGCCAACCGCTGTGGACTCCTCTCGATGAGTAATTTGAAAAAACTTATGTAATGAGAAACGATTAGACTGGTTTTTATGTCATTAAATCAATTCAATTACATTTGATTTAGGTTTTCTAGAAAGATATAATGTACTTAAGTAATTAATTTGATTTTGCTTCCACAGTCTACGGTAACTATAAAAAGGATTTACCGAATCTCTGGAGGATTTACTACACAAACGACAAATTCGTGATTAAAGACGATTATTCATGGAGTTCCGCTAGAAATCATTCAGCCACGATAATATCAGATAAAAGGTGCCGAAGCCATCAGCGTGGTTCAAACTAGCTGCACTAACTATCGCGGCAGAAGAACTACGGTCATGGCCTCAAAATTACAAACCAACGATTGAACCAATCTACCGTGGCATTTAACTGGCGACTGTTGGTTCTCAGCTCATCACGACGAAACCCCGCGCCTGCTGCAGCGATCCCCTACTCAAATTGTGCACTAAATCAAACCCCCCTCGAACACATTTCAATTTCAAACATCCCTGAGTTCTTCATTTACGGGGGAATTACCTGTTGCTGCGGTTGCTGGAGGTATTCCCGAACGCTTGGTGCCACGTACGCTTGTGTATGTTGCGGGGATTGCTGCTGGTGCTGCGCCCTGACCTGATGAAGAGACGATTGGCTTGAAGACTGTGCCCCTTTCGAAAGGGTCCTGTAATTATATACCTGATCTTGCACGTTATCCTTAAGACGGATTTGTTGTCCAGGAGCAATGTACTGCTGATGTTGGTGTTCGGCGTTATTTTCGAAAATCGGGGTAGAGTCCTGATTTGCCCCGGCAGCTGCGCGATGGCCGGCCTGTTGAGCGACTTGTTGATAGTATTGTTGTAAGTAGGCAGGATCAACCCCATGCTGCGCCTGGCTTACGCCAGCCAGGACACACAGGGTAGTTACCACTTGAAACACACGCATATCGGAACTCAGCACTTTTACTGTCGCCCTTGATTCAATAACGAGGATTTAACTGCACTATTGGAAATCGAGCGAGCACTGATCACGTTCACCTTTTTACGATTACTCGGTGCGATCCGCTGGTCGAGTGTGCGTTTTATATACCAAACTTTTTGTTGTTGCCGAATCCACTCTCCCGGGCCATGGTGGCTGCAAATAGCCGAGTGGGGGAATCGTCTATTAGAGGAGGACTCACATCTTGGTCGCCAAAGACTTCTTGGAGTTGGATCCCCGCACTGCAAGCTGAGGTACTTACTCCAGTTTCAGCGACGTCATAGGTGATTCGGGTTCAGGTATTGTAGCAACATGCATCGCATGCCAGACAGACAAGGTTGAGTATCCCTCACTTTCGATAGACTTTCGTGGGATAATGGAGGAAAAGAGCTCCGGAGCCAGTTACCGCAGCGATATCTGAACCCATCATTCACGCAATTATACCCATTATTAACGCTTAATTGGCTCTTATAAAACTATCCCCAAGTTTCCTGAGAGACACTTTTGGTCCGCCTTCGTGAAGATTGTTGCGGAAACCTCAACCACATAATTGAGTGCTGCTTCACGGTTATTTGTACTTTAACGATTTTAATTAAGACCTACTTCTTTGAAATGGAGCAGATTCACCTACCGAACTACTGGCCGGTTAATTGTTAGCACAATTTCCTCCGTTTTTTCCACAAATACCCCTGTTTTTACGCTTCCGGTGAAATTTTAAACTATATTCACTTCAGATTGTCGACATTCGCCGAATTTGCATTAAAGATTTTGCAAGTGAAAATATCTCTTCTCTTTGTTTTATCGTTTTGCAATAACTTAACTCAGTGCTTATTTTACTTATAAAATTATTCACGCTGGAATATTATACAAACGAACTTTTACAAGAAAAGTTTCAGTTTAAATATTTTGTTATTACCGCGATTTCTCAACAAAGCGTTTAATATTATTTAGATTGATTCTTTTTACTTTCGGAAGGCTTAAAGTGAAATTGACTTAATGATAATAAGATAGTAATTTTAATTGAATTGCATTAAGCTTAATCTTAATCACAGATTTTCTATTTGTGTTTATGTTTTCAAAACTTTCAATTTTTTTCTTAATATTTTCTTGTTAACTGTATGTCAAATTTAGACTAGAAAATAGAGTATGGTTCACTTTTCCACCCCCACCACATGACGTGACTCCCTTTGTACTCTACCTTTTGTCACGGCCCATGTTTCATGCAATCAGTGGAGATCAAACTTAGTTTTATTTCATCCAAATGCTATTAAAAGATACCCAATAAAAGTTGAAAACCATTGGAACGCGCTTTTAGTCGAATATCGCAATTGAGAGCGGACTTCAAACACTTTAATCTAGTTCGAAATGTTTTGTTTCTAATTGCATTCTTGTATATTTTACCTTTCAGCAGTGTTTCATTAAATTACCTAATAGAATTTATTATGTGCTCGGAACAACACGGTTATTAGTATTACATAACTTCATCGTGAACGTTCTTACTTTCTGTTTCGAATTTACAACAATTTCAAAATTAGAAACGTTAAATTCTAGTGAACTCTTCATCGCTGTTTTCCTTCATTGATTTTTGTTCACTGGTATTTTCCGAATAGAACTACAGTACAAAGAATGCTTACATCCTTGATTGGCGCTCATCGTGAGTCATAGGCCAATCGACCACTTTGTTGTGCCGCCTTTCACCTTCATTGATTTCGCAGTACCAGTTCCTCCGCACCCAGGTATCGATTAAACTTGACTTTAAATCTTCATCAGACAGCGACACAGACATTTGGAAAACTATCGAAACTGGTCGGCATCTGCAAAATGCCAATGATCATTTTCTAATGCGAATTTGTAAATTACTAGTTTTGTCCGTTTCAAATGAAACAGGAGGAAAAGTCGCAACGCAGGAAGAGAAAGCTCAGGATGTTCTTCTGGATGACTGGTTTTTCCACAAACGCAAAAAGTTACTAGTTTCAGAAAAACAATTAACTTTACGTATGTTGCTCTTCAGTAAAAATTGGTTTTTGTTTTTCAAATAAATATCAATCACAATCTGTGTTTATAGCAAAAAAATATTCCTGGTAAAAATTTCGTTACAATTACGCAACTTGAGTCCACATCTTTGAGCGCCGTTCAAGGTAAAGTAGGACTGAATTAAGATTAATGAACTCAGGCTGGATCAAGTCGCGAACAATAGTCACCGTCGATTGACCTTATTCTGTGATCAATAAATTTGAGTGTTTGCATTGTAAATTAAACGGCGACTTGCGTAGGAATTTACTTATTGAAAACCAAACAAATAAATTGAATTATCCTTTGGTTCCACAACCGATTATTGTTGTTTCATATCCCTAGCGAATTGTTTTTTATTTTTTAATTTATGGGTTTTGGAAACATTCTTCTCTAAGTACGTTATTTCAAATGTGTCTTAGGTACTTTATCATTAGTACTGTAATAATTTATGCGAAAAAGTTAATATTATCTAATTAATGCATAATTGCAGAAATTATATATTTTGTGTGACAAATTCTGTAATTGTCTAACACATCTGATTCAGTCATCAAAAAAATTCCACAAAGGATACGGGCACCCTGCAAAAAGGATATTTTGCACACTAATTAAATTCCAAAGGACTACAAATAATTTCATGCGGTTCCCAAGCTTCCATTCCTAGCCAGCAAAGTCCTTTTATCACTATCTGAAATATGCTAATGAGAACTCATTTCATACGTCCATCGTCCTTACCTTTGGTCAATATTCCGGTCAAACCGGTTTGGAATTCTTAATTTTTGCATAAATTAATTCAAAAGTCCGAGACCGTGATGTATCCAGGAAAGGTTTTGTATCTTGTCCTTTAAGTCGCTATGATGGGAAAAGGGTGCGACACTCCTTTGTGCTTCTGTATAAAAAGTATTATCAGATCTAGCACTGTAAAGTGACCCCTTCGGGCAAATATTCATAAAAACCGGTTCTGGACATTTAAGGACTGACCTTTGTGGAACAATGTGAACCTTAAAGAAGAAGACCAAAATTTTAGCTTAAGAAAGCGGCTGATGTCCTAAAATCCCTTCGATGACTTTTCATTCGAACTCAAAATTAGGCAAGAATGCAAACGCGCGCTTGTCAACTGCATCAACTGTCCTTTACAGTAAGTAGTTCGTCCTGGAAAATTCTACCCTTTTTCCAAATTTCTTTGACCCTTTTTATGAATGTTTATGTAAGACCCCGTTTTCGGACAGGGTATCTTAGGTCATCACAAACTAGTTTACGGAAGAGTAATAAATTATTGTTATCCTCTCAGACACGTTGACCCCTTTCTGTATGTTTGGTATAGAAGTTTTAAAGGGTTATCTGTTGAAAAAAAAACTGGACTGGACAGCTTTCGTGGGAAATAGTTTTATGTGTCCTTTCGAATATATTTCACTTTGAACATAGAGGTGCCGCCGTGAAGGACATTTTTGCATATTAATAAAAGTGAAAGGACATTTGTTTACGGAAGTCTGGTGAGAAATCTGTGAAGTATGGAAGGGACTCGAGCAAGATAATCCTTATTGTACTGCGATATTCATGCACTCGATTCTGATTTGGTCTTGTAATCTGGAGCCGTCCGGAAGAGTCACGTTTGGTTTGAAGGAAATGCTTAATGAAGCCTTTTTCTAAGAAAATTAATTAATTATTTAAATGCAACGATTCAAATAAAATTCATTTTGTTTCAGTTTAGAATCTTATTTACTTGAAATAGTTTAGTTAACTTGATTGATATCTTTGCACCCTTTGTAGAAATTTTAGAATTTGCAAGAATAACAATCAACCAACAAATTTAATAATTAACAGTTTGAATATGGCATAATTTCAAAGTACCCTTCTCTTTGCCGCCGACAATCTTACTTAATAAAAATTAAACTCCTTGGCGGTAGTAAAATTTTGCCGAACGTTTGACTTAAAATGATTAAATCGTTATTTTCCAAGGTCTCGCAAACTTTTGAACTCGGAAACTGTTCTGTTAATTCAAGTCCTACTTTTACCGCCAGGTGTGCGTTTTGCCTGGTTCAGGTGACTTCAAAATAGCCACCTCACGAACCTAAGGTAATGAGTTCCTGCCCAAGCCCAGGTTCGGTTCTTGTCGATAGACAACCTTGAATTGTGAAACTCCGCCACTTCGTGTTAATAAATTGGACCGCATTAAAACATTGCAGAATTGAATAATTTCATCAACCCATGACATTAGATAATCCCGAACCAGTAATCATTGAATAGAAAAAATTTGGTAAGGCTGTTGCAAAAAATGTTTTCTTTCTGCTGCCATAGAATCAAAATTGTTCCTCATTCTAGAATTTAAAGCACGAGAAAAACTGGTAATGCTAAAATCGCTAGAAGTGTGCTGGAGACTTGGAGAGTTCTTGCCGCCTACCATTCTTCGTCGTTGGAGAAATCTTCTTCGCACAAAATAATTGTGGGAATTGGCACAACAATGTTTGGTTTTTTGCAGTCATTAATCACTGCCAGGCAAATGTAGAAATTTCACACCTCGAATTGCTGCAATCGATCCAGCCCAATACAAGAGCTATTTAGACGGCTTTGATGCATCACAACGACGATTTGAACCTCGTATACTCAGTGGAGGTGGATCCCGCGAAATTGGGTACGAATTTGGATTCTTCACGGCTGACCGATTGCTGAGTGGTCTCAAAATCGCAAACAAAAAACACAGGGTTTGCTGGAGTCGCGAACTGGGTAAACAGACGTTAGACCTCTGGCCAAGTCGTGAGTTGATGATTTCACTGCAATGAATGGCAGTGCGCAAGTCACGTTCGATTAAAATAAGCCCATTTACCTTTGCTCTTCTGAGTGAGTTATGACTTAATTGAAGAGTTTGCAGTGTAAATATCGTGAAAGACATTTCGTGCTTTAATTGGACTTAATGAGAGTTGATGTTCGTGTGCCACCATTCACCAATTTCTCCATCGGGATTAAATTGGTTCACATTATGGACAATAAAATAATTGTAGAACTGAACAGTTGATGTTATGAAATTCCTCTTTTTATAGGAAGCATTTCAGTAATATTATGGAGATTGAAGCGGAACATGCCAAAAGTACCTACTATTTTTCAAAAACATTTAATACAATAACAATTCATGAATCAACTGATATGAATACATTGAACCTCCCTAAGAAGCCTTTTTGCTGTGTCCGAGGTCCCAGTAGTGTTCACCGTAGCCGCCTTCTTTGTCGGTCCATCTTACCTATAAAAACCAAACGCATAAGACCAAGAATAGTCCACTAAAAATAAGTCATTTAACCCTCTTGTGAAATAGGCCTGAGTCCTGCAAAGATGTTTCGTGCGATTCTATTCCATGCTTTTCATTACCTTTTTTAACACCCGCGTTATAACTTCCTGGACCAAGAGCATTAACATATCTACAAGTGACGCAAAAGCAAATTTTTACTTGTGATCATACAGTGAATAAAACATAATTTGGTAAGTGGTAGTAATGGTGCAAGTGCTAAATTCAGCCGTGATTGACTATAAAAAAAAACGCTATAAGTTTTGATATACTTTTCCCCGGTGTCTCTGATCCTTGAAATCCTTATGCTCAAAACGCTCCTCTGACAATTTAGGCGAGTCTAAAACGTGTCCAAACTCGAGTTCGTATGGAGTGTTTTGGGAAACGTATATATCACTTAGTACCGGGAAAACATTTTTTTTTTTCAAAATTAAAGAAAAACTTATTATAAACAACGACTTACTGGAAGTACTTTATCTCATCCGTAACGGTAGTCGCCTTTTTTGTAGCTCCTGTTGGTTTTGTTTTTGGGTCATTTATATCTTTCTTCGAGGATACTTTAGTGCTCAAATGCGTAGTGATCTCCTTTTTTGAAGGCGTTAGACTAACTCTTTCATTGTTGTGGGTGTAGTCCTTGGTGGTACTTTCTGGTTGATCCTCAACTCGAATCAAGAACGGTGTAACGGATTCTGATTTTTTCTTACTCTCGTCCGTTTGTTCCCTGACTTCGTATCCATCATTCGATTTATCGTCTTCTTCGTCCTCCGCGTCGTCCTCTTCCTCGGAATCATTGTCTTCGTTATGGTAAACAACGTTGTTCAGCAATTCTTGTCGAACTGGCGAATGATGGATGAATTCATCGCCGTGCGGATAACTGATGTGGTTGTGGGCAGAGTGTGGATCGAAGTTGGTATGGATTTGATAGTACGGTGCATTCGCGTTATGGATGCTTGCATGAATGGGTTGGGCATTATGTGACGTAAAGGCTTCGTAATGAGGAGCTGCTTGACCATAGTGATCTTTGTTGAAATGCGATGCTCCTAATGGAGGTCGGAGTGCTGTTAATGCTTCAAAATGAGGAGAAGGTTGGTATGGATTGGGTCCACCATAATATATGTGAGAGGTCACACCATTTTCCAGTTGACTAGATTTTTTCGGCGATTTTTTTGAAAACGAGGACGAATATGTTGAAACAGGAGATGGAGATATTTGAATCGGCTTCATAAAATTCGATCCAAAGTTTGGTAGTTTCATACTCAGCACATCCGGATGATTTTGAGTGTGGTGATGCGAAATGGGAGAGACTGTTGCAGGTTCATAGAACGGTACATCAACGGGGGATTTTAATTTTTGTGGAGCTATTCCTGGAAGGGACTCAAAATATTGCGCGGTTCTTACAGGAACTTCCCTCCGCACTCCTCTGTGTGGACTAGTTGATGATTTTATCAACGGAGGTTGATCAATTGTTGTGGCAGGATTCCCATAAACGACTGACTGATTTCCTGACAATTTCAGTTTCCTTTTTGACTTTGGTATATAAATACTGAAATCCAACACATTGAATTTTTTATCGAGTTGCTGATGGTACGGATAAAAGTTCACATTCTTAAGTACTAAATGCACTGATTGTTTGTCTTCAGCTTTCACAAAACAAACCGCAAATGTTATTGTAATTAGCACTACCAAAGTAACCGTTGACATATTCTCCCAACCAACAATAGCAACTCCCCTTGTAGAAATCAGCTTCAGGACTAAAACTTGCAATCCGCCTTCAAGCGTTTTATATACAGTGCAAAGGAAATTTCTGAAATTGATCTTCGATACAGTCTAATGGGCCGTGACTCGAAGATTTTCCTCTGGTTCGAAAATCTTTTCGATTGACTGATCGAAGTGGGTTACTTCTTGGACATTTTTTCGACTGATTCGATTCGCAGTGATCTGGAGTGGTCAACCACTGCGGTAACGTGTTTTTTGTCCAGCTCTGGTGTTTGATTAATTTATTGGAATCGCACGAAATAGCACCAAAATATTTCGTTAATTCTTGTTTATAATTGAATTGTTCGTTTTCCGTTGTTTTCATTTTTTAAATGTTCGAAAATTACAACCATTTCGAGGGTCTTCAATCTTCATAAACAATTCAACAGTGGGGTAGTCAATTTTGGCACTACATACAAAATAGTGCGGAAATTTTGGTTTTGCTCTATTGTTATTTTTATATAAGAATTTTACTGATCTAATTTTTCTGACTGACTAATTTTTGAGAAAAAACTGTAGTGAATGGTGGCGGAAAAAATTCAAACATTTCTTTTCCTTCCTGGGTAGTTTTGCAGTTTAATTTTAAAGTATTATGCGAAGTGATTTGGCATGATTATAAAGGCAAGTCAATATAACATTAATCAATGATCAATGTTTATGCGAGTCATAGGTATTTTATTTTTGTATGATATTAAAGAAATATATGTTCACAAACGATTTTTAACTGGCATCTTGAAAAAATAAGATAGGTAAATCAAAAGCTCAAGAAGAAATAGAAAGCATAGATAAACAATATTTAATCGCACTGAAAAAAATTAATATTTACCTACATTTACTGTTATTTTTTTAATTATATCGATAAATTATGTCAACTCTTACAACTTCATTCGTCTTTACGAAATGGAAATCAATTTTTCCAGCTGATTTGAAACTAGAACTTGACACTTTATGGGTGCTCCCAATCCCACTGCCTATATAATTAACGAACAACGAACTAAAGAAAAGTTTGACAATACTTGACAAGAAAGTTACTTAGAAAAGACAAAAAAAAAAATCAAAGTTCCAGATCATTGATCGTAAAACCACTCGGTCAAAGCAAATCAAGCACTGTTGAAAAATTTCCACAGAGTTTTGAATTTGTGGTGCAATTCCGATCAGAACAAAACAACAAACATTTGTGTATAAAACGGTTGCAGTTTTATGTCGGAGTCGCATTCGAACAACATTCGAGATGCGTAAACTTGTCCTTGGCAACTTTCTTTGGTTGGTTACTTTCTTCGTGTTGCAGAGCGCGGTCGGATATAGAGTCACCGATGGTAAGTGTCGTTAAATCATCCTCGCTATTAAACACTAATTCTGTAATTTCTTTCAGGCGGTGGTCATCTGCAGAAAAGCGATCGAACACGAACAACTGGACCTGTTTTCACCTTCGTCAAGACCGATCCTTCCGCCAACGTCAAATGGGGAGTGAGACATTACGTGGGGAACAAATATCACTAAATTAATTGCTGCTATTTGCAACCAACTGGTTTGGTTTATCGATTAAATTAAAAGCAATCATTTTTGTTGGTTGCGCACTTTTTGTACCTTGTTATTCTATTATCTGATGTTTCAATGAAAAAATGGGAAATAGATTTTGCAATTAGTTTCCATTTCACAAAAACACTTTTTAATAAGTTTCTCGCAATTTGTTTTTCACTAAAACTCAAGCAACAAGTATGCTATCATCACAAAAAACTAACAAACAGAATAAAGATTGTTTTTTTTTTTTATAAAAAAGGAAACTAATTAAAAATGACCGTTAGAGAAAATCGTTACAGCTATATCCGTTTTTGGCGGTTACTTTAATGTACTGTGCAACTTCAGATATGGAAAGCGCTTTTCTACATAATTGCCGATGTAAAGGAAACTTACTTTATACCTTTTTATTTTTAATATATGTCAATAAATGAAGGGGAATAGCGCGTATTTCATGTTCTCATTCACAACCCTTCCAGAAAAGAGAGGTAGATTGAACATAGCATGTAGGTAACGTGTTTGCATATCCTTCTTTTAACTCCTCCCTTATGTACATTAGGGTCCAATTGAAATTGATGAATCTGCAAGAACTGAATAATTTTTAAAAGGCGCCGTACTCAATAGAAAAGTTTCATTTTACTTCAACGCTTTGTTGATGAACGAGGTGATGATATTTTTCGTGCAATAAGAAAACAGATTTTTAAATTTTAATCAAAAGTGATTGTGCGCTGTGACACCTTCTAAGGATCATTAAATCAAATTTTTTGTGTTATACTTTAAGAGATTATTTTAAACATTTTCAATCAAAATCAAAAGTGAGTAAACAATATGTTTTGATATAAATGTGACTGAACAAATCAAGAGGTTATGGAATTTGCTTGATTTGTGCTCTGGAAAGTTAAATAGAAAAATAATAATTATGGTTGAATATACGATATTCTAATAGTCGAAAGTTAACAATGAAATTCACTAGAATTCCACAATAAATCGAAATCGTGTAGATGTCTAGATGGTAATATTATCGAAATCCTAAGGATATGCAATGCTTTATTCCTTTGTTCAGACCGAAAGAGTTAAATATTTTTAAAAAGAAACTCTTTTCACTTTTCATTCCTCTATTATCTAATATCTATAACTATTAATGAAGAATACGAACATTTATAATAGGTGTTAATTCAAAATTAGTAATAATCGTGTCGCATTTGCTTTAAAATAAAACCAAACATAGAAAGAAAAATTTTAATTTACCTTCTCAATTTCAATCTGTGTTTCTACAATTTTTTTTACTTCACTATTAAAGGTGTTAATATATTCAATTACTCGAAAATGCCGAACTGGTTTCAAGATAATAATTCAATAACTGATAAGTAACCACAAAATACTGTCCTCTACAACATCAATAACGAAATTTTTTAATAGCATAGATTCTTTGTAAGTTTGTATTGCGTATAATTTATTCCTCATGCTGGACAGCACTCATACGCATCTTAGCGAAGTCTTCGAAAACAATATTGTCGTCGTCATCTGCATAGTGAGATTTGTCATATCGGTGTGCCTCGATGGACTTCATCTTCTTCATAGCATTCACTCGTTGCTTCTCAATTGTTCCTAGAATGGATTTTGTTTTATTATATAGAGTGTTTCTAAATTGCCGTATGCGTTTTACCTGGAGCTGGACTCATCAATTTGAATGGTACATCAGTAACCAGTTCACCCCCAAGGGTGCCGCAGTTGACCTTCACCCTAACGGAATACGATATAACAATACCAGTGGCGTCGGCCGTTGATTTGCCCTCTTGTACCATGGTGGATGAGGCCAAGTTTACGTCCTCATCTTTCAAGTGCCCATCAAGAGCAATGCCTGGAAAACATTTTCAGTGTTCCTTACTACTATTATAAATTTTATGAAACTACTTTAAAATACATTCCACAATTTAATTAACAGAAAATGTCCCGTGAAAAAATATTCATATGTAAAAGTCACGTTTCACACTTCGAATGGGTTTAGACTTGTTCAAGAGAAACAATTTTTAATCCAATATGCAACAAATTATACAACTTTTGCACGACATTGGTCTTAATAACATTGTTATTGGACGACATCGCTCGAGGGGATGAGCAAACGTTCGGCACTGCAATCGTACACTTTTCGGGTTTCTTTGAGAATTACAAGCCTTCGAGGCAGTGCAAATTGCAATCAATAGATCAAAAGAAGAAGAGTTAGGACTTCATTTTAAGTGGCATTTATACCTTCGTTGTAAAACTTCTTAGGTTATAAAACGCGTAATCTTGTAAATATCAAATTTCAAAGTTGTCAAATGTTTTAGTAAACTCTTCTTTTTGCGCAATTCATAACACAAAGGAGTAGACAGATAAAAATTGCAAACGTGGATACACGTCACAAAAAGAAGATGTCCTTTTATAAA
Source organism: Leptogaster cylindrica (assembly GCA_963082835.1). Classification (NCBI taxonomy): domain Eukaryota; kingdom Metazoa; phylum Arthropoda; class Insecta; order Diptera; family Asilidae; genus Leptogaster; species Leptogaster cylindrica. The sequence continues at coordinate 3,731,429 of OY720109.1, forward strand.
GTTGCGCAAATGACAATTTACAAATTATATAAACTGCAAAATGAATAAAGAAATGAAAGGACTTCTTACACACCTCTTCTGTCCTTGTTGCTGGATGCCAATGGAACGAGATAAAATGTCTTGGTGAGATTAGCTCCCGGAGTAATGGGGCAACCTTCCCTAGTCTCCAAGGATGCAACATGCTTGCTGAACTGGGAATTGATCATTGTGATTTCCGTGTGCTGAACGATGTAAACTTTGATATTTTTCACAGCCTTCCTAGAATTGTTGGTGATCTGAAGTGTTGCCGCAACTTTTTCCCCATGGTAGTAGATTTCACGATCTAGAGTGGCTTCCAAGTTTATTTTTCCCTGGGAGAAAGTGAACCCTTTGCTAACAAGGGAGCTAGGAAGACGTCTTCCGCGGGAGGCTGGAGCATACTGCAATTTCTTGATGATCAAGCTGACCATGCTGCGCTTGTGTTGGCGGTCATCTTCGGTGTCTCCCACATAGGCACGAATCATGTACTCGACTCCCAGCGGCTTACCTGTGTCATCTTCACCAGCCTGGAGGGTGACCGAGCTGGGGGAGCTTGGTGGGAAATTGAATGTGAATGGGTAAGCGTTTTGCCCCAGTTTGCGAACCAATTTTTCTTGCAATGGGGTCATTTCCATTTTTTGATTGACCATCGGTACCAATTGCTCCTTCGTCAGGACGAGTTCCTTGGAAAATTTAACTCCCATGACTTCATCTTCCTCCCGTCCATAACGGTAGGTCGTTACAAGTTGCCCAAATACTCGTCGATTTTTTAGGTATTCAGGATCGACGACAACAACGCCGTCGATGGGATCGCAGTAATCCAAATGGTCAATGAAGTCACGACGGCCCAAATAGAAAGTAACTTTCCCATTTGGGGTGCTCTTCTTGAAAACTTTCACGGACACAACCATTGTCTCTCGCTTCAACAAATCAAACACTGAATAGAACCTTACAACCGGATGTCTGCAACCCTCACTTGCTCCTACTACTAGTAGCTCTCGATGAAAGTATTTGGACCGTTCGCTATTTACACCAATGTGTGCCGCGGTGCATAGCGCCACTCTCTTTTATACCTTTTGCACTAGCAAGGTTTCGTCCTAAATGGATTTGCATGGTGTCGATGCAAATTCACCAGAAAGCGTGCGAGCAACTTTCGCTCGTGTTCTTCGCGAAAGGTTCCTCTGCTTAGCGTAACACGATTAGCTGCCGAAGACGCTCCGCCGATTTGGAGGACACTCGGGCATTAGGCAATTGACTCAAAAAGGATTACCACTTCGGAGTGCAAACGCCTCCCGAATATTCTCTTGTGGATTCTCCACCACCTTCAGGGTTTGCATGTTTAATTTTAAAATGACAAATGTTTACGGAAGAAATCGCAAAAGTGTTCTGAACTTTTAATTTTGAATGTCGACAATAAAATTATTAACTCGCCTTGTAAAAAATGCAATTTTTAAAATCGCAGTTAAGTACTGTCTGCGTCAAAACAAAGGTTTGTTTTGTAAATTGGATAATAAATTTGCGCACGAACGATTACAATACAATACAAAGTGAACCAATAAAATTAATTTGCAATTTTCGAATAAAATGCAATAAAATATCCCGAAGATATTAAATTAATTTCGTTTCTTAAAAAATTGACCAATAAATAAATCTTGATTCTGATTCCAGTCAAAATGCCAACATTCGTCACACCAACTCGTCACGGGTATAGTGTGAAGTTTTCACCCTTCGATCCGTCATCCCTTGTGGTTGCGTCCAGCCAGTTGTATGGTCTTGCAGGAGGAGGAACTTTGTATTACTTACAACTCAAGGATGCTACTGAAATTATAGCAGTAGGTCAGTTCGAATGGAGCGACGGTCTATTCGATGTGGTGTGTAAAATGTTGTACAATAAAACTGAAACGTTCTTCAACCGTTCTTTTGAACTTCTCGCATTCAGGTGTGGTCGAAAAGTTACAGTACCATTGTTGCGACTTCATCAGGGGACGGTTGTATTCAACTTTGGAATACAAATCACTGCTCAAAAAATGTGGAGCCGATTGTGAACTTCAGAGCCCACAAAAACGAAATATACAGCATCGACTGGAGCAAACTCAGCTCGGAGGACCAGATCCTTACAGCAAGTTGGGATGGATTGATAAAACTTTGGGACGCGAACACAGCTACACTGATTGCAACATTCGAAGGACACTCTGATCTTATTTACAGTGCACTATTTTCAGAGCTTATTCCAAACTTGTTTTGTAGTGTAAGTATTGACGGTACACTTAATTTATGGAATTCTTTAGATGTTTCAGGTAAACCAGTGATGCAAGTGCAAGCAGCGCATTCCAGTGAAATTTTGGCCAGCGCGTGGTCTAGTCATGATCACAACCTACTTGCCACCGGAGGCTCAGATGGATTGATCAGAGGTTGGGATATTAGAAAACTTACGGAACCGATCTTCGAACTTGAGGGCCCCGATGAATTCGCTGTACGGCGAATAAAGTTTTCACCTCACTCATCCAAGGTTCTAGCATCCGCTAATTATGATTTCACCACCAGGTAATGACATCTTAAATTCAAAATATCATTACATAAAAATATTTTAGGATTTGGCACTTTGAGAAACAATCTACGGCTCTTGAGGAGATAACAAATCATTCAGAATTCGTTTGCGGTATCGACTGGAGTCCACATTCACACAATTTGATTGCAGATTGTGGATGGGATTCTCTAGTAAACGTTTTTGCTACAGAATCTTTAGAAAATTCTTAGTAATTTTGTTGTAGTTGAGCATATTTAACGTTAATTTCCTGCATGGCTTTTTAGACCCAATTAGTGCCATATTGTAACAGTAGATGTTGTAAAATACTTCATAATAATTTTTTCATGACGAGTTCTATGAAAATATTTCAAGTTTACTATGAGCGCACTTCTGGCCTTTCGTCAAGTAATAATAACTTCAAAATTCTGTATTTTATTTTTATTTTAATTTTAATTTTGGAGTTATTAATAGTTGGCCGTTAGTTGATCGGCTGCAGATATGGCGCAACAGTAGTACATTAAATATGAATGGTTAAGATAAATCACCTGCTAAAAACGTTAAATAAGCGCTCGTTTTACGGATGTGTTCTGTTCTTCACCTCGTTCGACAGTAAACAACAGATTGAAAACAAAACCAACGTCTACAGACACACAATCCATGAATTGTGTTCTTTATGGGAACCAAAAGTGGTTTCTAGAAGCGCTCTTTATGGAAATCCCCTCGAAGTCGGTGTCAATTAAAACCGCTCAAACATTAATAACCGCTAATCAGACTTACTCGATGGTATTTACCTGCAATGGCAAAAAAAGAGGAGAGGTGTAAGAAATCGATTCAGCTTCGCGATGGAATGTCTCAGGCATGCAAGCGATGCAGAGATGATCCTGGAGCCATACGCCATACACATCGGGTATATTAATTGGCAGGCACGCTTCCAGTTAGTGCTGCAATTCTTTTATATCTGGGCGTTTGTTTATGATTATATTGCCCCGACATACAACGCGACGAAAATAATTGTACAGCTTTCGACCAGAAGGTTCAACAGCGCGTTTCATTTTATAAATGGCATTCCGCTTTTATATCAACATTTTGTGCAAGATGTATTTTTAATGAGGCTTGAATGAACATTTAACTCTTAACGAATGCTAAAGTAAATGTTGTTTGAACAATTTTTATATGGCATATTTTTACAATAAATTTCATATTCGTGTATTTAGTTTGGCAATATATTGTCTGAAAATAATAAAATTTGGTTTATAAGCCTTTTAACGTACTTCAAATTAAACTATTAAAATTTATTCATCTTTACTGAATCTGTTGCTAATTGTAGACAATGTGATTATGAAAAATGTCCAAACAACTTTCTTATAAACTACCTAAAATATATTTCAATCACATTTAATTAACTAGAATTCACTTTATAAATACATCAAATCAACTTTAGATCCGGGTACAATCAGAGTGTTTTCCAACAGATGTCCATTATAATATAACGCATTATATTACAGATTAAAAGCTTCCATTCACAAAACACTAAATGAACATTTCTTGCAAAATATTGATGAATATCAAACTTAAATTCAACACAGTTTACATTAAAAAAATTACAATATTTATTTGAATGAACTTAATGAAAGTAATTATTTGTTTTTTTGTTTTGGAAAAACAGTAAAAAAAACTTTTGTTATTGTAATAATATTTTAATTAGATTAAATTGCCGACGTTGCGAACTATTTGAAGTTCTTATTCAAGGCTTACAATTTTAACAAAACAATATAATATGTAGGCACATATGTATATTAAAATAATTTAAACAATTACAATTTTTTTAACCGTTTTCCCAAAAAGCAAATTATCAATAAATCAACCAACTGTCGATATGAACAATAAGGCGTAAATAAAATTGTTGCTATTAATTTGATTTAAACTGTGTTGAAAGTACAATACGATAAGAAATCAGGAAATAACATTTTGTTGGCTCAATTGTATAAAAAGGACATCTCTTGTAAAATCCTCCGTAAAACGTGAGTCTAAGTAATGAAACCTATTTTGATTTGATTTTATGACGGTATTTTGTAGTTTGTAGATTTGTAGATTTTATTATTTTATACATTAACGTTTAATTTTTGTAGACGAGAAATCAATTCTTTATTTGAAAAATTCCATAAAATTTTTTAAACAATGCAAAATTTAATAAATTGCTTCCTTGTTCTATAATTCTATAATATTATAGGGGAGACCGGTTCAAGTTGATACAATACTTACACTTCGATTTTTATAAATTTTGTTTTTTTAAGATTAACACCTAAAAAAAATATTTCTAGTTCTTAAATTATTTCTCTACTAACTATTTACTCGGACAAATTTCAAAGAATATTTTTACTGAAAAAATTAATTTATAAAAAAAAGTCTGACCCAGTCTGAGTCAAGTTGATTCCAGTGACTAATCTCAAAAATAGTGAGGAAATACTTTTTATCATTTTATTATTTTTATTTTATTTTTCTACTAAATAATTTTTATTAGGCATTAATCTTTTATTTCAACAAAGGCGCCTCTCTCGAATATTTCCGTTGGTATTTCACCCAGAGGTTTTTTCTTATGGTACCTTGGCGTTTTTGAAAAATAAAAAAAAACAATAAAAAAAACTGTAGGTTAAATGAATACACACTGTAACAACCTAGCACAAGCGATGCCATTACAATAACTTCACAACTACAAGAAAGAGGTTACGACAAAACTATTTATTGCAAAGTTAATTATTTATTTATTTACTTTGCAAATATTAAGGTAGATTGTAGTGTTTTTATTTGTTTTATGCATCAACTGATAAAACCTTCAGAATAAGTATTTTCAGTAACACCGCAAAAATTTCCTTTAAACAGTTTTATTTCAATAAGTCTCGAACATAATCGTAGTTGTTGAATATCTGTCGTTTGTTTATTTATCCTATCTAATCATCCGACGGAGAAGTGTGGCTACTGTATCCACTTGACCCGGTCTCCCCCAGCATTTCGTTTTTAAATATCGGGATCAGTTTTTGATTTTAAATGCAATGTCATTAGTTGCTTTTATTCTCAAAATCCAGAGTAGTCAATTTCGTCCCTGTTTCCCAATTCGGTCATGAATGTTTCGATTTAAGTTTATAATTTTATGTTTTCCGCTGACGCCCACTGCTTCGGGAGAATTAACTGCGTCCAAGTACCAGTGAGAAAGGTTCATTCCCTTTTAAAATTGTTAGCTCTTATCGACTGGAGAAAAATGAAATGATAGCCCCGGAGCAACATTGACGGTCCATTAGCACCGCCTCAAAGAAATTGGGAATCGGTGTATTTCGCGAACGTTGTTAATTGTTGCAAACAACAATAAACCGTGAACGATTCTCGGATAAATTTCAGTTAATATTAACGAGCATCCAATTATAAGTCGCGTCTTACGACGACCGTTTCTGTAATTATTGTGCCACTTGCAAGAACGCAATACGAGAACAACATTCTCGAATGGCTTTTGTTGATCCAGCCCTAAAAAAAGCAACAGAGCTAAAGTGACGCATTCCTACACCTAGTTAAAGGAGTCATAAAATGCTCCACTGGAATACTCGTCCATATGCAAGGATACTAATTCGGTTGGTCGACGTGCCAAAAGTTGCACCACGATCTCTCGTCCCGTCGAGTCACGGCACACCAACTGATGTCTCGTCCTGGCAGAACAGCGTCTGCAAATCATAACTCCAAGATCTTAATGAAAGGTCGGCTGGCGGCATCGATAACCTGTGAAGATGATGGACCAAAAAAATTACGGACCTGGCTGATTTGGAGGATTCCTCACTCGAAGCTCAGGTGAGACTGGTTTTGTTGTGTTAAACGAAAGAAATTTCAGTCACACGCCCACTTGAATAAATTTTCGTCGTCCTTTGCAGTTATTAAGAGTTTTAGCACTTGACGTGATCGGCACTGCGCGCACCCGCGGCCCTCGATGTGATTAGATGAGAGGGAATCTTCTTCAGGTGTTATGCGATGGTGATCTTGTAAATTTAACAGCATATTCTTAAGCAGGCAGCTCATTTTACGTCTACGACAGCTCAGGAGATCGCTGCAGGGCCGAGTTGAAGATGCTACCAAGAAATCCATTTGCACCTGTCCGATTGAAGGTTCGTTCGGCTAATGAGAGATCTTTGGTTATGGTCTATGGACCAGTATGTATAAATTAAATCTGCTTAAACTGCGCGATGAAGGGTGGCTTGATTAATTTAGTTGTTTTAATGAATTTCGACTTTAATGAGAAAGGTTTTGATATTGTGATGAAGATAAAGTTCTAATTAAAGTTGAATAAGTGAAAAATTAATTTTATGCAATAAACACGCACACTTCGACTGGCGATATCTTTTGATCTGCAGAAGGTGAGAAGTTTTCGTGGTTTTCTTGGTGCAGGAAAAGTGATCGTTTTGCGATCCATAATACAAGAATTTATCATGACAGTGGGCGAGGAACACATAACAAAATTGGGAGGTGCGGAGATTCTTTATAATTTTTTTTAGCAATTTTGAATATTGATTCCTATACTTTCCCATAAACAGCAAGCTGTAAGCAGGAGGGTGTAATTTCGATAGCTGAATTTAAAGAATTTGGATTATATTATCTTAAAATTCCCATCAGAAAGTAAATTGCCTAAATTGCAAATGCATAACGAAATAAACATTTTCCTCACGGTTGCATAACTTAAAGTAAATGATCCTGTTCCCTCCATTTTATGTCGCGCTTGCAAATGTTCCTGTTCATCCTGGCCTTCGCCTTAAAATCACCTGATTGCTAAATAAACACGCTGCTGGCATAACTTCCATTTCGGTGAAAAATCAATTTTATCAAAGCAATTTAGATAACACGGCAAAGTCTAGTACGCAGCCTTGGATAAAAACGACCACTTGATATGGACAAATCTCTAAGTAAACTTATTAAACCGCCTGGAAAAAGGCAAATAAATATAAGATACCACCGGAGTCTTCACTTCTTATCGGATTTTATATCGTCGCAACACTGCGACCCTTGAAATGTATCAACAAGGAAAAGGTGGGGCCCAGTGCGAAAAAGGGGTAAATGATCTAATTTGATCGCATCTTAAGGTGTCCGCATTTGGGATGCCAGTTAAATGTAATTAATCTGAACGACATGCAGTGATAGTGATGATTCAGGGAATAGCTGCACACTGCATTGCAATATGCAAATACACGGCAGAGAATCAGAGCGTTGCGGTGTCAATGAGCAGCAATTTATTAATGTGATAAGATTGCTCCGGATTCAAGAGTTTGCAATTAATTGTGCGTTATCAAAACATCTCTGTGCACTCTGAAAGTATTATTTCTGAAAGTTTTGCGATTAACTGAAGAATTCAGAAAGGCAACTATCATTTATGTTTTTGTTTTATCTTTTATTTAACAAACCCTGCTTTCTTGAAATAAATGAGAAAAATGATGTTCATGCAAATTATATTTTTTGGTTCAAAAACAAATGTTTTAAAAGTTTTTTGCTCTCAAATTGCGTGACAATATACTATATACTGTACCAATGCAGATCTCTTGATGAACGCTGAAGATTGATTCAAGCACCTCGTAACTTCTTTACATCGCATTTACTTAAGCAAATTAGTTTTGAGGTTGCTGTCGGTGCACGCACGACGCACTCAGTCTGCACCGAGCGCAGTGAACTAAAATTGAATTCTGCATGACGAAGTCAACCAGAATTAATATTATAAATGTGATAAATTGATTACTCTGAAAACAAGCAAACATAATCGCTCGGAGTGTGTTTCTGATATATTACCAAGTGGCTTGTAGCACACGTCTTGAATGCCATCAATCGCTTACGTGCCACAGGATAATCGACGAACGGGAATCGGACAGCCGAGCACGGCTGAGCCAGTTTCCATCGATGAGCTAAAACCATCATCGTGGTCATCGTAGTACTTGGGTCCATCGACAATGTCCACACAGTGCTCCAGCGACAAGGCCAACAGCATTTTATTGGCTCTGGAAATTTACTTGTTTTGGCGGATTTTGACATTCAATAGCAACACCTGCAGGACGATGTACCGGTGAACGGTGGTAAGGGGGAAATTTCGGACGAAGAACTTCCTCCCTGGGCACAGCATGTGACGACGCGATTAAAGGTGGACACATAATTTGTTATTTAAATTGTGGCGCGGACAGTGATGAATGAATCTAGTGATTTAGTTGTTTTGCGCTACCGCAGTTACTGCGGACGATGTCTACTTAGCGACTACCGAGAATGAGGGTAGAGCATACAAATTAGCTCTGAAATATTGTCGAATGTCAGCTGAACACAAATATCTTGACGAAAATATTAAATCGGAGAGATAATGGTAACAATTATTGTACAAGCAACAATATCTTGTTGGACAGTCGCTGTGTAATATTGTAATGAGAGGTGTTCATTTATTTTCCTTATTCTGGAAACAAAATCAAAGGGTTTTTAATAGGGATAGACTTGTAAAGCTTCTCTCCACTCTTCGTCATGGGGCTGAGGCACATTGTCAAAAATGGCTTAGCATACATTTTTTCGTGAAAAATAAATCCACCATTGCATTTTGCACCATTGCCAATTTTTATGGATGAAATCGCAGTTATTTATGAAGAAATCATCTCACAGAACGATTAGACATTCGAAGAACAGCTGAAAGGTTAAGAAGTCAAGCGTCGACTATTTCAATGCATTGCCCAGAACGGAGGCCACCTTAAAGATCTTATTTTTAAAACATAATAAGTAAAAACTTTAAATGTCGATCTAAACCATGGAAAACAATTAAAGTAATATCTCGTATACTGTTTGTGTTATTCATTTTTCAAAAAGTGTAGTTTCTCTGCCGCACCCTGTATAAAGGAGATTGATTCTAAAGTTGTGCAATGTGCATATGCCAAACTGAGTAGGTCTAGGTACCTAGATATAGCTAGTATATAATCACATTTCATAATTTCAACGAAAACTCTTTCACGATGTGCTCCTTGAATTTTTAACAATCTTGTAAACGTTCTTCCGAAGAGCCCGCTATTTACTATCACAAAGAATTAATCAAATAAGGATTTTTTCACGCGCAATTCAAAAAAAATCCAAACTAATTAAAAGCGACGATTATTCACATTTTGTTTAAGAAATTAGTAAAACTCAAGACACTTCGCAACTCCGTGCGCCCGTTCAGTCTTCCCATGCCCAAGTGTTTTAATTTTTTGTCAGCCCATCCTTGATGACTGATGATCGCTTCTTAGCAATTTTTTGCGCAAGCTTCTTGGCTCTGCACGCGGATTCCTGGTAGCTCGTCCCTTTAGTATCTGCGGACCTCACTCAGCCACCATCCGTGAAACTCGATACTTTCGGCGAATGAATGAGGTTCACTCCACATGTGGAAATTTTTGCGAAAGAAATGACAACCGCGAGAGGTATATAAAAGATTTTATCTTAATTTCATCGGATTCAGTGTGAACAGCTTAACGGGATTTTAAATTTGAATACAAAACAAGAAAAAAACAACAACTTTCATTTCTTTGTCATACACCACGATATAAAAGGGTTAAAAGAAAACGAACAAAAACAAAAGGATAATGTTGACACGTTGCTTTTCATGTTGTCAAAAGGTCTACAAATTTTAATTGAGGTAATTATGAATTTAAGACTTTATAAACAAATGTCTGCTTTGAATTATAACAAACAGAAAAATTAATTTTGGGTGTTCTTAAATCTTATTGAACAACAACAATATCAATGCTTCGAAAATATTCTATAATTTTGTTCAAGGACTTGAGTTATAATGTGATCTTTTACATTTACCATTAACAATCAGGAATATCAAACGAAACCGCATCTTGCAGGCTACATGCGCTTCTGGGTTCATCGTGGCCACTAATGTCCTGCATTACTTATATTATGATAAGATAGCGTCCCACGTCCCATCGATCGTCTGCCAGTACCTTTCGCGCCATTTTTTTAAATAAAGCCATTGTAGGATTTTAGAGATAATTAAAGGCGAACTTCCATCAGCGTGCAGTCAGAGGCTGCATCTAATTAATCATTAAACGGAACCCCTTCGCAAGAGCATTGGAGTCATACTCGGAGTCTGGATATGAGCCTCCTCCTCACTGGCTCAATCCGCCGCTGCGTGCTGAAATCGATTTCAGGCAATGAGGCAATAAAGCCCCACTGGAGCACCTCGAGTGGTCCAGCGGAGTTGCCAGTTGGGTGTTTGCCCAGATTAATTAACTCTCTGGACCAGAGGGTTCAAATGATCGCCGGAGTCGGCCGGATTGGTGCATTACTTAATATTCTGATTACGTCGGCGGGTGTTCGCTAAGCAATCAAGCTTGGGGGTTTGGCTTATCAGCCAGCATCATTTATTACGTGACTCTGCCCTATCTGGGTCACGCTGCAGTTTCCTCAAGATAATCAGCTTCATCGATCACAAATGACGAAAGTGACGCCGATTTTTACGTTGTTTGTCGGCGTTTCTCTTATCTTTAAATGCGTACGCAAAACATCAAGCCACCAGCGTTAACAAAAATTAAACACGTACTTACCATATTATATGCTCAACATTCATTATGTAACATCTTCCACCAATAAGTATTCATCAAGGATACGCATTGAATCATCTGCGGCCTTAATTCCTCCAAGCTCCGTAATGGAGTTGAAGGGTGAAGTGCTCCGCGACTCCGACTTTCTTGTGGAGCCAGGTTAAATGATAATTGATGATTGACGAGATTCTGTCACGTTGTATAATAGCAAGAAACGGCTAAATTTACTGACACCCCGAACCACGATGCGCGCATCCCTAATGGTAAACTGCAAGACTTTTGACATCTTTAATGCGAAACTACGCATTGCACACTCGATCGAACTAATTATATCTGTGGAGCCTTCGCTTTGGTGGTCAGCAAAAGGCAACCACTGCAATCAAAACTAATTAAATACATAGGATTGTGAAATTATATAATTAACTTCGAAAGCTGAAGAACACACATTGAAAAATCAGGTAGACCAGTTTGAGAGCATAACATAGCATAACATAACACGTCATACGAGAGCACTTAATCGAGTTAATGACGTCACATAATTTAGTCGGGATTGTCATTTGCCGCCGAACGGAATTAGCTTTCGAAATGTCTGTTGGCATTTAGCATAAAGTAAATATAAAATGGATTCGCGACAGCACTGGCTGCAGTCAGTTTATTTCCCTGCAAGCAAACAAAGTGTGTCTATTTTTAGTACTTACGTTATTTTGCATTAAGTTTACTGTAAAGAAGTATTTCATCCAAAAACACGAAAAGCAACGAAATGACAATTCACAGCTTATTACTTTTAGTACAACTATTCCCTACTATTTAGCACGTACCGCGCAGCAGTATATCGAATCTAATCAAGTTACACCAGGTAGATTTGAAAGTCGAGTTCATATAGGAAATTTACATGGGCTGCGTCATACTGACGTCATTAGCTCGATTAAGTGCTCCAGGAGACCGGGGTATAAGTTTTGCCAAGATGACTGACGTCCTTGAACGTCATTGGTGTACAACGATTTCTAACATATTATTTGTTGTTAACAACTATACTTGATAATAATAAATATTTCTGATCCTGAATTCTCTTCAAAAGATCTGTAATGACCATAAAATAATTCTACTATTATTATTGCATTCTTGTTCAGTAAGTAGAAAATCCGTGTTAAAGTAATTCTCTGAAGACGGTTGTAAAACTCCTTGAACAGCAGAACCTCCGATTAGCTAAGGTTGGGTGAAACATCTTCACCCCATTCGAAGCAACCATCAACGATTTGGTTTCGGCTGTCGATGACGCTATCCATAGATAAACCGAACTCCCAAAAATGTTTGGCCACTGATCTCCGGGGGTCGTAAACTGCCTAAAAAGGACAAAAAAGGATTCACGTCCTCGGTAAACACCGCGGACTTAAAAGAAACTACTGAAATCTTTTACATCGAAAAAAAAAAGAAATTTATATCTTGTCACTCCTTAACTTTCGGGTTTGCTCATTTGTCTCACAGTTGGAATTCTTATTCTCAAGTCCGTTTGTCCATCAGCAGGACATTTGCACGGAGAATAATTAAAACCTGACGAAAACTAAAAACGACGAATCAGTGATAAATGTTGAAGTTTCCAGTGTTTTTCTGCGGACATTTGAACCAAGAATATTCGCCCTTTTTTGCAGAGATATTGTTGTATTTCTTGTGGCCAATTCGACCTAGTTTATGATCACTCCCAGCAATTATTATTCAAAGGTCGTTAGTGAACTCAATTGCAGGTTTTCGTAATATTTCTTCGGTAATCTGCAATCTGCTCCTTGTTGTAGAGAAAACATAAAATAAAAAAAAAATTTAAAAGACAAAATCCCACATTACGAGGCAGCATATGGTCAACAGAGGCTTAATGAAACCGTCTGTACGAGAAACCGCCAACGATCAATTTCATTGAATTGTGTCCTTAGCAGGTTTTAAAGATCGCAGTCGGTAGATGACAGTGATCTCTTCAGCTCCACTTTTCGTACTATGTGGACCATTGGGGCGCACAATAAAAATACTTTAATTGCCGATTTTGGTTTTATTATCGCGAATTTCCAGACTTTTTATGGTATTTCGCCGACCATCGAATGGCCAAAGATCGACGATCCTCGCACTTGGTCTGTGCCGACCGTAAACACATCTAATTAGCAGAACTTTACGATCATCGCTCGGAAGGAAAATGTTGTGATTAAAGAAGAAGGCAGGTGCCAACACTCCTTGCAATCAGTATCGAGATCGCTAATCCCACTTTGCGGCACTATCTCAAGACTGTACCGGGGAAGTATATGAACAAAAAAGGGCTCAGGACATCCGACATACGACATATGCTCCGTACAAATCTCAGATATTTTCCAACGCCTACAGGATCCGATAACACTGATCGTGTTGCGGCTTCCCTTTTAGCAGCATTTTGACTTTGTTCTCGGTTTTGTTTTTTGTTGATGTGTCCATTCCAGTGTTCTAGGATTGTGGAGGGACTGAATTTTTGCAAGTTGCCGACGTAATTAATGGCCCTTTTAGAGAGACTTCGGTTGGCATCGTTCGGGAGGATCAACCTTAAAAAGATGAGTACACAAAAATTTGTTTCGGGGTTGAAACAAAAGTGCCACGAAATTAGAAATTTGTTTCGCAAATTTTGGGACAGCATCAAAGTAAGCCGATGGGATGGCGTCAGAGGGAATATTCAGTTTCTTGTATTTCCTTTGTATACCAAAATGTATAACTGATGATTCACTGTTTTGGTTTCTTCTAGTGATTATTCTACGACTATATCAATTTACTCACAATCCAACAATGAATTAGCCCATTAACTATTGGAAAAAACAACAAGAGAACGCAACAACCAGATCTTCTTCTACTCAATCATGTCAGTGAAGTTACTTGAAATATAATTGAAAAGGCACACGACTTATTTCCGCTTAACTGTCCCATTATATCTCCCAATTCATAAGATCACTCCAAAAAATAAAAAACATGACCTTTCGATGCAGTCCTGAAAAAATCCAACAGTCTGAAACGGATGTAGTACAATAGGATGCTACACAATCCTTAGAAATGTGCAGAAAATACGTCAATCACATTGAGAAATTCCCGCCCTCATTTCCTGTCGGCTCTAATGGACCACAAGCGGATCATCATCGTTGTCGTAAGCATACTTTGGATAGCTGAGACCATCGCCAATAAACTGCAGAATACCACCACGTCCACCCCGAATGCATAAATATCCCCGACGGGCTTAGATTCGATTTTCTTCAATTAGTGGTAAACGAGGGAATCATTAACAAGGACGCAGGGGAAAGAACCTGACACTGTGTGTTTGAGGATCGCAGGACCATGTCCGAGCACTTGAGAGTTGCATACCCGGCAAGCCGAAGCGCACCGTGGCCAGATGAATTGCCGGGGAGAGTTATTGGAAACATGTGTTGGGGATGCTGTGGATGTAAGTTATTTTACGGCCTGTTGTGATGATTATCAGATGAGCTCAAAAGTATCCTTTGCGTTGATGTCCTGACACTACAGGAACTTGAAGAACTATACAGCTGGTCATTGGACACTCGAGGTTATGTAAACAGGACGAAGGTATGCGACCTAAACTGTGTTACAAACCACTAGATAAGGCTGCTGGGTGCATTGGCAGGAAGTGTTATACGAAATGCAGAAGACCTCCAAAATTCGAGTGGTGCACAGCGTCGCATAAACGTGAAAACCTTCGTGAAAACCAATTTTAAAAATACACTTTTCCATTATGACTTCGAGGTCGTTTGGTGCGCTTGTTACAAAGTCAGGCAGCCTCATTGAATCCGCTCATAATGATACCCACTTAAAAGGCTAACCGTCAGAAGCCTTTTTGGCGTCACTAATTTTTATCGGCTGGGAAAAGAAGGACACGTACGCGGCGATGGTGCCGAGCCCATCAGTTACCATGCTAGCACTTCAGACTGTGAAGATTCACGCTAAATTGATGGTCTCCTCACCTAACGATTAGCCCAATTCGAGAGCCGTTGCGAAAACAAACTCTTCCGCCGATAATTGCACATCGCCGGTTATTGCAATAGCGTGGCCCGGCTAAAAAATTAAACGAATTACTCCAATCACAGGCGAGCAGAGCGGAGTGATCCTCTTGTTTGATTAAGCAGCGTGCGCAATCATAAATTTATGCAATTGTAAGTGCACCCTTGGTTTTTCGAGTGGCTAGCACAAAAGAGTTATGCCGCAGTAAATTACAGAGTGTGTTGTTCTAGAATTTATTGGTGCATTTTGGATTTTTGTGCGTGATATCGCGGCATCCCCAATAATCGCCCGGTGAATGCAATCAATCCAGACGCGCCAGGATGCACACTTCAGCCCCACTAAAATTAGACCGAGATGCGATTTTAACTAAAATTTGATTCATCCTCGTAAACTGTACAATTAAGCATGAAATTAAACTGTTTTTGCTGCAACTGATATTCACTCGCCTCTGAAGCAACTGCACCAAAATGGACAGCGTTCAAATCGGCTCCGCTTTTGACGGAAATTGATTTTTAATGGTTCAAAACAGTGCTGCAAAAACAAACATGACCGATTGAAGATCCTTACGTGATGAACATTGTCTGCATTACTTGTGTTAGTATCCCAAAATACATTCAACTTTTTTAATGTTTTTAAGTTTGGGGTTTTTGCTTCTCGATGTCTGATTCATAAATTGTTTGAGCTTGAAATTGTTTTTTGCTGCATTCGCAAGTTAATAAAATGGTAATTGGTGGTTAAAGATTTACTAGAAAGCGCATTTAAAAATAGAAATACTATGACGAATCAATTTTCTAATAACACATTAAGTCGCAACAGTACTTTCTATTTTCATATGTAGGACACGAAGCATTATGTTTATTAATTTCTAGTGAATTTTGTTATAATATTCAGGGGACGACGGAGTGCAACGGACTCTTTAACATTTATGTTAACATATGGAGCTAAATTCGGGAAATAAAAACAAAAATTCAATGTAACAGTACTCATTGATAGGTCTTCTTTGTAAAAACATTAGTGAAAGCGAATTATGTTTGATTTTATATTAATTTGACTTTTTGCAATAATTGCATAGTGCACCTGTAGTGTGAAGAAGTCTGACAAATAGACATATTAAATATACCAGGTCGGAACGAGAACATTCCCGTCCCGCCCCGGCCTTGTTCCGCCTAAAGGTACATTTTTAGGTGTGCTGGAATATCTTTTTTACAAACACTGGTACACAACTGAGCCTATGATAAGTCAATTATACTAAAGTAAACTAAAAATGCATACTATTTAAATATAAATATAAATACAAGAAAGCTGTAATCAAAAGGTTAGTGTTAGTAGCAAATGCAGTTGGTCTACAATTTACATTCTACAACGATTCCCAACAATAGTTCTGAAAAAGTACAGCTTATCTCCGCTAGTTTCTTGCATAATGCAGAGGGAAGGAAAAGTGAGTTGACCCGTTTTACCCCGCCTTCTTCTAACGGTTTTTTAAAATTGAATAGTTAATTTTTTTATTATTTTTGTGAATATTAAAAGCCAATGAAAACGAAAATAGAAAAATTTTTGTTAACAAAGTATAAATTTAAGAAGTAATATTACCATTTATAACCATAAAAACGGAACGTTATTGTTCATGATGGAATTGGTTAAGTTATAAAAAGTTGCTTTTTAACACATAGATAATATTTTTATCTAAGAACCAAATAATTTAAATTCCAAACTTAATTCTAAATATTTTCTGATTTGATTAAAACTTTTGGGTTTGATTTAACAGTCTTAAAATCGTCCTCGAAAATCGAAAATGCAAATTAGAGAACCTCGGAAGAAGTGGGTCAATATCTTCTCGCTGAAATGCTTCCGTCGACAACTGTCCGCCGCTCCCTGACCTTGAATATTGCAAATCTCATATCAATCGCCGCTGAACTGTTGATAGGTGGTCTTTCCATCAGTGCGCCTGAAGTAAGGATTTTGCTGAAAGTATCAAGTGCGACTGATATGCAAATCGATCTCAAGACATTATTCGATGGAAAAAAACAAACCACTGATCAGTAATTTATGCCAGTCGAAACGGTTTCTGTAACGAGTGGATCACTGTCTCCTCAATGTTAATCAAAGGTGACCGCCATCGTCGCAGAGTAATGACGAATTAAATAGATGCAGAACGGTGTGGAGATCTTGTGGTTGGTCTGTGGTAATGAACTTCTAGAGCTGCTGATTGAGATGAATTTCGGACGAATGATCTTGGATTTGGATATTGGATCGTTAAATTGCGCGGCATCTTCATAAGAGCGGTAGCTTTGGTTCTAACTGTTGCTACTCCCACACTGAGCACCTTTTATACTGAAGTATAGAATATAAATGACGACCCTTAAACTCTTGTTAAATTGTGATTAATTGTGTATAATCACTGCCGTAGCCGCAGCAATCGAAATCGAATATTGTACAAGTCAAAGGCGGATTTATCGCTGCATAAATAACATCGCAAACACGGATTCCAATTCGCCTTAATTTGACTTCGAATGAGATAAATATGCACGAGCTTCGGGTAAATGATCTTTCCCACTGGAGACTTGTGCTTTTGGAAAATTTATGGATAATAGCTGAATCCGTGATCAGCGCAGCCCAAGCGGTTGCGGAAATGACTTAAGAGTTAAGACTGGAGGCAAATCTGTTTGTCACAAAGAAGCAATACATTACCTCTCGTAACTCAGGATTATCTCAGCAATAAGCATTGATCAGCGTTTCAAGTCTCACAATTATTGTTAATTACCCCCAGGAGTCGGTCGCGAACAATCATTAGTCGCATGACAACCACTTGCCATTTGCCAACCAGTGACCAGTCTTTGAAGTAGCAGAGGTATTAATATATTGACGCAATCGAATAACATACACGCGATCAGTTCCCTGCGTAATCCTCTTAAGTGCGTGGACAACGGTCGCGCTGGACCCCGACGACCGCAATCCGAATGAATAAACTGCGCGAGAGATTTCGCTAAAACCAGTTGATCGTCCACAAATTCGCGACACTCCAGCATCCCGGCTACCCTTTGTCACTGATAAGCCACAGCGGCAAATTTATTATCAACTCGTTAAAGGATTAACATGATACCTACAATTACAAGACCGTCCAGAAAATACTGCAGCAGACTGACCGAGCACAGTGGAAGTTGTACTCTCTTTGTCTTCCTTTTTGCAGACATTTATTTATTTTTTCCCGGGACGATCAAAACAGTAGTCCCTGGGCAGCTTCCAGTGATCCGCTTCAGTTTCCGATAAATCAGTTGGCAGCATCCCAGCAGGTGGTAATTAACGACATGTCGCAATATTCCAGGGAACTCGTCTCGTTCCTGGGGTGACATATTCATCTCCTGAGGTGAACAGGTTCGAGCTAACAAAAATTCTAGCCGAATTCACACTCAATTAAGTCCAATGTCATGGCCGAGTGCGTCTATGGGTGCCGCTGTCCTTAATTGAGGGGGGAACGAACCTGTTTTACCTCTTTAACAGCAGGAACAAACGGAATCCGCTCTTTAATCCCCTTTTCAAACATGCTAAAAGCCCACGATCTTTACAAAATTGTTGTTATACTCGTGTTAGTTGTTTCTTTTGAATAAATAGCAATAAACTTCGTGATGGATGCATTTGGATCGGCAACTTTTATGCGATTAAAAGCAACGAAAATCAATTTAGAAATTTAAAATTTTGAAATTTGGGCGCGTTTAGTTTTATTTTTCCGTCGCTACGGACAAATGACACGAAATTTTATTACCAAAATTGTTGACAAAATAACATCCGTAGCTATATGAGGTGGGAAAAAGATCTAAAAAGGATATGATGAAGTGGCTCAATGCAGATTTTGTGCTATCGACAGGGGATATCGAAGGGATGCCTTAGTATTAGTGAAACACACTGAGTTTGATTTCAAGTTTGAAAAGAATGTTTTCAAATTTATACAGATTAAGTTTCGCTTAACGATTTCTAGATTTAAACAATTTTTAGATATAAGAATCAAGAATACGTCTACTCAATTTCGATTTCTAGCACGAAATCCCGTCTTGATCCCTGTTACTGATCTTGTTCCCCTGATTACAACTTTCTAGATTTATTTCGAAATATGATAAATTTTTCGATACTAATTGTAACTGATTTATTTATGTAACTGATTTTCTTTATGCATACATTAAAACTTGATTATGATTTCAAAGATTTCATTCTATTACATTTTGGGACAGGATCGATTATTATTAAATTACCTAGAGGCTAGAGTCCTAGAGTTTGCCGGTTATAGGTAACGTTAACAAACTACAAGTGAAAATGAAATGTGTGACAATTTGTTTTCTGGAATAAGCAATATGTATAACGTTTGTTATGTTGATTGTCTCACGGATGAGACTCCTCCAGCATATATTCAGGTTCGAATAGACATCAGATAAGACCTTTCGATGATTTACCAAAGTGTGGAGTTCATCGAGTATTCGATTTTCACGTCGGCTGCTGTGGACGACGAAAATAAATTGTTTTGTTTTTTAATATGGAAACCAGAAAATAGCAACAAAATTTGCTTAAATCAACAATAAGAAGCGATTGCTTGCGTGCAGCTGACTTCACAACTGCATCTCAAAGAACCCGAGGAAAGAATTTGCTCCTTCGGAAGGCAACTGCTCGACTAATTTTTAGTGTTTGTGCCATCGAGAACCACCTGAGTATACAAAACGGAAGGATTGATTGTTTGTCTGCGTCTGAGTGTCGGAAAGCATTAAAGAAATATCCGCATTTGTTTTGACTACTTATCTAAATTGAGGATGAAAGGATGTGCAACGAAATTCTTTCCAAAATCTGTAATGTAAATCGCGTTCACCAAACCGATTCAAAAACACTTGTTTTATGCAAACTCACTTCGATTTATAGTTGGAGCTGCCTCCAGTTGCATTTGATTAACCGCCCCAAGGAACTGACCAATGATGCCGAAATGCATGTTAACGACTTCCCCTGAAAAATTTCGCCGCACGGTGGAGCGTGATGCTGGATGGTGTCTGCACCAAAACACTTATTCAAATTAGACACCCGAATTCGATCCTATGCGATTCTATTTCCCTGTAAAGTAGCCAGGGCTAATTTCGGCAATTGCCCCAACGCAATCACCTTAAGTGCACCCTGCGGGGTATAATCATTTTGTGATCTTAACACCTTCGGTTGAGGCGCGTTTCGTGTTAATTCCCCGTGAGGAAGAAAACACCTGCTGCCGCATTCGTGATACTGTTGGATTGTCCTGGTACTGAGGAATTGTGGCAAAATTTAGTGTGAATATCAGGATTGTTGTTATTGTATTACTCGTTCCTACCATGCCATTATTTTCCGAAGTCTTTCCTTTAAACAAAAAAAAACCAAAAAACCAAACGCCATTTGAGCACTCAACAGTTCGTTAATAAAAGGCTCATCGAATTATTCAAGGTAGTTTCTTAAGCACAATTCAATATTTTCAATCGAAAAAAGAATGGCGAAATCTGGGAGAAGAACAGTAGTTATCCCTTATCCACAAAAATGTTTATCCTGCCAACTATTGTGCAAATCACAAAAGGGCTAAGGTGGTAAAAAGTCTCTGATTCGTGTGTCGTGAATCACATTCGAACTGAACGCAGTCAGCCGGAAAAGAATCTGCTGCAATCCTTACAAATTGTGATCCAAGTCTCCGGTAAGAAAGATAAGAAGCAAAATATGCCAGCGATAACATGAAAGCAGACCTTTTTCTTACACCCTCACACCCTCCTGCTAATCCTGGACAAACATCCCAAATCGTCGGCAAAAATCATTAAAGCGTGAAAACTCAACGTGACCATGAAAGAAGAACATAGGTGCCACATAAAATGTCCTTTTTGCAGAAAATAAAAAATTAACAGAAGAAACATTTTGCACACGAGTAAAAAATATCCTACACAAGCACAAAGAACACCGAAACTCCACGGACTGGAGGGACTTTGTCGCGATGGTCATCATTCATTAATCACTCCTTAATGGCTTCCCAATTAAATTGATTTCCGGAATCTAAAGATTTGAATCCAATCATAGATCTTCTTCACTATCTCCTCGATTGGAACGAGAAAGTAAAATTTTCCGTGGAAAATAAACTTCTCGTCGGCACTTTCAAGTGCTCCTGGCAATCAGGTGTGTCGAATCTACCAAACTAGGCGGAAAATTCCGATACATTCGATGGATTCACCTCGAATTAACAGCCCTGATGACTAACAATGTTTTCTAATATGTATGGAATAATAAAAAATGAAAACCTGCTTTGGACAGGGCTTCACCACGGGAGCACCAATAAATATGTCCAGCAATAGGTCAAACGGGGCTCACGGCTCAAGCACGTGTTCAAAATAATTTGCGATTCAATGCTAACCGAACAACAAAAGTTGCACGCTCCCAAAAACGATCGCATTTAAAATGGAGATTTTCTCGTGTCCTCCATGGACCCCATTTCAGCCCCATTATCCCAACTCAGTGAATTTCTATTCCCTCCGGCGATCTCGAAGATTCGGACCGAAAAAGAATTCATAAGTCGACAACTAAACACAACGACAACTACATATTTTGTGTCAGGCTGAATTTTAGTTCTCGGCTGCAGTATAAATTTCCGCATCTTGGACTGAATAATAAATCTCGAGAATGAACGGATTGAAAGAAGCAAATCTGCTGAGATGATAGAAACAGTTTCACAGAGTTTGGTTGGCCAGAATTTCTACGTCTTGGAGAAACATTACAAATAAATAAATAAATAAAAATGTTATTATTATCACCAACTTGAAGGCCAATCGCCAATATTTGATTTAATATTATTTTGTAACATTTTCAATCTGGACAAAAGTAAATAAAGGAGCGCAATTTTCGGTTAATTTTCTGAGATGTTTTCATTTACATATTATTCCCTTCCTTTGATCCTATTAGACTCATCCAGTACCATCGATCAATCATCATTACTTTGTGGAAGATCATCAGTAACCGACAACTTGATGAGCCGATCTCAACTGAAGAGTAAACAAAGGCTCCCTGCAGGCACTGATCCTTTAAATTTGAATATCAAACTCATAAGCGATCTTGTCGTATGTTAATTTCCTTGTGATCATGTATTCTCACCTAAAGATCAACTTTTAACCCTTTTGTTGATAATGTCTCCAGTGTCAGGGCTCAATTGGGGTGAGATTAAATATTTACAGTGAAAAATTTCGAAAAATTTTTTGTCATGACTTATGCAAATCAGGGAAATGTCGAGGATGTGGTGCAGCTTGGGGTGAGAAGGATGATGTAATTGATGATCATTCAGGATTAATTTCAGTTACCATTTTGTGGTGGTTGTCAGGTGTGGAATCGGGATAAGGTAAGCTTTGTAAATGTCTGAAATATTCATTATTCTATTACTTTTTAAAGTAGTTAATAAATGATGCCAATCAGCGGTTTTGTATTTTTCTAATTCAGCCATTTTCTATCTAAACCAGAAATCAATTTTTCATGCTTTCTTTTTCAAGCCGCAGTTGTTTTGAACATTCGTCATTGAAAAAATAATAAGTAATAAAATATTACGTTCAATATATACATTATATATGTACGTAAGTATATTAATAATAATAGAGACAATTGTCCTTTAACAATACTATAAAGATTGCGTTAAAAAATGACAGAAAAAAATTTATGTTTTTGTTTTAACCGTTGTATAAAAACTAGTAGCTAAAATTTATGATGCTGATGCGTGTAAACAAATTTTCGAAACATCCCTGTGAAATAAAGGCGTAACGGTGAGGAAAAATTGTTCTAAAAAAGGATTGTGTAACGTTGCAGGAAGGCAACGGGAACTGTTCGGAATGTTTGCTTGAACAAAAGTGAAACTCAAACAATAAGAACATTCATTACGAACTGTTCGTATTTGTTTAATTTGGGCCGGCAATAGCCGTTGTCCTTCAAGCCAGTTCAACCGAGGATAAACTAGGGCAAAGGGCTAGAAAAAGGATTTTTGTATGCAAAATCTTGTCCGACCTTTTTGAAATGGAATCGTTTTATGGTCTGTTTTCAGTAATTACGGTTAAGAAAATTTCCTAATCCTTTGATCTTTACACACCGTGTCGAGAATTAGTTTTACTACTTTGCGAGATACAACCAATTTGTTTATACTTTCCGTTATTCGAATCCTTTATGCCAAGGTTAATTTGTAGGTGGATGTTTCTTTGGGCTTGAAATTTTTCGAGTTCACTTTTCGACTATTCATGCAAATTGAACTAATTTGACTTGCTAAGATTACCACTTTCAGTGTCGTAAGACTCCTGCAACGAAAGTGATTTTCAATTTCACTGGAATCCATTTTCTCAAGGCGTTGTGACGGGGATGAGGATTAAGAAGTGGTTTTTTCCATTTTCCCAGGATGCCATTCTTTTGCATTTGCCTTTTGTCCTCCAGTGTCCTTGCAAATTTCTTTCTAAGTTTCTTAGATGTAAAAAATATGAGCTGTTTTTGTCGGAAGCAATCATAGTTTGGAACTGCAACAGAAAAGTACATTACGAGGGTAATATTTCATAAAAATATTTTATGACTTCCCCCTAAAGAGTTGCACAGAGTGGACGAGGTTTTGAAGCATGCACAAAGAAAATATTGTCAACTCATTACCGCAAATCGCAAGGATGTTTTTTGGTTGTAAGGATTTAACATAATTCAATTTTGCAGGGGTTCTAAGATTTCCGAGTTGAAAAAATAGTAACATAGTTAATTAGTAACCAACTCTTTTCGACTCTATGTTGGAAAATAAAAAAAAATTTTGTGCGAAATGCATTCACTCATTGGAAATTAATTCTCCTAGGTTTCATCAGATTTCCTAGGTTTTCCTAGGTTTTCAGAATTCGTTCGAAGTTATTAAAAAGGCGTGTAAAAAAGGACAGGTGTTTGAATCTCTAAAAATTTAAGTATCCTGAAAAAAGACTGCAAAAATTGTTGCATGGAAATATAATAATAATAATATAATTTAATATAAGTCAAAGTGTAAATATTCACTAAACAAAATCAACATTTTTGTATTGAATCATTTTTATACTTATATGACAACACTAAAAAGATATTACCCAATTTTGCTCATCTTCGAACTTGCAGAGTTTAAAATTATAACGAAATAATACTATACAATACTCTAGCTACACGCTTTCTCGAGTTATTGTCTGGACATACAGACAATACAACTGACTGCTGACTGCTACAACGACTATGCTCTACATCTATGGTAGGTATAAAAACATCTAATTTTCGAAAATTACACAATTCAACAGTTTTACACTTCCTTTAATTGATAATTATTATACATTTGATTTCAATTTTTACCCGACTTCGGCAGAAAAGAAGGGTAATGTGTTTAGCAGTCTATGTACGCGGCTATGGATGTTCATCTATTCCTTCATAAATATATTTTTAAATGTATCGAATTTGGTATCAAATTAAAGGTTTAAATACGCACATTCCAAGAATATGAAGTTTACATGTTACATACCTTAAAAAACATTTTTCCGTAAATCGTAAAAAACGCACAAAAATTTTTCGAACAACCCAGAGCGAAGGCGGCGCGGCGAAAAAGGCATGGAGTGAAAACAAAAAACATTCCTTTCAGCAGGCCTTCAATTTATTAGTTATTGAGTAATTTATTTTAAAATCGAGAACCTAGTTATTTATTGATTTATAAATAACTCATTAAGATTTTCTCAACGATTCTGCACAGAACGTGAAACTTTGGTGACACCAGAAGCTTCATATAGGGAGCACTATAATTTATGCAAACAAAGTTTCTCTCTAAACTTTAGATAGTTAAAGATATGATTTTTTATACATTTCAAACCCCCCTCCCACGCCTACCCCTTGCGCGAAGTTGCTATCTAACGAACTAAACCAAGCTGTTACGTCTGGAAATAACATAATAAAATTCCGTCGAAATATCTTCAAAATTAGTGTGTATATATAATTTATTTATATTATAATTATAGTCGATTATTCTAGATTCTAGATAGAAATCTAGTAGATACATTCGTACTCAGGGAGGCATGGCACGAAAAATATAAAATAAAAATAAAGTAAGAAAAACTAAAACTCCACTACGGCTTTAACTGCCCATTCAAAAGTTATAAGCAAGACTTAGTAACTGCTAAGTAGACCTCTATTAGTAAGAACGCCGTAGTCACACTACATTAATATAATTATCGGAATTGAGATAAAACGTGTGACTATGGTATTTTTACTTATAGAGGTCTAATTAGCAGTTACTAAGTCTTGTTTATAACTTTTGAATGGGCAGTTAAAGCCGTAGTGGAGTTTTAGTTTTTCTTACTTTATTTTTTCTCCTTTGCTTAGGCTCATTATAAATTTTCTAAATAAGCGACTGGTTTGGTTAAAGTTCAGAAATACCAGTAAGCCTTTGCGATCTCAAATTTCAAGCCAAAACAAGTAAAAAACAATAAGTGGTTCCTCTTGCGTATAAAATCAAAGGAGCAGTTGATCAGTCAACCGATAAAACGATCACTGCCGGTGCCCACTGGACCCAGCGGGTTGAGAATTATATTCGAATTTAAGACGTCATTAACAATGAAAATTGCCACGAAAGCGCGCACTTTTTACCAGGAATTTCGGGAGCACACTTGTGACTTCACCCAAGAGCACCCAAGTGATCATTAGGGACACCTCTTAGTGCCAGGATATTACTTCGGAGTAATCACATGAAAATTGTCGGTTGAATGCACCTAATTCAGTGTTTAATGAGCCGTAATTCAGCGGAATCGCAACGAAGACCTAGAATTTCGGCACCTTGTTAAGTGTTATCGGTGCAGGGAACTCAAATCTTGGTCCATTCGCGCGTCAGCATCGGTTTATGCGGCCCTTTGGCGGATTACCGCAAGGAAATATCATGTCGCCCAATTTTAAAACCGCAACGATGATATTCTGTACGTTGGCAATTCGGTCTTGTTAAGACACCTCGTCGGCACATGTTTTAAAAATAATTTTTCATACAAAAATTTCCTCATCTACTTAAGATGGCTAAAATTGACCCGAATCACTGTGATTTGCCATTCATTTGTGACCATTATAACAAGATAATTAGGTTGTAATGAGGTTCGAGTGCTTGTAATTTGATACTGAAGCGCTAACTTAAATGTGTCGGGTTCTGTTTTTTTTGTTAGTGCTTGTTGTTTTCCGAAACTGATATGGTTTCATTTTGATGATTTCATAAAATCATGGTAATCACCATTGCGAAGACCCTCGTCGTGTTTTAATAACCCCTTTCTATGGCTGGCTTTTAATTGGCAACTAAAGGCTTGCAATTATTTGATCGGAACCCACTGTGACCAATCATTAGACTGTAGAAGAGTTTAATTACGAGTAGTTACTGTTTTTATGCGATTTTTTTTATCACTAATAAAAGAGAAATTAAATCTGTCATCGCTGATCTCGCGATGCAGTAATTATATAATAGCGTGGTGCATAAAGAATAATAAATAATAGTAGTAAAATAATGGAACTGAAATAAGCGTACCTTTTTAATCCGTAGGATGCTTTTAGTTTGAACCATGATAATGGCAGCAAACACATCGATTACATTGTCCCACAAAAGACTAAATTTCTTATTCTAATGAAAGAAAATAGTTCTTCGTTCACCTAACATAAAAAACAGGAATAAAATATACATTTAAACATGAGTTTATAAACAAAGAGTTTATAAAATATTTAATCGAATATTTTAATCTATTTAACGAAGATAATTTTGCTGATTCCACTGAGATTATTTTTATGCAACCGATTTCCTGACTGAGGTGTAGAAATCCAGCTTACGGTGTCCCGAGGATTAATCTTTCGCGTGCAAACACCGCGACAGGTAAGCATTGGCCTCCAACGTTCTGTTCATCTAAAAATATCCTCTACTTCAAGTGGGCTGGGGCAAGACCACAGTTTTCGTATGACCCTCAAACGAGGTGCACTCTTCGTTTTGTGGGGACTCGCACGTGCACAAACTGTAAACTGCAAACCGCCATATTGACATTAAAGGTTTCTTTATTAATGTAATTACATTAAGCTTACAGTGTTGCTATTATAAAACAAAATGCGGAAAGATAACTGAGCTGAGGCTTCTTTGCACGAACTGTGGGAAATTCTGGAATGTGGAGATCGCGCGTTCTACTTTTCGCGGACACTCTGACAGTATTCGCGATTGCATGATACACAGAACTAAAGATTTCGCACCCGAGCCATCTTGCACACGAACGCCCAAGGACGAACGCGATGACGCGCAAGTTTTTAAGAGTTTTCCACAGAAACGGTGAACGTAGTGATGTCACAACCAGCGCGTCATCTGTCAAGAAAAATCTTAGGCGTTATGTTCTTTGTATCATGTCGCGATTGACTTTGGTTTTTTTTTATCTTCTGAAAATGCAAATGTTTGGGTTGATCACAGTGACAATGCGTCCTATGAATAGAAAAATGTGAATGGCTTTTTACTAACTGCTACCTTCAGATCTGCTTATGCTCAGCAAGACTTCGAAAATAGTTTTTTGGCTGTCCTTGGATCAAACAAGCCCTGAAAATTGAAGTATTTATCTAGTGGCTGATTTTCAGTAAAACAAAATTAGTTCCGATGTGTGAAAACACTGAAAACAAAAATATGCATACCTAAAATAGTCAGTGTGTCCTTTTTAAATTTTTTACCTCCGGATAATAAAACATTTGCATAGATCCTGCCAGAAAATGAAATCTGACTTTTAAAATGTTGCAGTAAAAGTCATTTTATTGGGCCGTAAAACAAACTAGAAAAACGCGGACAATTTTTTGGTCCACTTAGTAGCGAGGGTCATCTTTTATAGGTCGAAAAAGTGAACTCCTAGAAGTTTTCCGAAGGTCGGTGATTTCCCTGCTGGACGCTGAATTTCACACACAGTTTTTGGCCATTCGAAATTTCCATAAAAATTATGATGAACTACTCAAAAATTTGACAAAGAGCAGAGAAAAAAATTATGTCCTCAGGTTCGTGGAACGCATAATATTCTAATTTGAGGTTCCTTGGCGAAAATTCCTCCATTTGCATGCCAGGATTTACGACGGGTCACACTGTGACTGTCCAGACAAAAAGATCTCTTCGCTAATTTGGGGCAAAAAAATAATTTACTACCCAGCGAAATGAGTTTTTTCTTAAAAATTGGTTTTTTCTTGTTCTTAGAAAACTGAGGCGTTTTCTAACTTTGCATAATTTTTGGTTTAAACTCATTTTTTAGATAATTGGTCTGCGTTGTAGTTATATTGGGTCGCTTATGGCTGGACATTCAGCGCTGGTCACTCGCCGGTGTTTGTTTTTTAAATTGCCATCGTCCAGGTTTTTTATGGTCCTTTTTAGTCCACGGACGACTTTTGATGGTCTCTTTGGTCAATCCCAGTCGATTTTTGTGGTCAGTGGCAATAATATTTTTGTGGGTTTTTGGCGTGGTCAGTGTTCTGGCTACAAAAATTGTTCGCCCCGGGATGAAAGTAAATGACTTTCGTCTTCTTTTGTGTGCACAAAATAAGTGGTCAGTTTTTTGTTACAGTTTGCCACTTTGGTGCAGTTGAACCTTCGGTCATTTTTTGTTCTCATCCCATAGCAAGGCAGAAGGAAAACGAAAGGATTGCGGAGATTACGTTTTGTAAAGGTGCTAGTCGTAAGGTCATTAAAATGTAGGAAAGATCTAGTTCTTCTTATGCCAAGTTAACCTAAATAGATACCAGGATCTATGGGTTTATTGCTTTTTTACGATCATGTAACGGATCAGACAGAAAACAGGCTAAGCAACAATTTCTGAAGCCCTTTTTTAAATTAAATGGTCGTAAAGAAAATACAGTTGCTTTATGTTTCTGTATTTGATGACATTTTTCTAACGGTTTGTGTATCCTTTTTTATGATAAATCCCTTAGTTTTATTATCACTTACTGGGAAACATTATCCGCATGTGCCCAGGAACATTACGGTAATAGCATTGTATATTGACGTCCTAAAAAAATGTTCAACTAGTAATTAATGGCGTTTTTTACTTTACTTAAATCTCAAATCTTAAATCTACATTTTGTCCTGCGGTTTCAAAATCTCAAAATCTTTCCGTTTCCGAGAATAGCTTTCATTAATTAACAGAAGAATTGATTCTTACGTTGTAATTGACCTTTTCAATACGATTCCCGTTCAAAACCAACCCCATTTCCATTTCGCATGTCCGAATGACAAATGAAACTGCTGATTGAACATCATTCCTTAATTTTTCTCACAGTGCAGTCCTCTTGCCGAGATGGGCACCTTGGGAAGTTTCCTTCACCCAGAGGAAGGTGTGAACTTAATTACTGCGGCCATTAAGCCGCTCCTTGTTAAATGGATCAATTCACGGGCACTGTTCGGATATATAAAGTTGTTTTATAAATTTTATAGAGTGTAAGGGAATGTGTGAAAAAAACATTTGGCTGAATCTTCTCTTGTAAGAATTCACAAGACCCTGTGACTGGAATCTCTGCCCCAGCGTGTCTCTAATGACCGCCAGTGGTTTGTTTGCTAATAGACGCCTTTACCAAATAAATTGGCGTTCCGATCGCCATTTCCCGACATCGATTAGCTCCAGAACGGAGAGCACAGTGTGGAAAGTAGTCCTGTCTGGCGCTGCAACGATAAACAAGAAAGGCCTGAAAGTCTTCATTAACTAACGTTGTTTTACCGTGTACACGATCAGGCACTTGACGCAATTACGCGAATAACTGATTGCGTGAACTTTATTTATTTATTGAACGATTAGCACTGATAAATGGCGCGAAATTTATCACTGAATTAAAATGCCTTGATTCGTAGGACTAGAACAGAAATTAACATTGATTTGTAGACATCCTAACAAGGTTGCTTTCTGACTTACTTCGCGGTGTGAATTCCGGCGGATTTATTCCGCAGCTGTAATTCAATTTCAATTTAATTCCTACATTTATTCATGATTAGCTGTGATTGGGTGACTGGATTTATCGAGGTAATGTGCCGTGGAGCAATTCCATTAATTAATAGTATTGAACAAAATAAATAACCAAATGATTTCCAAATTCGAGTCACTTACCTGAAATTGCGCAAAATGTAATTAAGTTTTGACGATTGAAATTTTGCTTTGGAAATAAGTGCGTGTAATAAAGAATGGTTACAGGGAAACCAAGTCTATGGAGCGAGGTTCGATTGATATAAACTTTGTTATTTATGAAATAAAAATATGTAAGCACCATAGACTACTGCCTGCCTTGTGAACACAAAGAAAAACAAAACATCTCTAAATATTGGATTAAACAGAATGCCATCCAAACTAAAATGCCACCATCTGATGATCATTGAAGTAATTTCGACTAATGATGATGTTTACCTATCCAAACTGCGTTCTGGCAAACGACACACGAAAAACAACTCAAGATCAACAAAGCCAGCACGCTTTAGCCGAAAATAGCGCACAACTCTTTTTCGTATGCTAAACGGAGGTCTGAGGAAGTCTGAAGACACGAGCGATCAGTGATCGTGCGCATATAAATCATTCACTTTGGAAACGTGCGTCTCACGGAGGTGCTCGTCACATGCATGAGCTACAGAAACTAAAAAACAAAATGTCTTTGAGTCGTGTGCTAAATTCTCGCTTCACTTCATCTTCAATTTATTTACTTACATTAGTTGTTTTTTGGCTTTCAAGCAAAAATCGATGGTGCCGCATTCCAAGCACACGGCTTTTTTCAGTTTCGTGTGGCGCAATCTGGCATTTGAGATCGTGACTTACCAAAAACATCGTCCAAACGAATAATATTTTGTTTGCGCGAAATTAAAAATGAAGAGCCTCACGACGGCGATGTGTTTGAAAGCGTGCCAAAGGCACCACGAATGGTGCCATACACTTTAATTTGGTTGGGTGGATGCAGCATAATGGCGGATCTGCCGCAGAGATTCAGAGATGATGAGATCCTGTACTTTTGCGACGACACCGAAGGTCCGAAGCACCTATACAGCTTCTTCCTCAGCAGTCTGTACTGTGCTAAAGATGATCAACAAATCGATCACGATCAGAGCCGTACCAAAGGATCTTTGCTGATTTGCCAACCCTTAAGTGCGAAGGGAACTACTTTTGTGGGTCCGTATTCAACAGTCTGATGCTGAACACCTTATTTTTCTTCAATGTTCGATGCTGGCGAACAGGTCACGATCCTCTGATCTTGATGCAGAGAGTCACGAAATGATTGCTCGGCCAATGAAGTGTGTGCGCTGACCTTCACTTCTTTGACCTTTGAATTATTTACAGTGTTCACTCTCTTCAAGAAGCACAATTTATTTTCCCACACTCTACACTGTAGAGGCACACGATCATCTCTATCAATTCGTAGATTACAGGTATTTTTTGCAAATTTCGCGGCTATTACTTTCCAATTCATTTGAAGCGCAGACATGACTGCTGAAACAATAATTGGCCGCTGTTCCTTTGAAGTGAATATTTCTTAACTCAAAAATCAGAGGTTAAAATATACTACCAAAGATTGTGGAAATTTTCAAACTTTTGTTAAATTTAAAGGATTAAGGAAAACAAAGAAAAGGTAACCCTTTTTGTGCCAGCGAGAGTCCTTAATCTCACCCTGGAAAATCGTGCTAATTTAAGACAACTGAACAGTAGCCATTCTTTCGCTGCGACTGAAAAACACAAGTAAGGAAAGGGTTACTTTTCAGAAGTCCAGCTAAGATCACTTAATTGGTTTACGATCCGGAAAGTCACCCATTAAAGGATTAGCATGGCATAAAGTCAATGCCAAGTAAATGCCAAGGAAGTGACAATGAATGCACGGGATTACTTCGACAGCTTTCAAAATTATTCTATTTTGATTTATTGGGTTTTTTCAACATAAGATATATTGTAATTGATTTACCGATAAATCAGGTTGTATTTTATAATTTCTGTTGCCATGTATTTTATTTGGTAATTGTTGATTCTTGCCGTTGATCTCAGAAATCTATTTGCATATTCAGTACTCGAATAAATGACATCACATATTCACATGCGCATGTGGTTCAGCGATTATCTCAATCTAAAGTAAGAAAAATGTACATTCCCAAAATGAAATCTTTTTCAGTGCATAACGGAGGATTTTTTTTCCGTTAATGCTGCCAGTGTTGAGATTAATATTGGCGAACACAAAGACTTAATTATCGAGTTCAAAGTTCTTAAAAAGTGTATTAACATTTCATCAATTAATGGTGGGCTTAAAATTTGGAAAGGGTTACTCGAAAAAAACATCGAGGAAGTTAAATAAGCGATGGTTTCGTTGGTGATGGACTATATTTTTGGTATTAAGTGCATACTCTTAATGACATTTTTTTCAGATACCATCCTCCGCTAACGAGTGGGTTCAGCGATGCTCCCTTAATTGGCGGTCCAACGATTCATACAAAGACCGTTGCATGTGCAATAACCAGCAATCACCTTGGCTAATTAAAGTTCTGTTTTGCCGAGGCCTAGTGCATTACCTACCAGTCTGAGTACTTGTAAGATATCCCCAGAGGTCATTTGAGACACAACGTGCGGCCATGTGTACCTGCACCGGCATGGCGTACCTGCCCCAATCTCCACCGTTGCCCGCCTCCTGACATCAACCAAATGTATTGGCCTGATCCGGTGATCAGTTCAAGTATTTCACATAAAGCACGCGGCGATTTGTTAAGAGATCGTTTGCGATAATGAGCGTACGCGTTCCGCCGATCCACCAGAAAACAGCACTACACACGGCACCTCGAATCGGGCTGACATTATCAGGCCCCCTTGAGTGGTTTTTGCTGCAAAAATAAAATAATTCAAAAAAATAAAAATTGCGAATATGGGTAAAAAGATCATAACAGCAAAAAGAAGGTAAATTTAACGATGGTCGTAAGAAATGCAAAGACCGCCAGTCTGGGACGAATACGGTCCAGAGGAGGCTGGCGCGCAATAAAAGCAGAACGTCCACGAATGTGTGCGCACCTGTTGGTGGAAATCTCCTTTGTACAATGTACACTGCACTGGCGCTCATCTATGCAATATGCATATTATTTATTACGATAAACTCTTAAGAGTATACAGTGATTACAGACGAAAGCCACTTCGCTTAAATCAACGCCTTGTGGCGGTCGGTGCCTGCAGTTGCCCCTCGGAATTTCAACTGAATGCAAATTCTGGCCAAATATTTGAAAATTAGTATGCAACGTAAACTAGTGAAAGAGTCTTATTAGCACTTTGGGGTAGTGTAAACAAAGCTAGATCGTCCCGGGGGTAAATTCTTACGGCAATCAGCGGTATTTGGGGTGGTGGAACAAATGCAAATTGCTGCCCGATTCTGCTTTCTATCATGATCAGGTAGGTACATGCGGCCAAATTACAGGTGGTAATGTCCTCGAGGTTTACCCTAAATTGAATGCCACAGTTGATTACAGTTGTGCGTAAACATGAAACTTCGCTGTGCTCGGACTCATTCTTAGCTGGAGCACTTTGGCGTTATCTGCGCTATCACTTTGATCGGAACAAAGAAATCCAAAGGATAATGAATGTGTAAGGTTGCGCTTCGAGGCTGACGACAAAGTGATCGCGAGTGCAGGGATAAGGGAAAAAAATCGAGCAAGGCTATCAGCTTAAATTGAAACAGTTCGCTTTCAACTGGTATACAGTCACTGGCCGCCCCACCCTAAGCTGATTAAGTGTCCTTCCAATAAAAGCCGATACGATCAGACACGCCGCGCGGACCGTAATTCTGCCGCGGCACACGAAGCAATGAGTCCGCGCTAACCGCGGAGACAAGAAACGCAAAAGATCGGTTCAAGGAAAGTATATTCCTGGCCATGCATCTTTGAAGGAGACTACAGCTAATGAAAAACGACAGTCGTGCGGCTCGGCTGCGTGGGAAAGGGCACTACCGTCTGATCTCTGGAATGCAGATCTGCGGCGTGCCTCCTCCGATGATGGTGCCCAACGAAAACGCTCTGCCTTATATCGGTCAACCTATGGCGATTGTGTCGCAAAAACCTGAACCAAGGGATTCCTGTTTGCCTTTCTGAATCCCTTTAAATCGTCTGTAATTTTTCTGAATGATCTTGCACGATCAATTCTCAGCCGTTTTTCTGCGCTCTGAACGAATTCTGCGAATCCATGATCATTTTCGGTACCACTCATCCCCATTCTTCTTCAAACTGAATCATCTTTTTCTGCTCGAAGCTATTCGCGTACAGGATCATTTTAGGAACGGATGTCCCACCACGATTTATATCTGCACTTTGATGAGGCAAAACTAAAGCTAGTGGTACTTTCATTGTTTCAGGTTGCCCGATCGCGTGCATTTTGCCCTTCAACTTGGGTCCATTTAAATTCTGTTGAGAGTGATCGCGTGGCCATAAATGGCAAAGTTGCTCTCTGGTGCCGCGTTTGCATTGAGCTTATCGAGGGCAACGACAAAGGAGCGGGGTGACCTATTGCTCGGCTCGATTTTTATGGCAAGATCACTTAGCCGCCAACAGAACAATGTTCCGCAGACACTGGTGTTGTGACACGTTGATTACTTGGCGGGCCGCTAGTGACTTATAAGCCACCCATAAATTTATATTAGCGCATACATAAATTTTGAGTGTTTCACCAAGGAGCCATTAAGATGAATTACTCATCGGGCAACAAAGGGAGTTTTATAGCCTCAGTATAACATGCTATACTTTTATTTTCTTCACCTCCAAATCTAGCTGTTACTGAACGATCCCATTACTGCGTGGTTGTGGATGACTGTTCATGATCCTGTCGATCATGCAGCATTTCCGGTGTTGCACACTCGCGAGGCATTCGCCAATAATAAAGATTAATGGCAATCTTAAGCTGCGTTTTATTGAGATCAACGAGCGGAAAATATAAACCGGATATTAAAACTCATCAATGCTCTTTGATCCTTGCAGAAAGGAACCTTGATTATCAGTTGACACAATTTGTTTGCATCAGTTATCTCGCACTCGCCATATTGCCACGCTCTGTTTTTGGTTTTCTTTGTTTACCTTCCTGATCGTTGACGTCCACTCCACATATGTGCACAATTTCACTTTATTTCCGCTTCTACTAACTCTCAACCCTGGCTTTAAAGTAAACCCAAAAAAATCTATTTTTATTCCACTCGGGAATATTTTTGGTGCATCGAGGCGAGATCTGTGGCTATTTTCAGTGACCGCCCATTTATTTGCATACCAGAGCAGTACCAATGGCCAGCGTAATCGGCTCCACGTATGAACTATGCGCGGCCACTTACAAAAATATCTGCCAAGTATGCCGCCATGTGGATGAAGTGAAAATAGATAAATTCACATAAAAGCCCCATCGGAAAACAGGATAAATACCAACCTGTGGAGGTGTATAGAAAGAACAACAATCTCAACTGCCAAAAGTGATTATTTATAAAGTTTCTGGCTGCCGCTTCTAAGAGAAGTTCGTCATTGGTGCCGGCGGATTTGTTCATATCCTGACATTTTTACGTTTTGCGCACGTGAGATATTGCAAAAAGATTGATGGTTGATATTTCGTCCGCCAGGTTCTAGATTTCTAGAAAACGCCATTTAAAAATCTGTGAATCAATTGGTTGTTATTTTTCGTAAATCGTATCGAAAACGTCAAGGACTAGTTTGAAAATATTTCTGTCCTAATCATAACAAATAAAATTTATGATTCCAATACTTTATATACTTTATAAATAGGTGATTCAAAGGCAAACAGTTACAAACTTCAATATTTATGAATAATATTGTGTTTAGGAAATAACAGGCGGATATCGTCTGGAAGGTTCAACCAAATGTCTCAGGATTCGTTTTCAGAACCTTAATGTCTTCCTCTAGAAACATATTTTTATCAGTGTTTCTCAATTATTGTTTTGAAGGAAAACAACGACCTCTAAGGTGATTATGCCTTCCTCACATCCAAATACCAATCTAATATTAGAAATTGGTTCGATGGCAAAATCGCTGACGTTCCCTTTCGATAAATTTTGAATTTAGCACAGACTCGAAAGTTACGCTGCACTCGTCCACATTACATGGCCGCCTACTACTTGTGAAATTTGTTGAAATTTCGGTGTGAGGCGGAAAAGTTGTTAGTGTCAAGATAAATGGCGGTCTGGAAAACGTAGAGACCCATTTCATTCATGCAGTCGCGACTCGCGAATTAAGATGGAAACGCATGCGCGACGTGCTGCCTCCGACTGCGGCAGCACTTTAATGTCGTTGCACGTAGTTTTTGCACACGCGTGGGCGAATCGTTTGCTTGGTAATTTCTTTGAACACTTACAATCCACACAATGCAAATTTTGCATAATTTCTACTGCTTTATGTCGGACTTTACACACTGAATGCAAATTAGCACTAAAGACAGCCGATTGTGATGAGTTATGACTTTTAATATGGATCGGGGCAAATGACAGGTGTAGTGTGAAACATTTTGCAAAAATTGTTGCAGACAAATGACGCCGAACTGCAATAACGCCATTGCGGAGGTTGAAGGAAGTTCCATATACTGCACTTCCTAAAGCCAAATTTTATGCAAGACAGCACCAATGAGATGAAGCCATTTGCATATATTACAAATCGGTCTTTTCCTCTGCCGCGAATACCGAAAGGACCCATCATTCACACTTCTGCATTCAAGGTTGCTGTTGTCTGTTTAACCCTCGAACTTTTTTAGCGGCATTACTGAAAGATTATATAACCATATAAACCAGATAATATAACCAGATAAATAACCATAGAAAATATATAATCGGTTATTTTATTTATTAATATTTTTCTGTTGAGGTAAATAACAGGAATTGGGGAATAGTTTACAATTACAACTTTGAATGAAGATAAAAAAAAACATGGAAATTACGTTTAAAAAGACACAAAAACATAAGGTCATAAAAAATCCTGAACGAGCATTCTTATAACATGTAATCGTCCCTAATTGCCATCCTGTGCGAACTTAGCAGCTTGCAGACTTTCCGGTCAATCCATGGTTATCCAAGCCGCTTCAAATGCTCTAGCATTGCAATTATCCACATTCGAAACATGACTCTAGAAAATGTCCTCCAATCGGTACAATATCCATCATAAATAAATATCCTTTTCCTGCTAAACTTCCAATAAATCCGTCTTTTCCTCCATTCTTTCATCAGTTAAAGACAAATTTTGCCTTGCCATACTGCAAGGATTTAAGCAAAATTCCTTTCTAAACTCATTAAGTGCGGAACCCTTGCAAACAAGGGTTGAACTGAAGGGATTTAGCTAACCTCAATAAAGTCATAAAACGGTGCAGTAAAGGGTGTTTTCACCACTCTGAGCCATTTTGCAATTCTGGAAATTCAAATGCAACAAGATGGCAATTGTTCGATGCCGTTGCAGTTGCAGCATTCCTTTAACTGCATATTGGCATATTTTTGCAAAAGTACGGGTTGTCGCTAAAACAGTTAGAGTTACAAACCTTGGCCACTATTGTTTTTATCGCGATTTTCCGTTTTAACGGCGATACCCCGTTAGATTTTTTACGATGAAAATCTGGCAAAAATTCGTAAAACTGTGCAAAAAAAACACTGCAAAAACTATCCAAAGTGCCAGGAAGATTATCCCAGGGACTCCTTGAACCAAATAACCCGACCGTAGTCGGAATTATTGTTTCGGAGAACAACGACAGGATTTATTGAGTGCAATAAGTTAGTCAAGTTTTTGCATTGTGATAAAAATTTGCAAAATTCCTTGACAGACACACGAGTAGCGGATTTTATTTTATTGCAAGGGTTAAAGGACTGTCGTGTGCGAATGTTTTCGTCCAGTGGCAGCTATCCAATTATGACCGAGGCTAAACCCTTTGCAAGTGCTATAATCCTGTTAATAACTGATCCTTTTTGCTTCTGTTGTCTATGGTATACTGAGTATTCGGAAGCATGTCGGAAAGGATTGACTTAGGATTTAACCCATTCCAGATAAAGACGTATTGAGATGCCGAGGTACTTCAGGTAAAGCCAGAAACAATGAAGTTAATGTTGGCAGTGGAGGAATTTTTGCAAATTTATGGCAATGCAATTTTCGAACATAAATACAAATTAAAAAAGGATAATTTATGACACTGACTTTTTCTAGATTCTAATTCACATTTGAAAGCAAACAGCAATGCCCTAATTTTTTTGTTGATTGATAATGTGAAGAGTTTTTGTGGAATTAGGTAAATGAAATCAATAGGACAATTTGTGTTTTTGTAATAATATTATCCTCTATATTTTTATTATAACGCCTGAAAGAGCCTATGATTTGAAAGAACTTCATAAAACTAATCTAAAGTATTTGTTCGGCAAGATGTCATTGTGTTCATCTATAAATCCATAATGTTCACAAACATGCGTTTAAAATAAACGTAATACATCAATCAAATTTTATTAAGGTGGCCCAGTTTTTTTAAATAAATTTTCTTTAGGGATTTCTTTCTCAACATGTGCTAAATGTCCGAACATGATTGACCATCGGCAAGCGAACAGTTTTGAGCAGAATGACTGTTAACTGACCCTTAACTGACAGACATGGCATTGAAAAGATTTTATTTTTTAACCCTCGCATTCAATGTTAAATGGAAAATGCAGGTTTTTATGGGGATTTTATTTAACAAAAAAAAAGTTATAAGTAGATTCATCAAGTTCCTGAACCAGTATTATAAAAAAAAAAAAATTACAAAGCGTATATTGTGAGATTGCATTAAAGAATATACCAGTAAATAAAATTAAAAGTCAGTTTCAACAAATAAAGAAAATTTTAAATGAAATACCAACAGCACCAATAAAAAGTGCAAATTATGGTAGAAATGTTGTATTATTAGAACCACTTTACTTCTTATAATATAATTCAAAAACAAATTATGCATTTTTTTGCGTCGCTGATTGTTGATAGCATGATGTCAGCGAAATAAATAGTTGTAAAATTGATAACAAATATGGACAAGAAATT
This sequence comes from Leptogaster cylindrica, assembly GCA_963082835.1. Taxonomy (NCBI): domain Eukaryota; kingdom Metazoa; phylum Arthropoda; class Insecta; order Diptera; family Asilidae; genus Leptogaster; species Leptogaster cylindrica. The sequence goes on from OY720109.1 coordinate 3,770,571, forward strand.
CTTTGATGGAAACATTAGTTCTTGTGTCCATCAAAAATTCTTTTCATTACGCCATAAAAATGGCAGTCGCTTACCTTCTAATCTTGGAGCTGTGCTTGTTAATTTTTCGCTTGGACTACCCAATTTACCCCTGAAACCACATTTACTAAACAACCCAGCAACAATTTACAAGCAATTAGCAAACTTCAGCCATAGAGTGATCGGGCAGGGATGCATCGATAAATTGCCGGCGCACATCCTCCGATCGGACGGTCAGCATTTGTTTCTATTTTGAATCGCTTATTGAATCAGTGTGGGCGTCAGCGTTTTTAGCTTCCTTATCTCATCCGAACATCCTATCGTCTGAGGCTCCTCTCTTCTCATGATATCTGTGGCTGGCAGCATCCCAAAATCAAAACCAGGTCTGTTCTTTTTTTCCTCATTCACCGTGACAATCGTATTGTGCCTCTCAGTTGGGTTGTCGTACACATCTCCAAAGCACGATCACGACCAAGACGAGGCCGCTGCTGTGGCCACCTCACCTTCCTGGAGCTGCAGAAATAAATAAAACCGGCAAAATGTAGACCTTTTATTTATGAAAAACGTTCACTGGAAGGAGTGCTCGATCTCAGGTGCGCGTTTCCCACACTTTTATTAACGAACTTCGGTTGAGGTTCGTTGTCTACGTCTGCTCCTCCGCTGCCCCCTCTTTTGTCTTATAGACGTCTGAAGAGTTTTTATTCGCCTCTGATCGCACCGATCAACATTTTAGTGACTTGTAAAATGGATGGGCTCCGAACTTGGGACCGACTTGAAGTTCAGCTCCTTTTACGTAGTAAATCTCATCGAGGTCTAGTGGATTTACTTGCTTGACGGTGGATTCCACGGGCGTCTTCTTCAACAATCGCGATCTGTAGTGCGCGCGATCACTTCTGGTGGTGATCATCGCGAGATGATTAAAGTGATGCATTGTTCGAAACGTGAGGATCGCTTCGACAAGGCTTTCAAATCAATGAAGAATTCCGTCGTTTCGTCACAAATTGTTTTTCCCAAGCAACCGGACCTAGTTGCGTGTTTAAAATATCAATAGTTTGCTGCACTTTGATCGCCATTAATAGTGTAAAAAGCTATAATTCACGTATGAATCACGTTTCCGCTTGGAAAACAGCAACGACGTCTTCTCCGAAGTCGAATTGCCGCACGGAGTTAGTGAACGTAGTTGATTGCTTGAATTAATCAAGCACCCTCTTCAAGCCACATGGTAACCACCACTATTCGTATTTCATAGTAATCTCAGCGAACGACACGCTGAAAAGCAAATCTTTTTGACTAAGTGCAGAAATTATTGCACTGGAAACGAACTAAACACCACAAATAAACTGGTGTCTAGGCTAGTTCTAGCATTGACTAGTTTGAGATGCCAGTCAGGAAATTCGAGTTCCTTGCCATCCAGAATATCAAGCCCAATGATTTGCATATCTAGCAACTGATTCCAGAATTTACAGGTGCTCAAAATTACAAGGATTACTCGTTTCCAAGTGATTGATGATTTTATGCTGTCAAGCAGCGATTTCTCGAGATGATTAATACCGGGGGTGGCTTGTTGTAATAGCGTTGTTTGTCTTGAATGATAAGATACTATTGCTGTTGACATTCGCGATATGAATCGTCTGGACATTTCCTCAGCGCGAAAAAATATGCAGTTTTGTAATCATTCTTATCAATCAAGAGGTGCATTTTTCGAATGCATACCTTCTGTTAATATTTTGCACTTCAATTTATGTCATCAGCCGCATATGTCGCGAAGGCTTTTCATCTATTTTTGTTTACAGTATTTCAATCCATTGTTATTATCAAATTATGGAAACACACGCTCTTATGTGTTTGCAAAAATGAGAGTACTGTTCGGGTTCATCATTTCTAAGAGGTCATTAAAAAGTCAATCGATAATAAAGAAGTACTTCCCATTTTGATTACAATATTTTTATTTCAAAAGGTATTTTAAAACAAAAACGTAAATAAAACACAAATATAAGTGTAGGAAACGTATTTCCCTGTCAATGTAAAAATGAAACACGATCGATTTCTCCCGGAAACAATTGTTTATATAAACAGGAGCACAATTCCGATGCATTAGTCTTCCGTGCATGAGCTTAATAAAAATTTCAAAAATAAATATATTTACTAAATTACAAAAACTGGTCCATGAAGATATTCTGCAACTAATTCCCAGCAAAGCGGCCATATACTAAATCACGGCAGTTAACAAATCACGTTAACGAGATTAGCCGACGAGCATATCGAGTTACTGCCACAGCAGCAGGAACCAATGCAAGGAAATCAAAAGTGATCTCTATTGATCCCATCGATCATTAGACGGCACATCAATGTCTAACGAGAAAACAGAAAACATCCACAGTCAGCATAATGCGGCCGCAACGGGAGCCAGCATCCCGCAAGATCCCCTCCGCCTATCATCCGATTCAGCCTTCACACAGAATTTCCCGCATGAAAAGAGATCACACCGCGACGGGGCAGACTAAGATTCTTGATCGCGCCGTGATCGTGCTCCACGAGCAGCACCTAAGGAAAAATGACAACAATAAAAAAAAAATTAAGAGGAAATAAAGAAAAAAAGAATCATAACATTCCATGAGACCGTTCTGTGCGATCACACGACTTCGACAATAGCAAACGTCGTGCCGTGATCAATGGCATGGCGCGGCCGCTGCCGCTGACTGTCGTATTTGAATTTAATGAAATGACGCACGAGGAGGGGAAATCGGTTATATAAACTCGATATGTCTGTCTACCTGTTGAATCGTTCATATTGCTGTCCCACTCTCAAGCGCCTATCCACATTGCCACCTCAGTTGGGCGAAGATCACTGAAGATCGTGGCCCTCGGCCGGGATGCTGGAGAAACTGACGTCTGCATCCGCGCCGAACAGGAGCATCGCCAGTCAGAGCCTCAGCAACAGAAGCATCAACGCGTGCTTCTCGGATCATCCCCTCCAAAGTGATCGCGTCGGCGAAGATCGCACACGCCACGACAAAGTGCTTCCACCGCGCACTGCCGTCAGAGGAGAGACCATGTCCCTTTATTTTTAATGAACACTGTACCGGGCTGGTATATAAGTGATCGTCATGTTATATACAAGGCGCATGGCAGTGCAGTGGTAGTGGTTAAATGGCCTAGGGTTCGTGCGATCAGTGTGTGTCGTTGCGTGTGGCTTGTCTGCGGAATTATTCTTTTTTATCACTTGTAGATCGGCACCGGCTCAGTTGGTGATTGAGGCTCTGGCACTCGAGATTCTCAGTCAAGACCGCGCCGACGATTGATAATAGAACGACGATCGAAGCAGCAGCAACAGGAGTGCAGCAGTATCGGCAGTAGACAGTGTGATTCACAGAGCTTTTGTCGGCAACAGAAAACCGCTGTAGTCCCCCATTCAGAGGTCGTGCAGCAATCAGACGAGCACGGTCCGTCGTAGAGCAAACAGCCGGAAGGGTGTCGTGCGATCAACACTCCACGAGATCTCGCTACTTGTGACTGTTATTAATTGTTGCATATGAACAGCATTGATTTCAATTTCAACACGAATCGCGTTACAACTGAAAGTGAACTTTGATTTTTTTCAACTGATTTGTGCCGCGCAGAAATGACATAAGAGTGATCTACAAATTATCAAGTAATTGACAGTGGATAGTTCGAAAATAATAACGTGGTTTTAAGTGATATTAAATCTAAAAAAGAGAGTTAAAAACAAATAGGACACATGAAGATGGTTACTGGAATCGGAACTATCTCGTCCAGCACCCCAGGCAGCATTATGCCCAGCGTGGGTGGTGGCCAGATGCCACTCAAGGAACCAGTAAAAAGTGATCGTCGGGTAAGTAGTTCACGATCTTATCAATAAATAAAATTGTTCTCAGCAATCACGTTTCCTTATTTGATGACCATGAATACCAGACTTCGGTTAATTTTTTTTGCTCTTGAAAAATTTACAATGCCTTACAACTTTTTACACGTGATTCGCGGAGTTGATATGAAGCATAGCGCATATCGATCGTGGCCTGGTGCTGCTAGGTATTTATTGGCTAGAGAAACGTGAGCTGGGTTATATGTTTTGCGATTCGGAGATTACTGTCAGGGCTTATTAAATTTTTGAAGTACTGCGAATTGGTGATAAAATGTAACATCGCTCGTGCATGGATCTCAAGAAAAATGTATGTGGGGTGATTTTTGAAGTGATCGATAGAACATTTCATTTTATCTCAAGTTCTCAAATGTCTGAAAAATATGAGTATATTTAAGTAGTCAGTTATGGTATTTACTTATCGTCGTAAATTGGTTTTCAAATTATCACGTTTCGTATAAATATGTGTATGTTATTAACGTTTGCAATATCATAAAAATTTATCATCACGTGCAAAAAACGAATTCCATCTTCAATTACCCAAAATATTCACTCCCATAATTTCAACTGAAGCTTGTCGATACCATGTCAAAATAATGATTACGCCTCAACCAACTTCAGCTCGCACCAAATTTGAATAAGATCACAAAAAATATTCTTCCCAAATCCATATCACTGCCTACTTTCAGCCTACAAATTTTGTGTGGTTTTCTTTTTAAAAAATTCTCGATGAAAATCAACCGCATAAATTCAACCACTTCAGTCACCTCTGTCAATCAGTACCACTTTCCAAATACAGCTCACCTGTACAAGAGTCGGTCACCTGTCAGATATTCTCCCCCATCCATACCATATTGGTTCGTGAAAAGAGTCAATATTATTTGCACACCTACCCTCGTCAGTAGCATACGTGGATGCTGAAAGGCAGAAGTTGATCAGAGGTTTTAATCACCCACGACAGCAAAAGAGGTACATGGCTCGCCGGGCAATCCATTATGAGGTAATCGAATGCCTACATAAAATTCGTGTATATACCTCAATTGTATTTTTGGGGCACTTTATCTGCTCAATATCAATTCAGAAGAAATATTGATTACACTCGATCGCATCGCATGGGCACGAGTGCAGCTGTTGCTAATTGAATTCTACTGAAACGAATCGTTGGTCGAAGAGGTCCTACCTCCCCCGCAACATAATTTCACTTTGATAAGTCGAGGATTCGTGCGGCGTCACTTCCCAAACGCACAGCGTCGGTGGTTGGTTTTAGTTCGCCTTCTCGTATCAACCACGCAAAAAAGCTTGACAAACCAAAACAGATAAAATAAACAAATGTCGGTAACCAACTTGCCTGCCGCCTGCCGGGTAAATCGACGTCAATCGATACTTTTTGTTTCCACTGAAACTCAAACACAACTCTTACTTAAATTGCAAAATAAGCAATTGAACCCACAAAAGCCCTTCGATTGCGACTTAGAAATTTTACGGAAGCTAGTAAACGCGCCAACTGGCATACTAAATAATCGGACCGGCACATTCCACAGTGTTTCGCTATTAATTAGGTCACCTACCCATTCTACTCCCCTCTCAATTCCCGCAACTCCTTGGCGTCTGATTTGGTGTGTCCGTGGGAATTTAGTGAAACTCACACGTCATCGATCTGGATACGGACAATCACTGAATCGCGACCTCCCACTTAGCTGAAACAGTTTTTAAGGAATCTTCCCTGATTGACTTGTTTTCCTAATCTACCGCAGATTCTGTATTTATGCCTCGCTCGTGGTCGTATTTTTGGCGCTCTAGCCATATTTTTGGCATCTGATCCAAAACAACGTCCCAGCCGCGATCATCAAAGCGGCCGGCCCACTCCACGAGTAGGTTGGATACGTGTTGATTGACTAAATTGATCGCCATGGCTTGCAGGCGCTCTGCGTACAGCGCACGCGATCGCCCGCAAATCGCCCGCGCAACGATGTCGCTCAACATCCAATTTCATTTACTTATTTGCAATTCCTTCCTTCGACTTTTTCCTGGCATTCGACCATACTGCTCATTGTTGGGCATGAGGTATGACTAACCGATTTTGAGGTTTTTCGTCGCAGCACGTCCACGATCACCGCCTAGCGGAGACCGCATTATGTTGTTTTAAATCCGCGCTAATCTGCAGCTAGACTAACTCTCAATGCGATCAACGTGCGTGCGTAATTTTAGCGCAATATGGGGTCAAGCACGATCATTTTGGTGCTGGCGATACTCGATCCAATTTTGGTCGTTCAAAGGTGGGATCTACGTTTTTAACGCGCCGAACTTTGTGAATTATGCATTTAATTAACGTTTAAAGTGTTTATGGATGAACAAGTTTGTTTTATGGATATTTTTGTTTTTATTTACAGTCGAACAAACCGATTATGGAGAAAAGGAGGCGGGCAAGAATTAACAATTGTCTAAATGAACTAAAGACATTAATTCTGGATGCTACCAAGAAAGACGTAAGTGTCTTTTTATTTTATGACAGTGGTCTTTTATGACTGATTATTACATGTACATTTTTGGTTTAACGTTTAAGTGATTTTTGGGTTATGACTTTTTAAATTGTTTGAAGGCATTAGTAACAGATCTAGTGTTAGATTAGAGTTAGAGTTTTCTAACAAAGTCAATTCTGTTTAGATGTAGAATTTTTTCTGAGAGTAACTTGAAAAATGTTAGAGTACCAAATCACAGAAAAAAAATTATTTCCCTTGTTTTTATATAGATTTTTCTTTTATTTACAGCCAGCACGTCATTCCAAATTGGAAAAAGCTGACATACTTGAAAAAACTGTGAAACATTTGCAAGATCTTCAGCGTCAACAAGCAGCGATGGCTCAAGCTGCTGATCCAAAAGTAATAAATAAATTCAAAGCTGGTTTTACTGAATGTGCTAACGAAGTTAGTCGATTTCCTGGATTGGACACAAATGTTAAACGTCGATTACTACAACATCTCAGCAATTGTATTAACGGAGTCAAAACCGAATTACCTCAGCATCGTAATACCACACCTCAACCAATTCAACCGGTTCAAGTGCATATGTTACCATCACCGCCAAGTTCCCCCGAACAGGATCAATCAAGTCAAGTTCTTACCCATTCAACACAAATTCAGGCTACACCCAATGGCTACTTTTTACCAAACGGCGTTCAAGTGATACCAACAAGACTGCCGAATGGTAATATTGCGTTGGTTCTTCATCAGAATATACCTCAGGCGACTCAGCTGCCAACATTGGTTCCTATACCTAGTCGAACGGCTTCAACAGGATCAGCAGCCTCAACGCCCTCATCCAGCTACGATCGTGTGTCAAGGGACAACACCATTTCACCAACAATGTATACACCGCCAAGTCCTGCGAATTCATATGAGGCCATGGACTGTAAACCTTCGGTGATCCACCATGCATCCTCATCCCACAGCAGTCATAGTGGGTCACATCTTCAGCCAGCATACAGCCAGGATGCTGCACCATTGTCCCTGGTGATAAAGAAGAACAAAGAGGAGGACCAACCTTGGAGACCATGGTAAAGACTGACCCTTAATTTTTAAAAAAAAACTGTTTAAGCCCCGAAACTGTTGTGCATAAATATAGCTAGTATGGTCTCAAAATTCCACAACTGACCTGAATTAGAATGAGACATGGGAGGTGCGCTAGAATGCTAAGTGGCCGCTAAAAAACACATCGAAAACGACAGGCGAGAATCCCTGAAGACGAGCTTTCTGTGATACACAAGGTCAATTTGGGGCTGTGTAACGTAATGACGTGTGCGCACGCTTAGGTTGCGTAAGTCGCTTAAGTATGGCACTCGAAACGCGCCTTGATTTAAATTTGCATGGGTGAAAATTTCCTTCGAGAACACGTCGCTGGTGACAAGTCACTGTGATCTAAATTTAGTCTCGGCCACCTCGTTGAGGTGTTTGGGAAGTCCAAAGGCGGGAGGTGATCATCAGGCTTTGGCGATCATGTCTTTCGATGGCTCGTGATCGGTATTTAGATTAAGCACCTCATCTATTTCAACCATCGCCGATTCGCTGTGTTCTCTAAATTTACCAACCACTCTTCCGTTTAATACAGATTCTTGTAATCTAAGGACTTCTCCTCTGGTGGCAATTTGTGATAATAGCATGCAGCGCGTGTTAATCCTTTCAGCTGAACGCCGCGCCGCCGCCGCCGTTTCGACTGATGATCAACAATTTCTCAACATGTGCTACTTTTTTCCGCTTTCAAATTGCACGTAGTTCGGTGATTGACGTTAGATCTGACTAGACTTGTCGCTAAGGCTGCCATGGCGAATTCAACATTCTTGGATCAGAGCTTTTTCAACGACGACATGGATTTGCCGACAACGCAGATCACAATGAGCAACATTGTAGCAGATAGAACAATACTCAAATTCTCAAAAGCACCTTAAATTTTTTTACCTTTGCATCGCTTCTTCCAAATATTGCATTGAAATCTTTATATGGTTTTAGTTAGAGAAACTTAGTTGAAGTTGTGCTTCCCAAAGAGCTGTGAACAGCTGCCAACTATATTAAATGCCAGTTGTAGGATTTTAGCTATTAATCAATATTTTTCATTTGATGTTTAACAAAACAGAATGTCGACAACAATCACGCAGGTCTTCCCAGATTCTTTGTACATAAGTGAATTTATAAATAAATAATGTTAGATGCTTAGTAGCACTAGGCTTAGATCGTAGGCTAAAAAGACTAGACTCGATTTAAGATGTAGTTCAAGAACTATAATTTCTAAAATGTTGGATTTTACTTCACTTCATTGTAATCGATATTTTATTTATTTTCTGAAAGTCGTATTGGTACAAAATATGTATAAAAATGACACAAGCAAAGTGATTTTATTGTTAAGGAAATAAATAATTTTTTAAAAAATAAAAAAAGCATTTTCTTCAATTTTTACTTTCATATTTCAGATATACTCTTTTGTGCTTTTGACGTTTAAAAAGTAAAAAAATAAAATGCCAACTGGAATTGTTTATAGGTCTTGTTGAAAAAATCCCCCTTGAATATAATAAAAAATACTTAGTGCTTAATGGCTCTATAAAACAATTACATTTAATTCACGGATGTTCAACAGCAGCAGTGACGCAATTATTAAGTGGAAATCAATAAACCTGTCTTGCATGAGAGCCTTTTATAATATTGTGCAAAGATTTATGTCTCAAGCCGCGCAAGATCTCCAACAGGCGAATCTAATGTACGCTTCTGATTAGCGAATAATCGTAAAGCAAAATCGAGAGTTGTTTATTTGTACGGACTAATTGAATTGAGTTGTACCGCGACACACTTCGCGCAATCGGCGATCGCTTCACCGACCGACGGACAGACGGGCGTTGGTGTCCGCGTACACCTTCTTTAGATAATATGTATATCTAAATTGCTTCCGTTCTAATTCCACATGGTGGTGCCGCGCCTCACGGGTGCATCGTGCATGCAAACAAAACTACCCAGAAAAATGCAATATGTGCTTTTAAAAGTCGCTGCACATACCTGGACTTTTGACCTGCGAATATTTTTGCGCACACGAATTCCTTGGCATAGAAATTTGGTTAGCATTGCTCTAAGCCAACCGATGCGACGTCTTCCTCAAAAAGAAAACAAAAGAAACGAGGGCAAGCGGAAAAAGAAAACAAATGCCAACTTCCATTTCCCCGGCATTGCATCGACAAACGAATGCAGGAAATTGAAAATCACCTCTAGTCCATACGGAAAGTCACCTGCGTAGCGAAGTATTTTTGCATTCCGCGACATCACGGCCGGAAAAAATCCTCAACGAAGCAAAAGTACTCAGCAACACTCGGACGACTTAACACAGGTCAGCGCAACTGTTGCCCGGGGCAGCAGATAAGGCCCCGGCGAGATGCCAGCGACGCACATGGCTCTGCGACAGTGGGGTATCCAAGGGGGACTCAGGCACCCTTCTCCCCTTTGCCTTAAAAAATCCAATTTCGTTATATAAATAACCTTTTTTCTGGGGGGCTATCCATAGTTGTAGACCCCCCCCCCCCCTTTGAGGTAATTCTAGATCCGACCCTGTCCCGCACGACAAGCGGCTTTATCCAGAAGCACGTGCGTCGGTAACCACAGCTTGGGACGTACTATCTAAACCCGGCTATCGCGGTCTAGAAAGTTGGGTTTAGTTCAGATAGATCAGGATCTTGGGGCGTTAGAACATTCACAGGACAATACGGCTGCGCTTCTTTAACAACGGCTTTCAAAATCTCTAGCTTCACGCCTTCACGGACGCAACTCAAACTTCCGGATAAACAGAAAGTTGAGGCGCAAAATAAATTGAAGACGGAAGGCCGCTGTCGCCGGTGTAGTCGCGTCCGCCTAGCCTTGTTTCTGAGTCGCGTGGTAGCAAAAGCTTTGCAACACCGAAGCTCGCCAATCCGCCCGAGCGCCCCACGGGGTCACATTCGTCTCAACTGCAACTCACAATAATAATTGTAGTCGAGTCGAGCTAGAATTGCGGTTTTTGATGCATAATTCCCAGCCGCTAATGAGCCTCGAGTCGCCACCATTACTCACGTCTAGAGCTTTGTGCGCGGCCCCATTTGGGGCTGTTGCTAATCTTTGAGTGCAGATGTAAATGAGTGGCGTGCGCATGCAAGAATTTTTAGATAGCCTGAGCGCCTGCTGGGATTACCCCATGACGTAACAATTAGATTCACAAGGTTCTTTGTACAATGAATCAGTTCAAATGTCAATGGATGTCGTCCAAATACTTGACCATAGGACTTTAGATGACCTTGAATTAGCTCAGTTCCGGCTTAGTAAGAAGAAATCGTGTCACTTTCGGTGGCCCCACCTAAACTCCGGTTCCGTGAAAAAGTCGCTCGAAGAGCCTTGATCTTCTGTCGTGGAGATAAAAGCAAATTCCTGGTGATAAAAAATCTGGAACTGCAATTTGCGAAATTTAATGCATGTTATTAAAAATATTTTTAAACCTTTAAATTAGTTAAATTCATAGATAAATGTAGGTAGATAAATGTAGGTACAATGTACATATTTTCAAATTATTCTTTATTAAAGCAATCAAGTCTGTTTCTTTTTTCTAACTGTAAAGTATTGCCAGCAGCACCTTGCTGAATGAATACTGGGCAGATAAGGTATCACTCGACATGGAGGAAAAAATCTAAATCCACGTGCATAAATCAGAATTAGCTGGAAACACATCTTTTCCGTCATTCCGTGGGTAAAAAGGGAAACCACTCGAATCTAGTACAGATCTGATAATTTCGATCACGAGTCGTCGAGCATGTGCAAATAAGTGTAGATATCGAATGAGGTCGGTATCAAATGGCTCTCTATGGTCTGAAAAGCCGAATCGACAGAGACGGTACCCGACGGCCCCTTTGGGATTACACGAGCAGAAAGTGCTTCAAATGCCATAAAACGTGCCGTCCCCGAATTTCAAAGATCTCGCAGCCGCGCCGGATCACGTGAATGGAAACGAGGTGCAATCGATATTCGACTCATTTTTCGAAAAATCTACTCCCCTCAAATATCACCCCCGCCAACGTCTTCGATGATCGACCAGGGGCACATGCGAATTGCGAAATTCATTTGTTGCTTTTGGGGTCGATGTGCCATAAAATGTTCAAACTTTTACTTTCGTGCTATTCAACTAACGAGATAAAGTGCCACGAGCGGCTATAAAAATAAATCTGTGCTGCGAAATTTATCGCTTTCCACGTAGGAATCATCTCCATCCTGCATCAATCGTGTTTACAATTCGCGATCATCGCCGACATGTTGATTATCACGTATTCTTTTCGCCCTGGTATTCCCCGAAATAGTAAAAAATAACAAATTGATGCATTAAATAAAACATCTGCACGCACTACTTAAGATTTCGTGGATATTGTGCTAAGTGATAATGGATGAAAAACAACAAATATAAGATCATGTTTTCCCTTGATTTTGATATCACTGATAAATTCAATGTTGGGTAATCACAATTTATTTTTTTGATAGCCGCGAGATTTCTCTAGTAAACACTTGATTGGAGGCAGGTGATCGCGCAAACAGAGGTTAATCACCTGCTTCAACACCGATCGATTCCTAACAGAGACATTATTATCAAAAGTGATTAAAAAATAAATAAATTGTACCTATATGAGGAGTACATCTTGGGAGTCCGAACTCGAGAAGTAAACGTAAGGCGCGGCCAATTGCCCCCGAACCCCTCCCATCCTGCGTAAAGTAAATTGAATCGAGTCACCCTGGCCGCGTCACGTTCAATTAGTGCTGGACATGCCCAGTGCGATAAAAATATAAAATTGCACACGCCTGTTCTTCCGCACGTAAATTGATCGTCGCATTTGAACGAACTCGAAATGGGGTCGGCTTATGACGCTCTGCGGACGTTGCATTGAGGCTCTTCCGTTTCAGCGTGTGCATGAAATTCGGCTAGACATAAAAAGAAATTTGCGTGAAATAAATATTTTGGGCATTAATATACAGAAGTCAGAACATATGTAGGACCACCAGTGCTTCCTATTACATAATTCTATATGATTTTGAAATTTTCAAAACGATTGCCCTGCTCCATGATAGTCATAAGGATAAGCACCACGCTTTTCTACTGTTGATCAATCATGGCATTCAGTCATATATCCAGATATGGCGACTTACCCAATGATAAGCATATTCTAGCAATTAATTGCAGCAAACAAAGCGCACCTCAACTGCGTCGCTCTACCTGCACCAAGGTGACCTTGATCTAAGTGCAGTGCACACTCAGTTCATCAGCCTTTCTCAGCGTTTCTGTGAGAAAATATTTGTTGAAGCCGGAACGGGGTGAAAGGCGGTGCCGGACATGGCAGCAGCATCCATGGATCTAATGCAATAAAATGCTTAGATAACACCCAAAGCGTTGCGAAAAGCGCATCTCACGTGAAAAACGGCATCGCGTACATCAACCAGGGAAGAATCTCCATCGCCCCCATGTTATTTATTTTCCCTTTCGAATAAGATAGGCCTCAACTACTCCATATCGCGGTCTCATATATCTCGACCCGCAATCAGTGTCATCGCGCGTTATTTATTTCCTGTTTCGCGGGTAAACAAGATAAGAAGCTACAGTCTAACCTTCACGATCCTAGGCTCCGGGCATCCTATTATAACTCTAAGCACCTAGGGGCAACACATACGGGAACAAGGAAGCTGTGACTGCCGCCCCATCTCTGATTTCCGTCGCTGTCATTTGACGGAACCGTCTCCCAGCAATTTAACCAGGCCCCGGACGCCAGTCAGTAAAAAATGCTCATTATCTGCAATCGGAAAACACTTGCGTGTGCCAAGATTCAGTAAAATTTTCCAGAGCACTTGTTTGCCACGTCGGGTTGATAATAACCGCGAGGTGGATGCGGTCTCGGGGCTCCGATCCGACGACCGTGGGGATACAAGCAATTGCCGCAGATATCCTCGCCGATGACTACCTATTTTTAGCCCCGAATTGTTGTGATAAGGCCGAAGCAACCACCGACGCGATAAGTCCAGTCAGGGTTTATCATTTAACAATAATAATAAGGTGAAAAAAAAATATGGAAGAGCAGAGGAGAAAAACAATGTCGTGCGTTCACTTAAGCGCGGACTTAATGCGAACAACACCTGAACCATGACAGCAGGTGACGCAAAATCAAAGTCAAAAACAAGATATATTCGTGGCAAATTAAAAGTAATAAATAGTTTCCATGGAATTCAGATATTATCCAGCTGAGAACTGAGATTGCACGTGCGGGAACCCGATCACGTTTATTAGAAGCATTCGTGGCCCGATTAGGTGTATTAATCAACGGCATCAAGCCAGTTTGCTATCAGCGAGTGTTACGGGTTTTTCCCACAGCGGATATAACTTCGCATCTTTTGCGACTTTTCTGGACATGAAGTTTATTTGAAACCAGGAGAAGGCGTAGTGTAAATAAAAATGTTCTAATTGTAAGTATAAAATTTTGAGAAAAATCGTAACAACAAGATGATTGTTGGTTTTAGGAGTTTTCAAAACCACCTCAGACACTATTCCTTGAAAATTCAATCAACTCAAGCCTGTATGTCTCGTTCCAATTAACCCTCAAATTATCAATTTGCAAACTGCCAATTTATGGTTTTATCTACTTTTTTTCGAAAATGAATCACGCAGAAGCTTCTCGTCGGCATTCATGCAACTGCAATGTTGGCCAGAATGGTGTCCGAATATCTGTGCCACTCGCATTCCGAGTCTCTGTTGCGAGACTACCCACATATCCAAACGTGCAAATAAATTTTTCCGATTCGATTCGCATATTTGCAATCGCCATTCGCCATTCGATAATGTTCCCATCCCATCCTCGAGCGCAGTGAGCCATCGGAGGCTGGCTTCAAGCCGAGTTGGCTTGATTGATTCTATTCGGAAAAGTCTATAAAGTTGGAACAAAAATAGACGTCGGGCGATATGCACACGGATTCTAACTGAGACGGGGATGCGGGGGCGCCGACATCTGAATATGAATAAAGACACGATCGGATGCATTCGGATACATTCGGTTGCCTAACACCGCACTCGACTGACCGCGCGTGTACACACAAATTCGGCAGAGTGTGTAACCGGCTTTTCGTCTTTCATCCTGGACTCATTGTTGCGCTACATTGCGTTACGTTTGGCTACACTCAAGTCGCGCGATCACGGTGTCATTACCGTCAATTCTTGCTTGGCTAGTGGCGGATGGCATGGGGCAGTCATCCATCCGACAATTTGGAGAGCATCATCCACAATCCGCCCGGATGCTCCAACGTCGGTTTGACTGGCTGAGTGGGTTGATAGGTGAAGTACCCCATTCTGACTGAGGGCCCCCAGGGCTCCTTGGGAAGGAGTTTGCGCCGACTGACTGAATTTAGACGTGCGCAAACGCTCTGCGCCACTGCCCGTGTCGTCTTTTATTCCTCCGTCTGATAATAACGAAACTTTCCGGCAGCCTGGCATAGTGTCATGCACTGGTAGTAAGTAAATGAGTTGGGCAGAACCGACTTGAGCGGGAAAATTATTTAAAACTTTTCCCATCACTAATTTTCTTGTTTATTCAAATTCGCATCATTCCAGTAACTTCGCACGAAAATTTTAATAAGAATTCGCCTAGCTACGGGCGTTTTTATTCCAGTTCAGTGGCCACTCTCTGGTGCGTAATTTCACCGTCTGCACGTTATTTTCGATTTATCTTACATTTATAAACCAATTGATGCGTCCAGGATTCGTCTACATAATTTAGCACTCAGAGTAGAATGCACTCATTGGCATCCCCTTCAAGTTTGTGATTATTCTCCGGCCACTCTCATGGCAACTACAATGATTCCTTAAATCTGTACAATGTGTGAATACTAATGGAACGGAAACATCAAATCAAACCCATTCAAATCTCATCCCTTAACAAATCAGCACAAAAAATCATCAGCAGTTACGAAACAAAACCTTTTTTTACAGAACAAAGAAATGCATAAATGACACTCAATTCTCCTGATAAACTCCCTGCGATAAAGGATCGCTGAACACTTTTAAGATAAATAAAATATTTTGACTGGCGCCTACCTGCATTCGGGGATGATGGAGTCCCTTGTTAATTAATTGAAGTTCATTTGACTTGAATTTGTGACGAGGGTTGATCCTGCTCATCGCTACTAACATCGTTCGAATTCTACCTGAATCAAAGGGACATTAACAATGGGTTTCCTTATCTTATGGATCAGGTGTCTAGATTTTGCGGCATTTTAGTAGAAATTTAAATTTCAAAAATACCGATTAAACGCGTTACCGGTTCGGAATTTCAATTCCAAAGAATGAAATATGCCCCGATATACAGAAAGTGTTTAATTGTTGTTTTGTATTATTAGAAACAAGTGATATGTTTCATTTTACGGTCGATGCAGTGAGGAAATTCAAAACCATTGTGCACGTTTCCAGAAATTCACGTTTTTTGTATAGACACCTGATGCGAGGCGTTGCAAAGTGCACCCATTTGAATTGCGTTGGCACGAAGTTCGTTGTACCAAGAGGAGACATAAGACCCGCATACGACATAAAGCTCCAGTTGCCGAACCTTGAACCAACGTACCCTTTACTATAGCTGCGTTCTATTCTATCACCAGTTTTCCCAGGCTATATTAATTTACTTCAGGTATAGGAAAATCATCGGTGGGCCACTGCCACATCACACCTTTTTTGAAAATTCCCTAGAAGCGGCACGACTTATGTTTGTAATTACACCTCAATGTACATAAAATGTGAAACGTGCCGACAGTGCTAATGATTGCCGCAATGACGCCAAAGTGCTTCTCCTCCGCGTACGCAGTTCAACATTGACAACACTTGTACAATCAGCTTGCAGTGTTCAACGTAAAATTTTCCATAATTTTAAAAATTTTAAATTTGGTTTTTCGCAGTGATAATCATCTTCGCGAGTGTTATCACTCGGACAGCGTTCACTAAAGCTGACCTTTGGTGTGGACTCCACTGCGAAGCATATGAAACGTGCTGGACAGAGTCACATGCTTCAGAGAGCCGCCAGATTCATGGAAGATCCCCAGTCGTTGTGCCAGTTTATTTCCTAGCAAAAGTAAACAACAACAAAAGCCGTCTGAGCGACCGCGATTATCGCTCGAAAACAACTCACGCCGCGGAGTAAATATTTGCGGCTAATTATCATGTCGAGGTTCGAGAATAGCATTTGGAGTTGTGTCGCATGCGTTGTTTTTTCCACTATGGGGGTAACGAGCGGGCGGGAAGAGATAGCACCTACCCTCATGCGACCTCAGACTTCACGATTCGAACGAAAATAGCAATCGATTCGATATATTGCCAAAATTTCACCCACGGGAATAAGGGTACATAGGCACTATTTTCCACAGTCATCCCCACCCCGCGCCGCCTGCAAGTATTTTATGCAATGTTCGTTCATCAATCAAAATGCTCCGTTCCAGAGGCCCCAGAAGTGACCAGGGGCATTAATTAGGGTCCGATGTAAACAGAATGCAAATCGATTTTCGATTCGAGCCAATTACGTATGCACTCAATTCGCCTTTTCACGGTGATTTAAAGCGTTTCGAGTTTCAATGCACGACTGCAACGCGCGGCAATCAGCGAGGGCGATCATTAAGGCAAATCAAACGATCGCTATATCAAGGAGATTTCGCCCGTCGTCGCTCGCCGATAATTTATGACCGGCTCGCTAGGTACGCTCGACTCCTTGTCCACGTCGCGGTTTTGTTGTATCCACAATGGAGACATCCGATGCAACTTATTTTCGATTTGCTGCAAATTAATTTTTTCCTCTCACTTTATAAGGTATGTGTGCGTGTGAGCTTCTCGAATGCAATGCATGACATTACAGTGTTGCTTCCTTGATTGGCGGAAACCAAAAAAGGATAAGATTGCAGCCAAATGCTAATTAGGAAGCAACCAAAAACGTTTACCTCCATCTCCACTGACATTGATCCATCTGCGCAATCGCATTTAAATTTCGTTTTGCCGCTCATATTCCTCTGATGCTGAGGGTTAATTAGTTCGGGGGTCGGCCATGGCAAGTGCCTCACTCGAAGAAATTATCTCTGCTCATGGCTAGTTTTCGGCCATTAATAACTCCTTATCAAAATGTAACGTAGAGCCGAACTCGAACCAATCGGATTCAACATTCGATCCCGGAATTGGCTGCGGAATCGCTACAAATAGAACACCTTATCAGAAAAGGAGTTGGATTTATTTACTCCACAGCCCTGAAGCAAATAGAATCGTTTTTAATTTCTTCATTTTGAATTCGACTATATATGGACTGAAACTCAAAAATGGTTTCTATATAAATAAAAGTACACGCTTCATTATAAATTAGACAAAAACCAATTGTGGGACACCTGCAAAAAAACGATTCAATTTGAAAACAGTAATCATTTTCAAAAATAACCCAAAATTAGCTCAGAATGCAAGTTAAACAGATTTCATCCCGAGCGATTTCGTTCAAATGAGCCGCTAAATCCTTTTCCCAACAAATTCCTCGAACGATTTGTCCGAGCAATAAAATTGGTCAAATTGATTTTGATAGAATGCCGAATAAGTTTGCGCTAAAGTCCTGATAATTAAATATAATTCGCTTTGACCCTAATTATATCCTGCGTCGAATTTAACGTCGTTCCTGTTTGTTTTAAATTAAATCCAAAGTGGTCAACACCGAGAAAGTAAAACTTTAGCTCAGCTCAAACCCTTTCAAATTATAGCTCCGCAGATGGTGGTCTGATTTAGTAATTGCAGCCCTTTTGAAGTACCCGAGATTAGGGGCTTTAGCATCTTCAGCGATTGGCGACCGAGTGTTACGGACTTTAACTAGACCACCCTTAATGCAAGGAGAATCTTTTTCAAAGGAGATCTCAATTTTGCTGTGGGGGACGAAATGCTGCGGGATGATCCATAATGATCATACATTAGGGACGGTGGTTCTAGCAAAACGATTAAGACATTTTGATTTAAGAAAACAGAGAAAAAAACTGCGCCGTTGCTGGGTGTATTAAATCCGATGCCTGGCATTTGATCTACGGGTGTATCGAACATCGTGGATTCATTGCAAGCCCGCACAAATTTCCATATGTAAAATATATTACCAAAAAAAGGACCCCAGCAAGTGTCTAACCCTATCTCGGGATTTCTGCAGACACTTAAGTGGCGCGTAATTCTGCCAAACACTACGCTTCGGCTGGGGCAGAATTTCAGTCCGGCGATCACTGCCGCAGATGATTGCAATTTTCTTTGCATAATTTTTCAATCGAGCCACTCGCGCATCCATATAATTGGGTTAGTTGCATCAGGTGCAGGAGCTTCCGATTTTCCAACAACTACGCCACTTCAGTTGGCCACTGGACCTCAGTAATGAACGATCAGACACGATCAAACTTATCTCCCAACAGCCTTAAAAGGATGAATTTAATTTTGACCAGACACATAAATATGCCACAAGAATTCTCAGTTGACCGCCGAAATTGAATTTTTAGCTATGTTTTAGCATGTTTTGAACACATTAAGCGGGATAGTGGCAGGAAGCGTCCGCCATTAGACTGTCGCATAATGTTTTTTTTTCAAGAAGATTGATGCATAAGTACAAAGGGGAAAGATCCGAAACGATCATCAGGAGCATCGTCAATTGATCGTTAATTTCGAAAATGTTTATAAATTTTGGCTCGTAAAAGGAAATTTATTGTTCGAAGAAAGTGAGTGTTAAGAGTTGAATTACTGCAATTTGTCAAATTACAAGAGCAATGAAGATGGCAATCAGGAGCCATAAAATAAATGGAAATGAAATTGTTGACACATGCAAAGTGTACGAAACTAAATTTTAAGCGAGCTGCTTTACGCCAAAACAAGAAATTTGCATGCTTCGAAATTGGATTTTATGGTCGTTAAATAATTTTCTAGATTTTAGTTAGAATATCTACAGAAACTTTATAAATCACCTTAACTTGCATTCATTTTTCATAATAGATAATTATAGTCATTATTTTCATTGGCGATTGCATCAAATTTAATTGCTAATCAAATTTTCTGAAATAACGAGACATGTGCTGACAACAGAGCTCTCCTTTCGAAACAAACTCGACTTACTTATTCAATAATGTTTTTCCATGAAAGAAAACATGAAACAATCGGAAAAATATTAAAACAGCGCAACTTTATAGATAAGAATATTCTTTGAACAAATGAAATTATGGCCATAAGTTTTTTATGAACAAATTACAAAACGGAAATGAAGCGATAGCAAAAAAAAGTAATGTATTATAAATTCCTGATCATGAAAAACGCAATAACTTGATAAGACTCATAAATGCTGAGATGTTTCATCGAACCACTTAAAAAAATTGTTATTATAAGTGACTTGTTTATAGTGCTTATGGCATACCAGAAACTAGATTATTATTATTAAAAAAATCCAGATGACTGCACCAATTAGAAATTCAAAGAACTTTCTGGAAATCAAATACAACAAGAAAGGTTAGATAAAAATTAAAACGTTGATCGAGATTCAGAGAATTCTGATAAAATAATTAATAAAAGAGAAACACACACACAGCGTCAATTTCATTTGAATAAAGAGTCTACCATGAAACAGTTTTTATATATTATACAACAACTCTATGGACTCTCACGACTATTTCTGATCACCGCATTTGAATTATTGTTGAAATAACAATTAGAACTTTTCCGATTTCTATAAAAACAACAAATTCATTCTTCGATTTACGTCAACATGGTCAAGCGTGAATGTCGTTCGTCTGCGTAGTTATGATGTCAGTGCGGTTCCAAAATCGCTAGGCTAATATAGCCTAACCAATCGTGGCATGCGGATTTTGTACGCAAACAATCATCATCAACTGGGTTACGTCAAACGTCTCACGTTGACTAATCAGACATCTTGAATCAGTGTCATGCCCAGTCCTTGATGGTCTTTTCCGGTCCGGAACTTCGTTACATGATCGGCTATCCGCTATGATGATCAGGTACTTTGGACACCGTGGATGGTGACAAGACGCCACATCTAGCCGATCGACGCTTGCGTCAATGGACTTAGGTATCTGTGGGCAAAGTTCACATTAATTAATATAAACCGCCGAAACCGCGAGATAATCTGACCGATCGTGCCCTCCGCGATTGCTAGGTCTGATCAGAACTGTGGAGAATATGGTGTTGGTGATCTTTTATAATTTTCATAGCACCATAGCCAAGATAAGCACTAAAAATTATGCGGACAGATTCAAAGTTATGGGGTTTGAAAGCAGTCATGAACTATATGCTTTCTAGAAATATAAACAAGTATTTTTTATAGTATAATGCAGTTTTTCTGACCCAACATGTCAGTTATGAAAAGATCCTGGAGGTTTACGTAACCATGTCAACTTAACCGTGTCTGATTAGGTATCTCCTGTCGGATCTGTGACCTTAAGCCAGCAGCGCTATCGATCACTTCTGCGATCACTTCTCAGTCGGATGGCAATTTTAGACAATATTTAATGGGTCAAACAATTTCGAGGCTGCGATTTCGGATAAGGTGATGATGATAAGCCAGCGGAGAAGATTAACGAATCAGTCTTGAAAGTAGGTTTGTTATTTCATGACTTCCAAGGACACTTGCAATTAAGTCTCACGAATGATCAAGTTTTCTTTTAACACTAAATTCATATTAATATGTTGTTGTTTTTATTTACCAATTTTTTAGTAATTTTTATAGCAACAACACAAAAAGTTTTGCTGACGTCAATTTCATGTCGTAGATGAGCAGCAGCACGTATTATATTATACTTGCATTGTTTGAAGAACAATGTCCTCAATCACAACTGGTATTTCTTCTATAACAGTGCTATACAATTATTGAAAATCGATTGAAATGAGGTTTTTTTAAGATGGGAAGGAGAACTGGCAGATATTTTGATCGTAAGACAATTATTACAGAATTGCTAACATCAGGAAAAAGACAGTAATCTGCACGAAATCTGTGTCTTACGAATGCATTTCGATCAAAATAATGAGGCTTGATCAAAGTGTGGTTTTTCAACACTCAGGTGCTAGGCGGATATCATGCACAGGTTCTTCACCCCGAAATGACACTGATAAAACAATCATATTCAATGTGTCTTCGAATGTGAGTGATATCACATCGATTAAGCAAATCACAACCTACATTTTGAACCGTGCTTTACCCAACGAAATGATACAATACAACTGATTTCTGTTTATTTGAATCTTTTTGATCTCTGATAAAAATTGTACTGACGTACGTTAGTACGTACCTTATGTTATATATGAATGGGAGCGGACGCAATTTAAAAATAAATTACGGAAATAATGCAAAGCCTCATAAACTCCTATAAGCCTCTAGCTTTTCAGATTTTACGTGCTCCTATAGATTTATTGATCTTTGCTTTTCACCCGGACGTCATTTTTCCGCCCATCCATTAACCAAGCACGGGTTGGTAATTCGAGAGTCACGAGAGTCATAAGCCGAACTCGCGGTACCAGAAGTACTAAAGGCCGTTCCCAGTGGCGCATTGGTCCAACGCTGCAAGACAACACAGGCGTTAATCGCAGACTAATTGCACGTTTCAATTACAACTTCAAATGGAACGTGAATTCCCACCAGCAGGAAATCTCAACCGGACCCAGGACCATTCGCGCAATCCGTGTGAAATGTTGCGCGAAAGTGCGAATAACCATTGGAATTTTTGTCAGAACCGCGACTAGAGGATATCTTAATTGATTCTAAGAAACACTGATTTTTTACTGGAGTTTGTTTCGTTGGCCACTGGAAAAATTCAGTGTAGCTTGGTAGTTTTTGGTGTGGGCAGACATTTTTTCTCTGGCTTCCTGACTCCTGTGCCCCCTCGTGTACTGACGTACTGTGACAAGTAGTGACTGTCGACACTTTTGCCAAACAACGTTGTCCGGCCGCCATTACTGACAACCAAACTGCGTTTATGGTGCATCGTCGAAGTGGTCTGCCGCTTTCCGCAAAGGCGCAATTCAAAACCGAACTTGTGGCCAAAGCAGGCCTACAACCACCACAAAGAGAACCGCCGCCAGATTTCAATTTTGCCATAAATTTTCTGAAACCGCAAATTATAAAACAACTTCTCTCCATTTTAACATTTTTAATAATAATTTAATTGCCGCCGTGTCAAGCTCCCCTCTCAAGGCGGTCATGACAAACCATTCTGGGATGCTGTGGGGACTTGGGGAATATTATAAGCGGGGAGTATTATAAGCAGGAGGTCATACTTACTGTGCAAAAATTAATTAATGGGCAGAAGAAAGAAGTTATTAAATCCTGAGTTGTATGCTTTTGAAAATGTGGTGACGGCAAGAAGCCAGGATCTCAAATTTCACGGAAACTCTTCGGAGTGTGCCGCAACAATTTACATTTTCCTTTTCTCGTGTAACGGCTGCAAAAGGAAATTTGTAAAAAACAAACTAGATTACATTAGAATTAAACTCTTTGAAAATATGATTGTTGTTTAGCATTTTATAAACAATCGAAGTACTAGACTATTATGTTATTAAATAGAGGAAAGAGTTAATTTTATCCACCTGAACTTTAATTTTACTGTTGTAAATCTGTGCGGCGGCATTCTTTTTGCTGTAAAGCCAATCTCCTCACAAGTATCCAATTATCCCAGCAGGCTCTTTCAAATAAAATTTTCAGGACCCTAGACATCATTTCAGCAGTTACTCTCACTTATAACCCACACGCGTCCCAAACCGATACAATTTACGACCAACCAAAATGCAGATAGGATCAATCCTCTAATGTACCCTCTGCAACGGAATATAACTCGTGGGCGTATAAAATCATCAAAAGTGATATTGGATCAATTTATTAACGAGAATTACCAGAAGATTCATGGGATAAAAAAAAACGGAGAAGTCGACCACTGCGCGACCAGGACTCCTTAGAAACAGTTTCAGCTTCAATGTACCCCCAGACTGATCCGTGACATTCACATTACTTTTTCCCTTTTGGAAACGTACCTCCTTTGAGCAGTCTTCACGACTGGGCTTAATCCTCCTCAGGCTCAGCACTAAAACAAAAAAACTGAATCAAGTCGGAGGGATTCAAAAAAACGGACCACCAAGAGGGCAATTCCGGATGATGTCGAGATAAATGTATAAACATGAATCGGGTTGTAAGGATGGGTTGGACATTTCGGTTGGGAACTGTGCCACAAACGTGAGGATGAGGAGTGTGCAGACAGGCCCTAGGCATGGACTGACCTCATACACTGTTTGTTTTTTGTATTTATTTTTCTAATTTTTTTTTGTCAAATTTTCAAGACTTTCAAATCTAACAAATATGGTACTTTCGAAATTTGCCCTTGTCATGCCTGTCAACGATCGACAGATCCTGCTGACGACGCTCACATGACTCGACGGCACTTAAGAAAATAATCCTTGCAAGACCAACTGCCCCACAGCGATAAGTCTAGACATCATCCTAAAACAACTCTCAAGTTTCCCAAATTAAGGAAGTCGCTGATAGATAAGCGCACTTGAAACCAGGATACATATATTCTGTATCCTTTTATCAGTAATTACCATGAAGAAGCAAGTTGTGACCATCCGACAGCTCCGTCATTTTTGCGAAATTCAAGTCGCCTGGCGAATGTCCTTCCATTCCCGTGCACTGAGAGTGAATTCGGACACTGGACCACCCAAGGTGGCGCAATCCCATGCTTTCTGGATATGTATTTCCCGATTCAGCCGTAGTTTTTTAGCAAGACATTTCCACGACGAGTGAAGTCCCCGCATCAGTCCGAGATGCCTCTCGATGGCGAGCTCCGCGATGGTGTGCTCCATAAATGATATGCTATTGCTACTTGAGACGGACGTGAACAACCGTAGGCCGTTAATTAATCAGTGGCTACGTTTGATTGATGTTTCAACTTGTGTGTTCTTACCTCTGGAGAGGTGTTGCAGGTGGACCGCTGGAGATTGATCTATCACTCCACGTCTGAGGATTATGTTTACAAGCGGCACCTTTGTTCCGTGTGCGGTTTGCGGTCCTGATCAATTCAAAACTATTTTTAGGCCAAAAAATTCTGCGAGATTACTGTTGTGTGAAGCCAAATACCACATCTAATGAAATTCGAAATTTCTTAGAGCAAAACTGAACAGAATTTCGAAACACGGAAGTAAATGTATTTTATTGATAATTTATACTCCTTCAACTTAAGTCTATACCAAGTATTTAATTAAAACAATTGAATATTTGCGCTGACAATTAATATGTATTACGCTACTATTATTTACAAAACACTTTCTGCAATTAATATCGCAAGCAAAATGATTTCGTTGAATTGCGTGGACAGTGCACCTTAGTATAATAGTATCTCACTTTGATGGTAAATTTTCGTCGTTATTCAGAAAAAGGCCATATATCCTTCCAGTCGCAATCAGTCTCGTGCAACAGAGTGGGCGTATGAGAATATATTTTATGGCGCTATCCATTTGGCGAATAAATAAATATCTCTGACATTTTATGGCGACACTAATCGCACTAATTGCAGTCGAACTTATTGCCAACAATTTACCTTTTATCTTCTAGATATACCACCTCGTGTTTGCAGTCGGACACTTCTGCAGTTATTTCCTATATATGATGTCTTATGATGTTCCATTACTTCAGAGTGATCATTACTCATTCTTAAACTATGTACTATGTAGGAATGTAATTTTGCAACCCATACACCGACCCTCCTGAGTCAGTGATTCTGTGTGTCGTAATCGTCAGTCGTCACCAAGTTGCGACTCCCTCTATAATAATTTAATTAAATAGGCCGCCCAGCAGTGAATCACATTGCGCATTGACACAATCAAGACATTCGCCATCCAAAATAAGCTGACTCCCACAATTTCCAGGAGGCGATGTCAATTATTAAGGTGTCTCGCGTTTGTGGATTAAAGTGAAACCCCTCGACTGCATTGACCGCTGCGGTCCTCGACTCCTCTAAATTAAGAGACATTCCGCGCCGGTCGCGTACGACACAAGCGCCTACGATCTGTCATCCGACTTTCGGTCCATCTGCACGATTTAGGAATTGTCGCCGACGGGAAATGCCCTCTTGACTGACCGCCGCGACTAACTGATGAATTCCGCGGTCCATTGAAGTCCCTCCAAATATGATCATTACAAAGTAGTGCGGGCGCGCATGCGTCACCTTATTAGGACCCCATTGTGAGCCTACATCTAGTTGCGTGCCCTCTTTTCGATGCAGTCGCCCAGACGCGCTCCAAAGTGGCCGCTCAAAATAGTTATTTGATTAGGCCCCTGTTTACCTGCCAACGGTTCTTATTTATGTCCGCGCACAGACTCCATTCGTCGCGGGGAGGTTCCTCCCATGCATGCCGGCGGTGGGTGTGCTTTGTCGCCTGTAAGCGTGAACGCTGGTGACACGTTCAGGTAAATTACTGGTGAATTTACAGTAATTGCTCGGTATTTGAGAGCAACCTAGCGATAATTAAAAATTGTGCCCAGAAAATTTCAATGCTACTCGTTGAGCGCCCTATTCGTGTCACTGTCTCGACCACTCCCAGAACAATTGTTAAATGCTGCAATTAAGGAGCACTCTTGACATGTCCTAGACTTCGACTTTCTCCCACTGCATGTCTGCCTGATATATGCAACTAAAGAATGCAACACAACGAGGACGCAAAGCCACTTTGACACTTGAGTCCCGCGCATCCAGCAACAAATGTTCCCAGTGCTCAGAGGTTGGCCTCCCGGTGCCCAAGTCCCTGGGGCATGAACAGCAGCCAGGTTAATTAACGTGTTTATCGGATGCATTTCCCCTGATGGTGGCACCGGAATTGTCGCCAGCAAATCATCTCACCTTGCCGGCTACTGCTCCTTTTCACGCAGCGAACACCTACTTCGGCTCAAGGTGCCCAACTAATTCCGGCGATAAGTGTTCGCCCTCGAGGGGAGGGAATTGTAATTTCTCTGATTTGGAATTTCTTGAATTCCATTTGGGCAGCTAATTGATAGCTGCCGTGTCGGTTTTTGCCAGTTTTCCCTACACGCGGGAATTTTGTTCAGTGCACTTATCGAGTGCGTTTTTTCATCAGTAATTGATGCAGAAATCTCCAAGAAGTGCACCTGCATTTCAAGATAAATGCCTGCAGTGATTGATTGTGTTCCTGGATAATTTCGAAATTGCCCTGTCACATTGCAGCACTTGTCAGGGCTTATTTTTGTCACAAGGAATCGCGAAAGGAGTCTTAATTGGATCTGAGCATCAATTGACCTAAAAGCTCATCAACGTTCGTTTCGGTTTATGTTTTTTACATACCTAATGTATGTGTACCTGTAGTTTTGCTGCATCTCTTTATAATGGAAATAAAGAATTTTTGTAACTTGATCTTTTCGTTTTGGAATGTTTGCAATCTGATTTCCTCTTACGATTGAACTGGGCCAAAATATGTGTCAATTGGCTGCACATTAAGGTTTTTCGCTTTTCTCTTCCTTCTATATATTACCTGGTTGACCAAATATTGTTCTTGTTATTTGATAGGGATTTTTATCGATAGCGGTGAATGGTGATTAATTTTTAAGACTTCTCGAAAGGCTTTCTTTACATTGCTTAACATCTAGGTTTACTTAAAGAAGGCAAGATATCCTTGGAAATATATTGCGGCCCACAATATCCGAAGCTCACCTCTCGGCTCTCAACAAATACCCTCCCAGCGAGTTCATGATAAGTCAGTGATTGATTTCCCCGGAAGCCTTCAAGTTCCCACGCAGCCTTCAAGTTTTTATAGGTCGAACGACGAAGGTGTACAGTAGACCTGAGTTTAAATTCAACCGAATCTGCAGACCTTAATTCCCTTTTACGGTCATTTTCAGTTTCATCCACCAGTGATTGCCCACGACTTAATTAGAAACCTGGAAAAAGTTAATTCCGAACGCACCAGCGAGCGCCCTCCATCAATAGGTGCGACGAACCATGAAGGACGCGCCGCAGTCAGATTGGCTCGCAGACGGGAGCTGCAATCCACGCCAGATTCAGTTGGCTGCAGTCGCTGAAAACCAAATCGAATTCAATTATGGATGGAAGTCAGGCCGTGGCGGAATTTTCGCCCTTATCAGAGCGCGTGGCCGATGATTTCCATCGCCGTGTGGCACAAATGACCGGTGCTATTTTGCATAGGCCGATAAGCCTAATCACGGCCGCTAATGGCGGAATTCTAGTCCGAGCACGGCGGCGCACTCGTGCCTTGGCTCGAACACGTTCGCATCAATGCGTTCATGCATGACCCCGAACGAAATTAATTGATTCCAGTGGTGGAGGTTGATGTGGCCTGAGCAAGTGCAGGTGAGATTGGATATCGAAAGCAGATCCAGAGTCCAGTCATCGCAATTATTCTGGTATTGCAAACGAATACCCAATTTTTCAGCACTTGATAACTGGCCATGATAACTCACTTTTTTGAACAACATGTGCACTGAGAAAAACGAAATATATATATGTGTACGTATGTATTTCTCAAGTAATATTGAATAGGCAAATAATCATTAGGTAATTTATTTAAAATATTAGTTAAAATAACGATCTCTTTAGGCGTTGAAATTTTTATGATTATAGTTAGCAAATCTTATTTTAATTAGTTGGATTTCAAATAAACAAATCACCAAAAGTTTTAGTCGTTTTTCATAAAGTATAGGCCTATATAGGCCACCTAATATTTTCGATAGCAGAGCTTTTCATTAAAAAAAGGTTTCCTAAACTTTTAGGTATCCTATTAAATAGGTTCGGACGTTCGGTGATTTGTTTGTTACAATATAAATCAGCATCTAATTGTTTAGGCCACATTCATCTCTACTGGAAAAAAAATCTTTGAATAGTTGAGTTGAATCAAACTCTTGTGGACTATTTTTCTAGTTGAGGTATCTACATATTTATCATTTTGAAAAGCGCCTAGTTTTTGTAGAATTGTCAATACTTTCTTTAGTGTTTTCATCCATTTTACCGCAGTATTGCACTACCTCATTAAAATTAGATGCTCCATCAAAGTCGTAGGCTGAAAATCAAGGAAAAGAATAGCTGTGACATCTACATCATCCGGCAAATTTACTAGTTTTTTTTTTGTCAGTGTGGTTCCATCAAGATGGTGCGACATACCCCACCCCACACTAGCCCCGAAACAATCGTCCTATTCTGCTCGAAGTTCGAAAACCGTATTATCAGCCATTTTTACGATGTCAATTGGCCAACGAGGAACTGCGATTTTTTTGTGAGGTGGCGTTAAAAAGCGATGCTATGCGACAGACTTCTCCTCGTCCTTGCGGACGGCGGTAGCCAATGTCGCTGATTCAAAATGCCTATATCGCCGAATAGCTGAATTCGAATTGAAATCCTGCGGCTGTATGATATCCTCTGATCTTTATCATGGTATTCCATTTTGAATAAAAAAATAATAAAATGCAAATAAATTCTCGCAAATAATAATTGTTTAAAATCTGAATTTACACCGGGTGCTTTTCATAAGCTTCTTTAATTTTAATTGTACAAAAAAAAAATTTTTAATTTAAACAAAAAAGATACTACCCACAACCAAATATAATTATATCAACAGTTATATTTTCGAGGTCGTCTTAATTCGTTAAGTTCGAAAGCAGAACCATTTCTTGGAATACTATGAATCCTTGGAACCCGCATGCTGCACCCTAAACGCAACTGATCAAAATTGTTAATTTTAATTTTTACGACTTTCATGTGGGCAAGCAGTTTACGGTTGCCGGAATATTCCTTGCGCATTTATTTTTATTTCAATGCACACATAAAAAATTCGCTTCCTGGTGCAGTTCTCATTCCCACCCACATTTTTAGTCGGAGCACTTCAAAGGGAATACGAATCTTTATTAAGACGCATAACGCATGGGTTTCAGAAAAACTACCGCGAAATTTCAACAGCAGCTGATAAGTTTAGAGCCGTTGCATTTTATAGCGAAAGTGATTTACAACGTGAAAAATTACTACAGTTTTTGTCATTACTTCCGTCACTTGAGATTACAAAATAAAATTACCACACGTGAGAGCAAAGCAGTAAAATCGCGATTGCTTACTCTGATTACTGAGCAATTATGACCGTCCCAAAGATTCGTAACCCTTTTGTCTGTTTTGCATTGAGTTGTTTGACCGACATTTAAATTACGTGCGAGGATCGAGATGCCATTGTAGTTGTGATTTCTTGTTGAAATGATCTGGCAGGAATCTGGTTCTCAAAGTTCTTCATTTAAACAGGTGAAACACCAAACCACACCCTAATTGCAATGCACTTCCTGAAATGCATTAATTTGCTCATGAATATTGAACTTTGTGCGAAACTGAAACTAAGATCGACAGTTTTTCACATCCAATGAATCCTTTGTGGACCCACCACACGACAGCCATCCTGCATACTAACCACCAATTAAGACAGGTACTCCTCCCAACAATTTGCAGTCCCTAAGTACTGGTATTGTGTGCACCAAGGGCCGTCCTGAGAGCGACTGCATGCCCCCCCGATCTGGCTAGCCACCATGAATTAACAGCATCAGTGGAGCTGATGGTCCTAAAATTGAGCAATTTGAAATTCAATCAGTAGCCGATACAAAATTACGGCCATTCAGTGGACTGCCACACACGAGGGGGTCCGAACCTCAAGGAAATGCGTTCCATGGGCGGGCTGAGGCGACCGCGGTTTTGGGCGGTATGCAGGGGCCCCGATTCGATCCGTCTAATGATTAATAGTTCCACCAAAAAATCGTAATTGTTCAGTTATCCGAACCCACATGAGTTCATTTCGGGAGACGGCAGCAAGATTAGGTCTGGACTAGCAGCCGCCCAGGATCAGGAGCTGTCATGATATTGTGAATCATTTGGCAATGGATTCATGGATCAAAATGCGGTCGGCTCCAACAAAATCTGTAGATGAGCGATGAAGACTATTGGGCAACTCTGGTGGCCACGTAATTTTGCAAGGAGTCTGCGGTAGATTCAGTACCATTGCGTAGGAAATGGAATGTCCACGACTTCGACAAAAGGGAAAAGGTAACAACAGAAGTGGTTGGGAACGACTAACGAGGGACGAGAGCACCTGAATGAGGAATGATAACCACTGAAGCGATGTCGTAGCCTCGTAGGCTCGCCGCTGTTTCATGTCGTGAGAAATTGCTCCGATGCAACTGGTGCCGGCCACGCGGATGCCAAGAGTAGTCGTTGTTAGAGCACGTACAGACCACCCTCGCGTTTCACCTCTGCATCCGACAGTGCTGACCACCACAAGCTCCTCACCCGATAATTACGGAGCGATCATTCGCTGGGTGTAGAATTTCACAGTCGTACGTGACATCACAATTATTTTCTGCGAAGACCCCCGAAAGGTGCTATTGACCCTGCCGACGGGATTACTACACGGATCCAAGATGACTTCTTGTCCGCCCCTCATCAGATGTGGTCCAGACCACAACTCTCGGCTCTGTGGCCGCCGGATAAGACGAACAAAATCCACGGTGAGTGGGCGATGCCGCCAACAACGCTCAAGTTATTAACGCCCAGAGCGGGAAATGTTTTGTTGCAGTTGGACTAATTAGCCTCCGGAAGATGGTTAGATTCCAATCTGACATCTGCTCCCAGCCGTACTTGTTAATATGCAAAAACTGATGGTGTTTGAAATCTGGATTCGCCCTGGTGTGGCAGGAATTAATTGCTGTAGGAAAAGCTCTAACAAGGTTCGTGGATGTTTATTGTTCATAAAATGCTGTAACTGCAGAATGAAGTCCCTTGCATGGTTGTAGAGATTGAACATTCATTGCACTAATATGAAAATAGTCGCACTTTCAAGCAAATCTGCATGATTCGATCAGGGCAAATAATATGTAAAGTAAAATTTTCATTGCTTTGAAGCAACAACAATTGTTTGAAGTAAAGTTCACTGTAGTAAAATTGGGAAAGTAATTAAGAGAACATCAGATAGCGTTATAGGAGAATACCTATATGTATTATGCAACAATCAAAAGCGATTGTTTTTTGGAATGCTTAGATTAGAATTCAGAGCAGAAAATTTGAAATATACGTCTTCCATGTTGCAACTAAAAATTTAATTTTTCTTAGCCAATTTTTATATTTGTATGCGCAGCAAATAATTTAGGAACACATTTTATCCATCAATAATAATTGTTTATGGCTTCTATACATATATTTTTGACAATTTTAACAGCCTCTGTTTGAGGTAAACAGAGCCACAAAAGGATGCAATCAAATAAAATGCTAAAATTATTTCTCTAATGTTCCTCCGTTCTTCATCGCACTCATTTTCCAAAAGTTA
Source organism: Leptogaster cylindrica (assembly GCA_963082835.1). Classification (NCBI taxonomy): domain Eukaryota; kingdom Metazoa; phylum Arthropoda; class Insecta; order Diptera; family Asilidae; genus Leptogaster; species Leptogaster cylindrica. The sequence continues at coordinate 3,802,381 of OY720109.1, forward strand.
AAAACTTCACTGAAATTTTAAAGAAAAACTGATGAGGAATGATACCATAAATTTCAATGGAGATGCAGAAAAGATTTGCGTATAATTATGACCAAGATCTAAGATGTGGAGATGCAGTGCCCTGCGATCACCCCGCGCCTGCCCCGACCAATCTGTGCGTATCGAATTCGGTACGTTTTTCTGCAGGCGAAATTATCTTGCCGACAACGGAGAGATTTAGCAATTACTGTGGTCAGGGATGATTTTGTGTCAAATCGATCTCCGTTATTTTTTTTTTGCTACATTCATCTTATATTTATTATTGTCGTCCCTGCGGTAATTATCGATAATTGCTTAATTGCATTCACAAGCATTTATCTCAGGAGTCCATCAAGAGCGTAAATGTGGTCCGCGATCCCCATCAATTTATGGATGGACTGTTCGATATATGAGCGTGGTTCAGTGGGAACAGCTTCTGGCAATTGTCCTGTTCCAGGTGGTCTCCCGTCAATACGGAAGTTTCTGTATACGAGATGTTTGATGGAGTTCCCGAAGGTAATGCAAGACGGGAGGTCTCTAACTCCATTGAATACCATTAATGTCTTTATTGGTATTAATTACAGGCACTTAAAACCTCTCAAAATTTAGTCATTACAATTTGCAAATATTCGAAGATGTGTTTAAAAACTGAATTTTGGCATCCTTAATAATGTCCTAGGGCGGATAACTTTCCAACGATGTAAAAAGCCTGACTTACATCATTATCATTTTCGCAATTTGTTAACACCCAAATATGCATTTAAAATTTACAAGTGGTGCAATTAAGCGGAAAGGGGGGGGGGGGGTACTTGTTTCATTAAGCAAAATACGAACTTCAAGTGTACATAAATTACACAGAAAAAGACACCGTAAAGCGAGGCATTTTAAATTGGAATTCAGTGCAGAAATTAAGCACGTTAACAACAGAATTTCAACGTTTGAAAACATGTCCTTTTTTTAACAAAAAAAACAAACTTAAGTTTAATATTGTGCAAAATTATAGTCTCCCTGGCTGAAATGTGATTGAAGTTGATCATTTTATTAGTTTTGCGGAACACATTTCAATACATTGTGGAATTGTTGTAAGTTCAAAGACTTCATCTTTAATGGAGCACGTATCCTTTCTGTGAGTTTTCCATTCGCTCTAGGGGATGTTCTTTCAACTAACTCGTCATGATAGCTACAGCTATTACGAACGATAACTATTTCCTGAGCATCTGCTCAACATGCTCTGGTCGATCTAGTAACAATAATCCAGTGTCCTGAGGGCATTCAAAAGCAACCGATTGAGGTTAAGTAATAGACCGAGTGTGGAGCACTTTTCACGCAGTTTAAAATAATAGACCTTCCCCATTGGAGATATAAAGTGTTCAAAATTACTTAACCAGAACTGAAGTGATATATTGCTCCCCGAGGGGGTCAATCAAAAACGTTTTTACAAGCAATGACATTGGTTTGCATAAAGAACTTTTTCATGAAAAAATTATTGAAAAATTAAAACATAAAGCGTACCTGCGCCACTTTAATTACAGTAATTAACTCGATTCAGTAAAGTGAAAACACAAAGTGCGTGACACCTGAAGTCGGGTGAATCACCTGGCGGCATTCAATTTAAAGGCGACTGCATTGCAAATGGCTAATTTGCAGACATTTGTGGTACACGAGTCTGAAATTCCTGGTAAACCTCTTGCAATGGCAGCCATTCCTTCTGGCGGAAAAGTAATCCTGCTGAGATTACCCGATGGGTTTTTGTTTTTGATTTAAGTGAATTTACGTCACGTGGTTAATGTACTTGGAAATAGGATTCAGGTGGACTTCCGCCAAGATAAATGAAGGCTGTCCTTGATTACTGGAAGAGGTCGCCATAATTACATTCAAAACTATTAAGAAGCGCTTAAATTTAATTTTCGTTTTTTGAACAGCTATAAAGGCAAAATAATGACAATAATTAAAAATTCATATAAAATGGAAGGAAACGAGTGTAAATAAGACTTCATGATGCCGAAATAGCAAAACTTTAGACTTTGAATGTATCCCGAACACATATAGAGGGAAACCATCAAAGGGTGTTAATTTATTTTATTACAAAATTTATTACCACAAAAGCCAATCAATTTTTGAGCACATTCTAAAAGCGGTTTATCTTAAAGTGCTATCAAAGTTGTAAAGCAAGTGACAAATCCGCGTGCGTTTGTTGCTATTAGGACCACTTGGCTTGGCTCCTAATGACCCCAGAATGAATGGCACTGAAAATCACTTACGCGAAAGTGCCACCTGAACGGCAATTACGATTGCAACTTGTATAGTTGTTTTTTATATCGCGTTTTGTATATTTAAGGAACTTTTATCGACGACCATAAATGTGAGTGATGTCATTAAACTAAATATAAAGTGCAATTTGCATACGTAAACACAGCCGCCCGTGTTGTCAGACCATTTTGTTGATTGTAGTAATTTCGTAAACGATTCCAGCCACTTTTGGTGTCGTTTTAACCACTTAAAGTGTCAGCAATTACCGCTTATCCTTAACGATGAACATGTTCGGAAAATACTTGGTTATCTTGTGAACTGAACGCAAGTTTCAGCGAACACAACATGAAATCTCCGCTGATTTCGTAGAACTCTTTAAGAAAGTCCACAAGAATTGTGGAACGATTCCGCAGAACTTCAAGGAAGACGACCTTCAGTTTTTATTTATAAGAGTTGTTTATATCGAAACGGAGTCCTGGTGCAAAGTTCGGTAACACAACGAGCAGCTAAGAAGAGATACAATGACAGTAAAATTTGAAAACAAAATGAAAACAATATACCTATTATAAAAAATGTTCTATTAATATTGTTCCAATTTTTTTTTTTATTTTTAACTTTAACATTTGCTTCTTCCCTGAAGCAAAAATTTAAAATATGCGCATTCCTGCAATACGCTAAAATTTAGAAAGTATTTTGTTTGCTGAATTTGAAAAATTATTATGGGTGAAAAAATATTGTTTTTTTATACACATTCTCCTGTATAAATCACAGATTTTACGGCACAAGTTAAAAATAATGTTTGGAAATTCATAATTGATTTTCCGAGAGTGCCGCAAGGAAATTCCTGCGGAGACAGAAAAGAATTTCCGTGTAATTTAATGTCATAATTTTAACACCTACGGAAAGCAGCCATTAAATTTCGAATATCGTGGTTTATTTTCGAATTTGTCAAAGTGCCTGGTGCAAGCAAATCCAGTCCCAGTTCAATACAGTTGTAGGGTGGGTGAAGCGACGCGATAGAGATCTCATCCTCGGTGAACATAATGATTATGAAATATGGAAGACGTTAACTAATGAGCAAGCTTCGATGCAGGTTGGATACGGTGGAGCTTCTGAGGTGGTCGCCATTGATTGAAGATAAGGACTCGCCAGCAATCCCATTTCGTGTGCATTTACCACCTTAATATGTGATAGGCTCTTTTCTGGAAGAGAGGGAGATAGAGAAAGTACTGTGTGTGGTGTGCACGGTAAGGACGAGAAGGTCCATAATTTATGCGCCAGCGATGTTCAATAATCGACAGATAAGGCCGATGTGGCCGAAAACACGGATAGCTCATCTGGGCTTGTGGTAATGGCCGCAATGATTAAAGTGATCAGCCGATCACCTTGGAGACAGAGAGAAACACGATCGCCCATGTACAAGGAAGCCAACCACGGGCTGGTCATTAATTACGTTGCGATCGGAACAATCTGGAGCTAAAAGTTGATCAAGAAAACACAAAAGGGACCCCACCGGACGTGGAATACGGCCGCCAAGGTACCGCTCATTGTGAAGGGCCGCGCCAGCGTCCTCCTTCATGGCGAAGTCGGAGGAATCGGAAAGGTCGTGACTCCGTGACTCGCAAGACGATCATGTCTTATCAACCCACTACAAATAACGCATATTACGAGCCGATTTTACGGTAAACTTTCGAAAAATCCGAGGTCCGATCGCGAAATAATTGTCCGAGTGGCTGGAGCAGGTACGATCGCGTCGTCTTTGGGTTCATGCACAGCCATACATCACTGTTCGCGATCCCCCGGCGCACTCCGCGCGTCATCCAGGCCAGCAATGTTGCAATTTTTCACGTTCAATTACAATTTTCGGATGCCACAAAAGGATTTCAGCAATTTCTCCATACTTCAGTGCCGCTCATTATGCTGCCCCGGCGGAACACTTTGGACTCCTCCTGGCCCGGAGCAGATGAGATCCGCGAGGGTCGCGGCCACGCTTTTGTGATTCCCCGCGAATCTCACGTTCGCAATTCGATTCTGGGGCGACAGCAGGTGATCATTGGTTTTCAGGTGAACTCAAATCTCTGATCCAGACGCAATCAAGACGTGAATTCGTTCGTATTTCTCGGGATGAGCAGAATGCTGTGATTCAATTTTTTATGCTCGCACAGCGACATACTTCCTGGTTACGTGAATTGCTCCTCAGGAGGCTAATTTTTTGCGAACGGATTCTCAGCAAAGAAGAAATCTAGTAATTATCGCAGTTGGTATTGAGGTCAATCAAGTAAAGGGCGCAATGCAATACGAGGCGAACTGCCGAATATATTAAATATTTCTGAGAGTAGTTTTGTTATTATCAAGATCAAGTTTTCAGGTGAAAATGGAGTGAGATTATTCGAGGAATCGATTTAAGCTTACAGCACTTATTTACAAATTGGATCAGTTATTGCAATTCAGCAGTTTTTTGAATGCAAATTTTAATGGCTATAACGGATACATTTAAAAAAAACATTAAACTTGTAGTCTCCATTATAACCCAATATTATTTGAACTGCAGAACTGAAAAATATATTGACCGCACGTGTTCGTCAATAAATGATGCAATCAAAAAGTCATTACTTTTATAATTTTTTAAACAGGCAATCTTATCACAATGTTTATTACTAAAGTTTACTTACATCAGTTTTTACCTAATAAAATCGAGACATATTTAGCTAAACTAGGAATAGACATTATCTTTTAATTATCTTTTAAGTTTTCAGAAACGTCTTCTGTATTAAATGACTTCAATTCCTTGCCACATAAACAATGTGCAATTTTTATGTTATTTTTATTGTGGTCGTTTAATCAACAAACTCGTCACTATAGAGAACACAAACAAGCATCGACAAAATGATGATTAGATTCGGGTCCCCTGAGCATTTCGTTTCGAGGTATTGACCTCAAAAAATTGCATAAGTGCTCCAAATAATAATTATCTAGGTCGGTTGCTTTTGTAATTTTCATTTTCGTGTTATCAAAAGCCCCAAGTGGAAAATTTTCCTTCTTATCATTCTGTGGAGACTGAAATTACCGAAATACATAATCACTGGAGTCAGAACCAGCCGCATGTGGATTTTTTATCAGGGTGCAGCGTGCAGCAGATAATGAGGAAAAATATAATATTATTTTTTTGTATCCCCTTTTTGTTTTTGTGGTGCACTGAACTAATCTCGTGGCATTAGGTCTCCTCGGCGAGACATTAATTACCATTGGACATCGAACAACTAATATATTGTCAATGTTGATAACACCAAGGCAAACCGATTTTTATTATTTTATATTATTTGAAATTCAATAAAATTTGCGGTAGTGCGTACGGAAATTTTTGGGGATAGCCGCCTAATTGTCTGGTGCGTGCCCACTTGTTTATACTAAAGATATTACTCGTGTGGCTGATGATAATCAGCCCCAACAGTGAAATCTATTTGTTCAGAGATTACCTGGGAAAAATTTCCACTCCAGAAATATTTTCGAGAATGAATCAAGGTGAGATCGTTTTGTTGACTGAGTAAACTATGAGCTGTGGTACCTGGCACCACACAAAAGCTGCTTTCAACAGAAAACTTCCAATTCACAGTAGCTCGCATGCGAATGTGTGCAAATGTAAGCGGCTGTGTGTGTTAAATGCGTAAAATTTTAAGGAAATTAAATAATTCGCAAAAATATGTGATTCAGTTCTATTTTTGCGAAATGTTAACAATTCTGGTTATCTCTTGATAAGAGCAGAAGTTAATTGCCCCTTTTTGCTGCGTCAATATTGGATGAATGACGTTTTATTAAATGAATTGTTACACCCAATTAAGGTGGAAAAAACACGCCCAGATTTTTTAATACGTTTCTTTAGAAAACGAAAAAATTGTACACATTAACAACTTTTGCGGAAACTTGTTCCAAGTGATAAGGGGTTGAGCCAAACACTTCCTGACAGTACTAAATACTATACATAAATTATGGCAGACGTGAGTACCTACGTAAATGTTGTTTAATTGGTAGTGTACGTATTCTTATCTGGTTTATTTATTTTTGTCATCTGGAATTTTTAGAACTCTCAAAATGCATAAAAAATATATTAAACAAATGTCAATGAATTACATTTCCAAAAGTTCAAACTCATAAAATATGCCTCTATAATCGATGGAGTGCGAGACATACGACATACCAAATATTTTGGAACGGATAGACGAGACCACTTACCTAATCAAGTTAATGACGTCAAGTAGTCTAGTCGCGTTCGTTGTCTGTCGCCGAACGGAATTAGTTATTGACATATCTGTTAACATTCGACGTAAAGTAACCATATAATGGATTCGCTACAGTGCAAGAAAGCAATTGTTTATACTTACGTTTTGTTGTATTAAATTTGCTGTAAAGAAATATTTCGTCCAATAGAGAAACAACAAAATGACATTTCACAGCTGGTGTTTTTTAGTACAAAAGTTTGCCACTAATCGTCGGGCGCTGTCAGCAGTACCTATATCGAGTTTGACCTAGTTGCAGCAAATAGATTTGTAAGTCGAGTTCATATAGGAAAAATACATAGGCCACGTTAAATTATGATGTCATGAACTCGATTAAGTCTCCCGTCTGTCCGGGGAATAAGATTTATAAATTCCATATTCCTTGACCTTCATACAGTTCCTACCTAAACCATGTAAATTTACATCCTCGAACCATCACAACGCCGTTCCGCAATGGTTGATCCTTCTACCTGAAATCTTATCTTAATCCATTTTTTTTACCAACACTCTTCACCGGGCAGCTAACACTAAAATTCCAGAAGTAGCTTGAAGTAATTGCATTTTTCTTCGCATTAGTATGAAATCGTATGAATTTAATTTGAGAAAGGATCTAAAACTGCCTGTCTAAAGATCGGCAGAGAAATAAGTCCGGCTTCCGAGTTCTGCAGCCAGACGTCAATTAACTTGGCAAACTGCACCAGTTCGACATCATCATTCTTGTAGAACCCACCCACATCCACGGCGGATGGGCATCACCCAACCTACCAGATTGCAATTGCCAACAGTGCAGATTCCTCTGGGGCAAAAATGGTCGATAAATCTTAGTTGTCTGTGATCATCTTCATCCTCGGGGATCTCGTTCGGGCTGATTTAACACGGTCACGTTCATTAATTGCTGGGGAGCAGGTGTTCCACCAGTTTTATGTGCATCCCTAGAAAGAAGCTGGCGTCTTAATTTCGACCTGATTAAGTGAGTGCACCACACGACGATGACTCCCGCTGGAATTAGTGTCTGGCCGGGAAAATGCCGGACCTGAGTGCAGCGTCCTAATGAAGAAATTTGTCGGTGGATAGAGAAAACCCACCACAACCCACGCGTTCTCGGTGTGCATTTTCTCGATCATTTATAATCGACCGAAAGGAAGCCTCCCCCGTGCGAAGGCTCTCGACGCCGATCGGTGGTGGAGATCTGCGGTTGCGCCACAGACTCCTTGCACTCTCGATTCGTCGGCAGTAGTTTTTGCTACTCCTTGCCTTATGACAAACAAATAATTATTGACTCCCACTACACCGCATGTCGTGACTGACTCCTACAGGGTTTTTTGAACTTATCGATCGCGACGTTCACGATCCATTGGTGAAGTTTGCGCTGAAGTAGACAATTTACACGTTTCCCTCCTAATGAGTGACGCGAACGGAAATGAATAACAAAACCCAACAGATCCAGCCTTAATCGATCAATTGTGGTCAATCGATCGCGACAGTTGATTTATCGGTCGCTCCCAATGGACCACTTTCTCGTCTAGATTACATAAAGAAAAACTTCCTCCCTGTTCGAATTACACTCAGCAAAAGCGTGAGACTTTGCTTTTAGCAACGTTTTTCATTGTGCTTTTTATCGCCCAATTCTTTTGTTTAGCCTCTTTTTGCTGCGAAATTGTAGACGCAACAATCAGGTGGAAACAAAAACCCAAACTTACTTCTTCGGGGCACGCTCCAATCACTTGCTCATTATGTGACTCGGTTCAAAAGTCTTTCACTAATTTCTATGAACTGCGGCAAACTCATGACAAATGATTTTTAGCGAATTATGTCAGTAGCTAACCCAGCCGAAATTAATGGCTCATCGGTGCTCGTGTAAAAATTCACACAATGGCGGGTACACGATCCAATCAGGTGATCCCAAGCAAACTTGCTCATGGTATGATTTATTGAAATGGTTTTTTGCGGAAGACAGCATTCCAGGAGGCGATTATCGATGCAATTCTATAACAAAAAATATATTTTCGCTGCTCATGCACCTTTAATCTTGTCTGAATTGCCTGAAAATTGCAGCCAATCAATGCTGAGACATGCGAGATCGGTGATAATGATTCAACAAGAATCGACAAGATAATGATTCGGCAAGAAATAGCGAGAAGTGTGCAGTTTCGATTTTTGTTTGATTTTTTTATTTTTCCCCTTTTTTTCGATGCCGCATTTCAAATTATTCGAAGGAAGATTTTTATCTAAACATTCAGATTCGCAATTCCTTACAGCAATTGCAGGTAACACGTCGAGATAGTGCAAACTAGTAATCATATAAATTGAATTAGGAATAATGTAAAAATAATTATGATCAAAGACGTTTGACAACTGCCGAACTTTAATTCTCTTAGAGGTCAGGTCATTAATAATCTTGAACACTAAAAGGAACATTCGCACGTTTCTTTCTAAAGTAATTGATCAAGTGTCAAAAAAAATTAAGCAATCGTTGATGTCCAAATTTAGACTTTTGTTGTTCTTGCTGATAACAGAATTCATCAGAATTATGTCGAAATTGATTGAGTTCTAGATATCGCGTCTGCTGTTTATGCGGCCATTTTTCTTATCTGTCCCCCAACGTGGTTCTCGTATAGTTTAATGACTCTCACCTGAGTGCTGAAGGCATTACTTCCCGTAAACATATTCATAAAGTGTCCCACCTGATTCACTATAATTCAGCAAAATGTCAACCAGACACCTCGGTTATCCTATATGCGAGACAAAAAACAACGACGAGTACGACCGACTTCCTGCTCGTAAGCCAGCCATAAATCTGTCGTTCAATGCGATTCGGAATGAAATTGCATGCGTTCATTGCGTTCACCAAAGCTTAGCCGCCACCCAAAAAGGCTTGCGGGCTCCCGGCCTGATTTCGAATTTCTTAATTTATTTTTCGGGTAGGAACTTTTAGGTGAATCTTAATACACGAACGGAATATCGAATTTCATCCTGTCTTATCATATCAATAATTTACGCTCGATTTCCTTATTTTTTAAACAGGCAAACAGCCGGCCAGTTTCGGATTACAGGTAAAAATTGTTGTTTTCCTCTCGATTCTGTCGGATGCAAAAGGAAGTTGTGAAGGGGTGTTTGGTGGAAAATTCGTCATAACACTCGCATTTAGTGGTTTTTTGTGATGTTGTTTCTCTTATTTTTCCAACAATCTGCATCAGAAAATGAATGTCAGTCAGACTGAATTAAGTGGATCTGTGGATATGCAAAAAACCGGATCGGTCTGGTGCTGTCCGAAAGACCCTCGCGAACAGCCACCCGAAAGTAATCTCGCCTCATTACACGCTTCGCATCAGCTGAAAATCCGCGAGTGCTACGACCACTGGCTTCGATCTCCTCAGTCCTCCTCGCACTGTAACTAATCGGAGAAAATTGAAAAAGTCTCGCGATTGCTTCAAGTAGAAACATGAATATCGGGGACCCATACCTCATCATGCCACGCTAATTAATGCACGCGCCGCCAGGTATAGATCATCGATCGGCAGGGCGTATGGAGGCCGCCGATGATCTTGTGTCACCAACTCACCAGAAAACTCTTTCGATTTCTATTGTTTTTGCAGTCGGCGTTTTGTTGGGTGGCGGATAATAACGAGGCCCGTTGCCGTGTTTGGATTTCATTCGTGCGCTATCTGAACTCATGGGAAACGCAAACAAAGTCTATTTGACTTGCGCACTTACAGACGCGCTGCATTGCGATGGAGCCAGTGAGTGACTCGCCTCCAAGCTGAAAGGTAAACGGTGTGCCGAGGTGAAAAAGGGTTCAAGCGCACAGGCGACATGACTTGGTTTGGTTCTCTAGATTTCATACCTTGCCCGAGCAAACAATGATGTGGTGTGGCGAACGCGGATGGAATATACCCTTCCTGATTACTTTTCAGATGCCTGCCAATGCAAACATGATTTTTTGGGCAACCTTAATTCAGTTATATTTGCTCAAGCTTACCACTTGACTGCAGTGAGGAAACACTCGAAATTAGGTGCCCGTATTGTGTGATTCATCCGTGTTCCTGGGCAGTGATCTTGAATGTTTTTGGTTTTGTTTTTTTTTTTTTTTCAAAGCGTTATCTTCCAAAATTACATGTTATTTTACTGATTAATTATTACCGTTTTCGAAAATGGTTTAATGATATTATCGTAACTGGAACTTTCACTTGCAATAAATTTTTTTGCCGGGTCGGTTATTTACGGTTAACCTCAAGGTACAGATATGGTTCCTTTAATACACTTTTTTGATTTCAATCGGCTGGATAATGTTTTAAAATTACGGCAGTAGGGTTTAACTGACCTACAGGGAAAGATCCTATCATGCAACAATGTTAGCCCTACCTTATAAAATTTTAAAATGTATGCACTCTATTATTAATAAAGAGTTAAAGGGGGGGAGCTTAAATTTCCAAATCAACTAAATAATGCTTTTGTTTGTTGGGGTATTCACGTATTTACAGCAAAACGGGATTAGCAGACAAATCCTTTTATCTAGTCCTGCGATCCGCCCTCTATCCACACGCCAAGATCCGCCGGTGGCTCTTAACCATCTGACAATGAAGCCAGCACGAGCCTGGGAACTCGCATGCGCAGACTGTTCTCACGGCCTTTATATGACTTGAAAGTCAAGATACGAATTTCGAGATTCAGCCAGCCAGCCTGCATTCCACCTCTATACCTTCACAATGGTATGGTCCAAGCGGAGTGAGCCCCATGGAACGGATGCCTAGATGATGACAACGCGGACGACGGCGACGGAGCATGTCCATATAAACGAAAACGAGAAGGTAAGCGTGTGCAAGATAAACGACGATCAGATCGTGGCAAGAGCTCAAGAAGCTAAAAATGTTAAATGCACCTCCGCATAAGGCAAATAGTGAGAATTGGATTTTCCTCCGCCTCTTTTATGGTATCGGCTGGAAGAAGTTGTCTGCCTCCTCAGCCTCACCGTTGCAGTTGGTACTTTACACAATCCCGTGCGATCAGCGCATACGACTCCGGGCCCTCTATGATGATTGCTTTATTTTGGTTAATCACCGGCTGACTTGTGACTCCAAGTTGTTGATCGACTACGTGCCCGATGCCCCCTTTGACTTCGGTTGGTCCACCGACACCGGCGTTATTTAGCCGATGACGATGATGGAGGCAGCCAGATATGGCTATCAATCCCTGGAAGTCTGACTTGGACAATTGCAAGAAGGCCGCCCGGGCAATGAAATTGCTGCATCGACGTTTCACAATTTTTATCCAGTTCTTGTGATATCTGGACTTCTGTTGAGCTGGGCATCAAAGGTTTTCCTTTTACGTACATTGGACCGAAGTGTTCGTGTTGCAGCTTCAGCTGATATCGGCGGTGAGGACTCTGCTTGTTGGATGCTGCTATCGATCCATGGTCGAGATAAATGACGTTACAATACTGAGATTTATTGCTTGTACCTTTTTTAGAATAGTTACGATCTACCGAGGCTTTCGATTAAACCGTATAGACGAACACTTAGCAATTTGTGTTTCTTGTGAGTGGTCAGGTGTTTTACAGCTGTCATAAATGCACCTATTTTTAATACGTTGGTACTTCGAATTTTGAGAGGAGTTATGTTAGATTTAAAAATATTGGTTCTGTTACAGAAAGAAAACAACCTTTTCAAATTGTAATGTAGTTATAAGATTTAGCCACTGAATGAGAGGAAGAGCGAATGGTCCTTCATTTGAGTTCTCCATTATTTCATATTCCGTTATCTACATTCAAAAATTTTAAATTATGCATTTTATTAACGAAAACGAAGGAGATTTATCAGCCATTTTTACCTGACATTCTCCTTCTGACATTTTGCAGACAAAAACGATGCACAAAATTTCGAAATTGTCTTGATTTTGAAATGAGATTCAATTAAGACAAACCTAAGAAACACGGTTCCTTGTGATCAAAAAACATCCCAAATCCATATTTATCACAATTTTGACAACAGATGTCATTGGTTTGGTAATAAAACTTCCTGAACTCCACAAAAAGTTGCTTCTTAATAAAAATATATTAAACGACAAATTGCCTTTAAGCAAGCTAAGGATTTTTTCCGTAGACTACACCAATTTTAAATGGGACAAAAACACCTCTACGTCTACCGACTTTTTGTTCACCACACCAACAATGGACCAAACAGCATTGTAGTTTGTAGACCGCCAGACGAAAGACCTTCGTCCGACTGAATGTAAAAATAATAATGTTTCCTAAGTCGCTTGGAAGCGAGATCTGTGTTTTCGGTGATAAGTCATTTCATAGTGACAGCCATCATCGTCCGGCATTTTAATGGTAATTTGGGCGACTTAAATGTCCACAACCACAGGAACTATTAATTTTTACGAAATTCACGAAGATGTGCTAAAGTGCAGCCATTGAATGGCTGAATTATTGTTAAATGGTATTTTAAAGTCGCGGATCAGTATTCGAAGATCACCGTTCACCTGGCTGCGGCACCTTCCTTCTCACGAATCGCGTTAATTCCCCCGAAAGATTACCCACTTCCATTTGAGTAGGTCTCTTTGATACCTCCGCACTGCCCGCTGTCTTGGGACATTATCTTAAGCTTTGGACATAAGCTCCACGATCAACACGAAAAGGCTGCGATAACATTTTGGTGGCCGGAACCCTTTTGTTGTGCAAATCTCGATGGACTTCTTGTTTTCTGATTTCCACTTCTCTATCCCAACAACCGATTTGTTTTCGGTTCGAGTCGAACGATGCACGCCATCGCATCAAATTAGATATTTTATTACATTGTTTGATGAAAAACAAATTCAATTTTAAAAACTCTCAAGCTTCAGCCAATTCTCATGGAAATTTCAGGCTGCTTGCCATCCATTCATTTCACGCACAGGTTTCTTTTGTTATTGTTCCATTTCTGATTTATCCGGGGCCTTAAAAGACAAAAAACAAACAAAAAACACGGAATGCCTTTGCGTGGAAGTGCTTCGGCACAATCACAAGGCCGACGGCGGCCTCCCACGCGCCACGTTCGGAGCCCTTCACGGTTGCCCATGCCCATTGTTTCCCCCGCGATGGATGGTATCGTGTGCGCTGGTGGTTTCGTTTTTATTCGTGTCCCACGGGCATGGAGCCTCTTCGTATTTATTTTTTTTTATTTTTTTTCTTCAATCCTTCCACAAAACCTCTTTCAAGACACGCCATGATTTCTAGCCTCCTCCAAAAACAGTAATCAAGTCCGGTCGATCTGGTGGACTCGAATTCCTTGGCTCCTAAATATCAGATTTTAATGGCCTGGCGGATGGTCACTGGGTCTGTTGGATTTTAAATTGATCTTTAATTTGCCTAATTCCCTTCACGAATCCTCCACATGTCATTAAGAATTATCTGAAATTTTCGACTATTTATTTTTGGTATAAATTTTCGAAACAAGCACACTCCCCAGTTTAAAGGATGCGATCTTCAGCGGCTTAATCGCGGGCAGCTGTCCTTTTTATCGCATCGTGTAGAAAAGGAGCGTGCAATTCCTCGGGCGCTAATTATTTGCTAACAATTTTGGATATCTCTTAAGAAAATGCAAACACTAAATGATTTTTTAATATCATCGATTACGGTGACGTCGGCCTCCAATCTGCGCAAGAGATGATAAAGTGTATAACTTCATTGACGACGGCACCTTTTAGAATAGCCTTCACTGCACCTGCGCTGTTCTTTGATCGCATTGGACGAATTCAAATATACCAACAACCAATTAAGAGGCTGTAAATTTCCGAAAAACCATAGAAGCCTTAGTTGTAGGTATGTCTTATTTATATTCCAAATTTAGGAATGTATCTGTGCTCCCTGACCATAAATTTTATATTTAAGTAGTAAATAGAAATTTCCACGTGCATTATAGCATGAGATAAATGACTGCAGAACTTAATCCAACGGTTGATGATTTACGAGATTCTAAGGACTCTAAATAACAGTCACTAAAACTGAAATTTTCCCATCCACTAAACTTAAGTGAAATTCTATTGTTGCGTAAAAGCATCAGTAATAAATTTGAAATTTGACTCCACTTTTGTTTCTGGCCCCAAAAAATGTGTCAAAAATTCAAATTTGTCCAGTTTTTCGTGACCGTTTTTCGAAACATAAATAATGTGAGTTTTATCTGCTTTCATAACTTGGGAAAGATTACCTGAGGAAGGCTTCTGTGTATGGGTCTCTCCCTAAGTGCAACTACCTGTTGCTTAATAGGTTTCCACCAGTTCAGGTAAGGCACAAATGAATAGAAAAAAAAACTGAAGCCATTCACACAAAAAATATGATCAAAGTAAACCCGAGGATGCTCTTAATGCACGCACCTCTGAATTCTAACCCATTAAAAAAATCCGAAACAAGACGACGACGTGTTCCTGCAGACACGCGACATTTGAAAGAAACACTGGAGATAAGAATTTTTGATAAGGACATGTTCTCGGATCAGGCGTCCTTTTGGCCATATTTAAAATTGTATTCCCTCGAGGTTTATGACAGCTTTCAAAATTTATTAAAATTAACTTTTTTTTTTACTTTTTTTCTTTTTAAGTCTGGTAGTTCTTGAGAAAACATCGCGATGAAATAATTCCCGATGGTCATTTTGTTGGGACTCATTAAATCAACATTTCTGGGGAGCGATGCCAGGCGATAAGGATTGAAACAAAACTATTGGACGCCACTCCGCTGGCTGTTGTAGTGTTTGTCTCTGACGAACATGGAGATGGTAATAAAGAATGAATAAATGAGAAAATCCTACGCCTACTCATAAAATCCGGGTACGATTTACTGATCCTGAGGCACTGTAAATCAAATACGTGGAGAACAGCTTCCTAACTGGCGTGTTATGGCGCGTTACACCTCCATGTGTGTTTATTACACCAAGCTGAAGGGCGTAATGTGCGATACCCTAGACAGGTGTTGTCCAAAGTGGAGCCATCGGCGAATGCCCATTCAACTACGAGATCCTCTGTACGGACACATTTAATAGCTTCATGCTCATGCATAGTGACCATAAATTGTTGTTGGTCTGTGGTCAGACTATCCAGCGATCGGGCGGTCCACCTTGAGTAGGTCTCCACTCTCCAGTGTGTCACTTGTACGTGAGTCGTGAATACTCTTTGTTTTTAGGTTTCTGTGCTACCACGACTATCCTTTCTCAACCCCCTGAGCAGCAGATCTTGACCTTGTGACATCCTCGCCTTTTATAGCCCTTCTCTGGTAACGATTTATTTGTTTCTACTTTGTCCGGTTAAGTGCCAAGCACCAACGGCGCAACTGAGATGGTCTTCATGCGATAGCAACGATAAATTGTAATATATTTAAAGTATTTTTTTCTTTATTTTGGATCTTGCCCATGCGTCAAATTCTACGCCACAAAACTCACGGTCTTCGTTATCGTAAGCTGACCATTTTGGCGATTGCCTAATTTGTCGCCACCTTCTGCTTGCATCCAACAAAAAATTTCTCCGATAGGAAGCGTTACAATGCGACCATAAATCAGGCTTTTATCCTTTAATCTCTGGACACATACGACACTTGTCAGTTGCAAGAAATGGAACCATTCGTTTAAATTTGTTTTATTTTCTTTGCCATTGGATTTATATTGGATTCCATCTAAAAAGCCGGATGCTTTTCCAATAACTCAGTACATTACGTGTTGATTTTGTCACAAAATTTTAATTTAAAACAAACTGTTTCTATAATGTGTTACAATAAAGCAACGAGAATTTTTAAAATTTTAATGGTTTTTTAGGATTTACATTTTCATATTTATGCTTACACCACCGGAAATGTGTTTTGCAGTTTTTGCTTTCTCATACATATCTGCAAATTTAGTGTTTTTCATTCACTCACTCCAGGTGGAAATGAATCAAAAAATTTTCAAAAGCAACGGAATGTTGGACTTTGGTTGAAAAGGGTGGAATAAGAATTTCGTACCAGTATGCGTTGCGCCGTTACGCGGTATCATCCCCATCGACCTTAAACTTGTCGATCTCATCCATTTTGAAATCAATTGGGGTAGTTCTGTTATTCTACCGGAACTGCAGAACATTGCATCTTTCTTCAACTCTCCTCTCATAAAATTACCATTCTTAAAATTAGTCGACACATGACGTATCGTTTGCATCTCGGTCCATGGACCACAGATAATCCCATATCCGTGCATAAGAACAATTGCATGTCTCCCATCCATCATGGTGCGTTGGGCTAGACCTATTTGTCATAATCCCCATAAACACTGGACCGTACAAAAAAAAACCTGCCGCTGACTGTCACGTCCGACGGGCAGTGGCCATCGTATTCGCATCAGGTGGAGACAAAACGACGTGCGTTCAGAGGCCAAGAACATGACGCATTAGAGTTGCCTCAAACGATGGTCCACGACGATGATGCAACGACCGCGAGATTTATTCCAATTGCACTTTTATGCCGTGTGTCAAGAATAGAACGCCTCCATGGAATTTTTCTTGATCTCTCGGGGGCCTTTGTTCGGCTCAGTTGGGATGACTGCAGTTGAGGAAAACATGTCAAAGACAAGAATTTTTGAGAGATAATTGTCATTCGAGTCGCCGGGGCTTCCCACGGATCATGGCTCGTCAACCGGCAAAGGCATGAAGTGGATCGACTACCTTGGGACGCGTTCATTTCATTCCGAGATCACTGGCTTCGTGTGTGCGCCAGTAAGCCGAGATCCGCGGGAACAGTACAACAATTGGAAAACAAAAACAAAGCATTTGATGACTCCTCAGCGAAGATCGTTCTAGTGACTGAATGTTTCAGCTTATTTCACTGGAGTGTGTCATACGAAAAACAAACAGACATGAAGACCAATGCGACCGCGATAGGCTCGACACGTTCGCCTCATCGTGAGCAACTCGCATGCGATTGTTTGTTGTGCCGATCATCAGATCTCTAGCTTTTGTTGTCTGGAGCGATCCCCATGAGGATGATCACACGACGTCTCTTGACGGCATCATCCTCGATTGAAAGAACCTAAATCGGTTGCGATGTGGGAGATTTGTGGATCATTTATCTGCGCGCGTCTTTATGTGCTGCAGGGATTTACTGGGATATGTCGAGTCATGAACGTGTTACGAAGGACATTCCTTCGGATTTCTAAAGACATCACAGCTGGTGGTTGTCGCTGAGAGTTGCTCATATGTCCAATCATTGTGATGAATGAAACATAAAAAATGGAACTGATTAGTGGGGGTAACATAATGTTCTGCAATTATAATCAATTCAGCATGTGAATGTGTTTTATAAAAAATTATGATATTTAGTGTTGAATACACTGTAATTACTGAAATAATTTTGGTTACTAAGAAAAACATTTTTCTCCACAATCTTGGCCATCATTTTGAGAGAACGAGAACGAACTACATTCGAACCCTTGAAGAACATTATCAGTGAACTTTACCGAAATTATGAAGCTCTTCTTACCCATAAAGATGTGCAACTAACAATAAATACAGAAAGTCCTGCTTAGAAAAACAACGATGAATTTTTGCATTTTCACTTACAAAACTGGCGTTGAACAGGGCATTTTTTTTTAAACATTTGACAAGATCGATGACAGACAATATTAATCAAAATGTGTTTCAGAATTTCCCATTAAAACTTCTATATATATTCTATAACCACTAAACGATCGAAGCGAATAAAAATTATGAAAGCCCCCTATAAACTCGCTTAATGGATTTCTAAGATCCTGTTGAGTCTGCTAATCGTGCCCATCGGAACCCTTTCAGTCTACATTCAAAATTAAGCGATCCGAATGATTTTGCAATTTTTATTGCATATATCTGTCGATGTATAAAGGGTTGAACATCTCCTATCTCCCTGCTATTCATCTTCATATTGATAAAACTCGATCACCAAGTGATTTTACATTTTTTCTGCAACCCTTAAGAACAAAAAAAACGTTTCAGTCATTTTGTTGGATTGTATCAAAGGTCGATTCGCAATCGATCTTTTTGCATATTCATGAGGATCAAAAGTTCCAGAAATAATGGTCTGCATAGCGAGGGGTTCCGTGCGAATGAGTTTTCGTTAATTTTAATTTAATTCGCGTGAATGCAAACAAATGATTTTCAGGTAGTGATTTCTCCCTTGTGGTTTTATGCACATCTCTCCTTGGATGATTCGCCATTTAAATATATATTAGCTAGATGATGCGGCTATTTGCATTGTTCTGTTCTCAGATTTGAAAAACTATTATTCATCCAAAAAAGTCTCCAATGACGCATTTTAATGCAACAAACTTTCAAACTTAGTCTTAAGACTTTTTGGTTAAAAAAATTACAAATAACGTTTTCATGTTTGTAGTATTATTCTTATTGTTGAAGATTGTAAACAACTTCATGTATTCTTAGTAAATTGCATTGATTTTGAAGCATATAGTTGATCCGCTTCTTAAATCGAATACCCACCTACCTGTCGAAAGTATTGATTACTTTTGCTCATCAACGAGTTAAAGTCCTTCAAAATCGAAGTTTCCAGGTCAAAGGAAATTCAATCAAATTACAATTTCTACATATTTTATCCATGAATGGTTTTTTAGTTGATCGGAAAAATTTCTAAGAAAACTCCCCTTCGCTTTTCGAAATGATCCCAATCCTTTCGCCATCCTTTTGACTACGCCGCCCAATTATAGAACAAAAAATGTCACCACCTGCCCGATCCTCTTGGCGAGGATCAATTAGCACTTAACATTCACAAAAAATGAGGGATCATGGCAAATGTTGTGGATCAATGTCTCCAACATGGATTACGCGGAAAAAATCGATTCGTGTAGCTTGATACTTTCAGGATCAATCCGATCAGAAATCGGTTTTGAGCACGTGCTAATCAAAATTCAGTTGAGAAGGACAACGAGTTTTTGGAAGGGTGAAACTCTCATCGACGAGATCTGTCCACATATGGCGTCCCTGCAGTCTTGTAGACAGACAACATTATGCATCCGCAACCGTTGCGATCTCGATATTGATCACCGAACACATTGCCGCAAAGCTCACCTTTCAACAATGGCAAATGTTAATCAGTGCGCGCATGTGCCATGGAATTTGAGTCGCCTCATCGATCGTTTGCCTGTAAAAAACAAGGTACGAAAGGCGGCCGCTAAAAATAAGCAAATCAACGTCTTGGAAATCGGAATTGCGAAATAGCACCGATAATAAATGGACGGGCGCGAGTACCGAGTTCACTTGACTTGATTCGACGGAAATCTTGGCTCGTGACAAATCGCCGCCGAACGTTTGCGTCTTGCGTGGTGAATATAAAAACAAAAACAAAAAAAGAAGAAGAATAATATGAAAAATAATTAATTCGAGCGCGCGTGTTGTGCATGCGCCTTTGTACGCTGGCGCTTCGCCACGTGCACTTTGATCGCTCCCAGGTTACATTTAATTAACAGAAGTCTTTTGTTTTTGGCATCGTAGGCAAATAACTGTGATTTATTAGCGTAAACGGGAGCGTGTGACATAAGAATTTTCAAATTGCAACTGCATCGATAATGCTCGGATAATTTATTGAAATCTATCCGCCACTGCGTTTTATGATGACTCAGGGGAACCACCAGTGATTTTGAAATTTCTCGTATTTGTGGATGCAGTTGGCCAATCCGCAATATTTTGTACTACAGTTCTTTGCAGACATTGCGACATTACGACTGCGCAATGAGCCCCATTAGCAGATTCCTTCATTCATACAAGAGTGCGAACATTGATTCATGATTGTAATCGAAATTGGAAACACAACCCAAATTCACACATGTGAAAAACAATATTGCAGAATTTCGTAAAACCAAAGGGGAAATATTATTAGAAGTGGTTTACCGAGAAATGCATCAACTGACTTTTAAGATCATCATTAAACTAAATTGATTCACCTTCAAACGCCGCAGAATGTAAATTATATTTGTTGGCTTTTGGGTTTTGTTGCACACAATAAATTTCGCTCTGGCGAATTGGTGCAGCACAATTCACCTTTTACGATGATGCGCCTCCAAGCCTCGCAGAGATGTACCAATGAGTAATCGCCAAAACCTTCAGTGAGGAATTTCCTTATACCTTTTCTGAACTTTGTGAAACTAACCACAAATATGAGCGCCGATCTTCCCCGGAAACGTAGACATTCCAAATAAATCCGCTTTCGCAGATCGTCCACTAAAGTGATTCACTATAAAGAATTGGTTCAGCTTCTGGACTTTTTGATATTAACTACTTTTGTTGATGTAGTCGAAAATGAAAAAAAATAATACTAGATTGTTACCACCTTTCCGAATTCCTAAAAAGGATGCTCATAAGACAAGATTTCCGTTGAATGCAGCAATTCCAGGAAAACATTCAGCCCTGGAGAAATGCAGTAAGTACCTTTCGATTGCTCCAAGATCAGTCAACCACTTTCTGGCGGTAGAAATCGAGGTGTGTTCCCAATCCGAGCTCCCCAGTATGGATTCTGAGAAACTAGATGTCTACTGTGCTCCCACCGGGTGCCGCAGTGCACAAAGCATGGCTAGATTTTATTTAATTATAGCAACTGTTGACTGGCATTCACAGGCAATGATACTCCATAAAAAGCCAGCTCACACCTAAGGCCCGAACGCCGGGTAGACGATCGCTGAATGCCTGTATCATTATCCCATCAAGAGTCTAGCAATCATCTGTGCGCTTTCAGATTTCCATCTCGAGTTGCGGAGTCATTTGCGCACAAGACGCTGGCATCGGCATAATCACTTGTCGATTAGCCACACTTCCCCCAGCTTAAGTGGTGACTTTGCTGTTCTTTGATCGATCGAGCTCAATTAACAATTAAAATTCAAAGTGCTCCGCGGCCGCGATACCACGGGGGATTGTGTTTTTGCGGCGGTACGCGATCACCGACAATTTCGCCGCCAGAAACCAGAAGATCTTGTTGGCGGACGCGGCTGCCGAGGAGATCGGAGATCACAGATGATCGAGCTTGCAGGGCACGACTAGCCGCTAGCATGAAGACTCGTCGAAGGAGAGGGAGGGTCGGGCGACTTGTTAGACAGAAAGACGCACGCGTGTGCACCTCGGCTGATTCCTCCTTTCTCACGGTCTTTGTGTTCCGCTGAGCGCCGCCGCCGTCGTCGAGGGCATGGTACCTGGCGCATGCATTCATCTATCTAGCTTCATAATCTCGTGATCACGGTCAAATGCTTCCTCTGACTGTAATTAAAACATCTAGCGGCGTGATGCATTGCAAATTAAACGTGCGAATGGGAAATTCCAAATCACTCGTCGGGACTCACTTCAAGAAAAACTCATCACGATCGTTTGTCCTAATTGATCTTGAGAGTGGGAGCGGCTTTTCACTGTTGCATTTTTGAAAGCACGCAAAAATTTACTTTTCGTAGTTCTTTTAAGGGGTTTCATAATAATCAATCAAATTCTGAGAAAATCACTCGCTTTCTATACGATTTTTAAAGTGATTTGTGATTAAATCAGAAAATCTCTACGCCATTCTTAATTAAAAATATATAGTAATTAATCACAATACCCAAATGAATATCAATATCAAATATTATCTACCGTCATTATGACTCATTATGACTTGGAAGAAAACAGTCCTTTGTCCGTTTCTTCTGTGATAACGGTGGCAACACTAAGGAGTTGCCCGATTTTGTTCATTCTCTAACCTTACCCTACGATTTTAAAAAAGTATTACTGCACCAAGTTTGAATTCCATAGCAAACGTTCTCGAGTTATTGCCTGAACAGACAGACAAACGGACATCCATAAAACGGTTTCTCTTCACTTCCCAATTATAATATAGTTTTTGTTCTGTCATCATTGCTCAGTGTTGCAAACGTGGAGTATAAAAAAACCTCTCTAATGTACTGTAACTGCAGACAAGTTATATTAAACTCCTGTGTATATGCAATAAATACGATATAATATATTTCGCCTAGGTGTCTTTTTATTCAATGACATTGTGCAGGCAAAATAATACAAAACATCGGAAAAAATTGTAGTGAAAATCATCAGTCTTCCGTGCATTAAACTATTCGGTCAATCCAATCAGCTAGTTGGTTGAGTTCCTGATTCAGTGCAGAACACTCGACGACCTGGACATTTTGAGAGACTTGTGAGAACTCAAAATCCTTTCCTTGCTTCCCTAGAAACACGCTTGTCTTCTCTGAATCATCCACAGATTGCAGTTGATTTACTCTGGTTGTTCTGATAATATTTCTGGAAAACACAAAAGATGATTGCGTTTAAGTCCAAATGAAACTAGTTTGGAAAACCTACAACTCTCTTTCCAGCAAGGTTTTAATAATATTGCATCCCTTCGCCATAGTCTCGTCTTGTTTGTTGCACAAAATTAGTATGGGAACATTGGTTACGGCTGCATCCGTTAAAATCGTACACAAATAACTGAAACGATTCCATTGCATATAACGCTTAAATTCACTCACAGTGAAAACCTACTCGGCTACATCTCTGACGTCTTTCTGGAACGTGACGCTGTCCACGACAAAAACGATTCCCTTCGCAGTGTTTTTGTATTGATCAAAAAACTTTGCTCGAAGGCGCTCATGACCTGGTATATCGATGACTCGCACTGCCCCCCTTCCACTAAGATATTCGCCAACGTTCACCGAAATTGAGGTGAAAGTTGAGCGGGACTTCGAGTACAGAAGTTGCGAAAAAACTAGAGTTTTTCCAGATTCTGATAATCCTAGCAGCAGAAAATCTGTTCTTGCTCCTTTACGTTTTTTGTAAATAAATAACACAACTGCAATTAAATTATGTTAAATAAGTATTTTCAAAGTTTAATAAAAAAAAAAAAACTTACTGAACGTCAATAACACTACGAAAATAGTTATTAAAATTTGTGACTGAGTGAAATCACTCAATTTAATAGTTATTTTTGATGATTTAGGTTGCTCTGTTTCCATTTTATGTAAACTTTTCTGTAATATTTTTGCGAAAATATAAATTACTGTGAACTAAAGAAACAAGAATTGACACGCAGCCGTTTTGCGGCTTTTTGACACTTCATAGTTTCCCAAGTTCCAGGTGAAAATCTACTGAGAAATAAATGGGAAAAGAACAATGGTAATTTTCAAAATTACTTAAAAATTTCAATGAATCTACCGCAGTGATATACTCGCAAGGTATTTTTTAAATTTTGTTTAGTTTGTTTGTTTAGTAAGAATGATATTATAGTGAATATAATAAAACAGCTGTTGGACCGATGGGAATTGGAACACCAGTACCAAATCAGCTGTTCGTGAAAAGCCAACCAACCAAATATCAACAATGGCAAAGGCGGAAATGTCGCTACGAAATTTCTATATATTTAATTCAAATTTAAGTGAAAAAGAAGGAGAAGTAAAATATGGCAAATCACTTGGAATGCAATAGAATTCAAATGGATTATTTCAGGAAAGCAAAAAAGTGCTGTTCTATCATCCATCTGACATTGACTTGGACACTAAAATAAAGGACATCGGATTAAGTGAAGCTATAATTAAATTTACGGGGTAATTTAACCATTTGAAGATTACGTGTTATTTTACAATATAATTCAAATTCAGGACATTCACATCCGAGGATGGTTGCCAGGCATTGCGCACCCAAAAAACGTTGCAAGTATTCAATCAACCAGAGAAGGATTTTTGGATGGTGATGGTAATATTTTACCATTGATTGCTTTTCCAGTGCAAACGAAACTGTACACAAATCAATTCCAGACTATAAATGTCCCATACGACACGAAAACTAAAGACGGAAACGAATACATCGATTACAAAGGAGGAGAAGTACATGATGGAATTTTTCGCTCAGTCCTAAAACAAACATACCAAATGTTTCGACTGTTTGCGGGTACATTTCAAGTAAACTTCGCTGGAGAAACCGAGGAAGAGCGAATCTGCAATTTGAAAAAGAAACTGGAAGTGTTCTATTCAAAGGTGAGACAGGATAGACATAGAAGTTCAACTGATTCGATAAAGATTATTTAAAATTTTGCAGTATCTGCTGACTTTGAAATTGCAAAGCTGTGATATTATTGATATAGTCAGGAGTATAGAGTATTTACCACTACAAAAATTCCTTTTTTTGCGAGTACATAACTTCATTAACATGATTGAAGCAACATTCCCTGCGATTGAAAATTGTATATTTCTGTACAATGACCAGTTAGTGTGGTAAGCCGGAAACTCAATCGTTTTCATTTGGTTCTACAACTTTTTCTTGTCAGGAGTGAAGTTAATCCCACAGATTTGTATTCAATTCACGAATACCTGATCAGCACCCTTTTCCAAAAGGCGATGCAATCCGAATTGCGGGGCGGCTCAATGCGGAGAAGCTACTCGATGGATGGTAGTCACCATGGCACATTCCTAACTGGTTCGGAGACATTCGAGAACTGCGTAAAGCCTCCAAAAGTGCATATTTACAACACTGGGTCAAGTTCATGCTATCATTTGGTGGTTTACAGAGCGCTAAACGCGACTATCTGTTTGTTTGTGGACGGTGAGTTCAAAAATATGCAATATCCATCCTGTTGTAATCGAATGTTACTCTAGAAAACACTGCAGTCAATGAAGACTTCTATCTGGAGTTGCACTCATTTATGGGACCACAACTGACGAGCATAGCATCAGAAATAGGTGAATCCTTCACCAAAGTCAGTCCCACTGGCGGTAAACAACCAATTGAAGATGAGCTGCTGGGTCCAAAGTTTCTATGTTTAAACGAGTTAAGTGTACGACACACGGGAAGCATTTATTTAGATCACCTGCACCCCAAAAACACCGTCATTCCCCCAATGGTAATGAATTTGATTTCCGATTTGTACAGCCGGAAGCCCAGTAAGAAGGGTAAGTTCGAGGAAGTGGTCGTGAAGGCAGTTAACGACTTCTGGGTGGTAAAGAAATCTTCCAATTGGCGACAATTTTATGTTGTCATTTACAACAGTAAGGCAACTATGTTGGAAGTTACAAATGAGGCGAAGAAAATCTTCGAACAGCAAGTGTCGAACGTATTCTTTGAGAAATAAAGAAATTTATTAAGTTTAAGCTTTATTTTAACTTTTCTTTTAGCAGTTATACAATAATGTTATCTCCATCAGAGTCTGGGGCACTTGAATTAATGTGCTTGCGCTTTACCACGTAGATTTTTCGGTTGGACATGCAAATCGTGTAGCTGTGATCGTCATAAATCACAGAAATTCGTTCACACCCGTTTGCGGGCATGAAAGAGTCATCCACACTGAACGATAAGATTAATAAATTAATTTCCAAAAGTTTGGAATATAACTGTATTAAACCCGTTATACTCACGTTTCTGCTATTTGTATCAAGCCCAAAATAATGCCAGCACTTTTCTCGTCATTTTCCAGTTCACCTCCTGATTCCAGCACTGCTCCATCGTCCTTCATCACCAGATAACCAATCTGATTGGAAATCTTCTCTAATGGGAGCATTAATTATATTTTATTATCACAAATTGTACGAATGACAAAAAAACAAAAGTAGTTTGCAAACAACAGCTGATTTTTGACGTTTTCTGGTGGGTAGAAAATTTACGGAGAAATTTCCATGCCATATGTAAACTCTGATGTAAACAAACTTTTTTAATACTCGAATATGTCGAATTCATGCAAATTTGAGTGACTTTATATTTCTCATAATTATTACTAATTGCTGATTACTGATTAAATCATAAAGAAAACATAGCTAAGCTAGTTTAAAATACTTTTCAATTGTATACAAATGTTCTATGGCACTACGAAATTCCCTTCATTCCGAAATCTAGAGGACATTATCAAAGATCCAGCAGCACTCAGCAGTTAGTGAATGCTCTTGAAGAAGATAATTGTGAGGTCGGGAGTTTTGTGCAACGAAAAAGTGGAATTCTGTGGAAAATATTACAAAAATACGTTTAAAACATATAAAAACAAGTGTAAGTTGGTGTTTCTGTTGCAATTTTCACGAATTGGCAAACAATTTATGCTGCTTTTGTCCAATAAAAGAAGAAAAGCCACACCCCGAAGTTTTCTATTTCCTGTCCTCATTTGATCAATTAAATTGGAAAGAAGAGGAACATAATTAGTATTCAGTCATTTGAGTTTAATTGGATGTCGCCAATCATCAAGTAATTTCTAAAAATACATGAAATTTGTCGGTTTAAAACGTCGAGAAGAGTTTTTCGGAAAGATTAAGCTGCCTCAATGGCGACGTCACCAGTGAAAAATTCCTCCTCAATGGCGGCGATCGATAAAATCGATCTCGAGCCGATGCAGTGCATCTTCTGGCGATGATGCCCCACTTTCCAGTGTGTTGGTGTTATTTAACTTAATCAAATCAAATGGGGGAATTTAATTTGATGCCGCTTTTGGAGTCTCTTTATTGTCAATTTTGTCTTTATTTTTCATGGTATGCTGCGGCACTTTTGTTTATGCTGCTGTCGATTACATCATCCGGCTATTTTGGTTCGGCGTGTTGAACAGGAAGGATTTCGTGTGAACAAAGTGCGTTTTTTGTCGATAATTCAAAATTCCAATTTTAATTTAATCATATAAAAATATAAATAATAAATATAAAAATTTACCAAATTTAAAAAAGTAATTCTTTAATCTCATTGAAGATAAGTATTTCTTTGCATAAAAATTGGTTCGGATATTGTCGTTATTAGTATTAATTGTAATGCTCTTTTTTTTTTTAATTCATCATTAAAATAACTTCGGATGTGATGTAGAGTAGTAAACAATGTCGAAGACATGTTTATTTTTGATAATCTAAAAAAGACTCTCTTTTAAAAAGTAGCATAAATTAAAAATTAAAAGCTAATTTTCCACAAGGCCAAAACCCCATTAATGCTGGTCAAGTGGAGTAGTTTGTTAGTGCATGATTAAGTCAACCACGCACACTTCAAGCAAATTTTATTAGGGGCTCTCCCCTATTGCGTCACTTTAAGCTGATCTCGTTATCAGATTGGTTCGGCTCTTCCAGTCGCTCATGCTATCATTTCTGTCCAAATTCAATTTTGATTATGAGTAATTGATTTCATTTTTATCAGGAAACAACGAGTGGAAGAAACGCAAGAGCGAAGGAGAAGTATTTATGAAATCAGCAATTACCAAAATTAATATAAAGTAAACCCCGAAAAAATCACCATGGAGCAATTTACTCCAAAGGAAGTTAAGATCCTAGAGACGGTCGAGGACATTCAGGAGCGGCGGGAGCAGGTGCTCTCCCGTTACAATGACTTCAAAGTGGAGACGAGGCAGAAGCGTGAGAAGCTCGAGGATTCACGTCGCTTCCAGTACTTCAAACGCGATGCTGATGAACTGGAGAGCTGGATTCACGAGAAACTCCAGGCGGCAAGCGAAGAGAGCTATCGCGATCCCACCAATCTTCAAGCGAAAATCCAGAAGCATCAAGCCTTCGAAGCGGAGGTGTCTGCTCACAGCAACGCCATCGTCAGCTTGGACAATACTGGACAGGAGATGATCAATCAGCAGCATTTCGCTTCTGAGACCATACAACGTCGCCTGGACGAATTGCACCGCTTGTGGGAGCTTCTCTTACGGCGTCTCGCGGAGAAGGGACAAAAATTGCAGCAAGCTCTTGTGTTGGTGCAATTTTTGCGTCACTGTGAAGAAGTGATGTTCTGGATCAAGGACAAAGAAGCCTTCGTGACGGCTGAAGAGTTTGGACAGGACTTGGAACATGTTGAAGTTCTGCAAAGGAAATTCGATGAGTTCCAGAAGGATATGGCATCACAGGAATATCGTGTGACTGAAGTCAATCAGTTGGCAGACAAGTTAATTCAGGATGGGCATCCAGAGCGAGATACTATCATCAAGAAAAAGGAGGAGCTAAATGAAGCCTGGCAAAGATTGAAGCAGCTGGCGATTGTGCGCCAGGAGAAACTGTTCGGCGCTCATGAAATCCAGCGCTTTAATCGCGATGCTGACGAAACCGTCGCCTGGATAGCTGAAAAAGATGTTGTCCTTTCATCCGACGACTACGGACGAGATCTGGCTAGTGTCCAGACATTGCAAAGGAAACACGAGGGTGTGGAGCGAGACTTGGCCGCACTTGAAGATAAGGTATCGACATTGGGAGCTGAGGCCCAGCGATTGTGCTCCATTCACGCGGATCATAGCGACCAGATCCGCGAGAAACAAGCGGAGATCGCCGACTACTGGCAATCGCTAACAGCGAAAGCCAAGGAACGCAAGCAGAAGCTTGATGAATCTTACTTCCTACACCGATTTTTGGCTGATTTCCGTGATCTTGTTTCATGGATCAATGGAATGAAAGCAATCATATCTGCAGACGAACTCGCCAAGGATGTCGCTGGAGCTGAAGCGCTTCTGGAACGCCATCAGGAACACAAGGGCGAAATAGACGCTCGAGAAGACAGCTTCAAGTTGACCACTGAAGCCGGACAGAAACTCCTTGAACGCGAACATTATGCTGCCGCAGAAATTCAAGAGAAACTTGATGCCCTCGAAAGCGACAAGAGTTCACTTCTGTCGCTCTGGGAGGATCGACGAATTCTCTATGAGCAGTGCATGGATCTCCAACTTTTCTATCGCGATACGGAGCAGGCCGATACCTGGATGGCCAAGCAAGAAGCTTTCTTGGCCAACGAGGATTTGGGTGATTCCTTGGATTCTGTTGAAGCCTTGATCAAGAAACATGAGGACTTTGAGAAAAGCTTAGCAGCTCAAGAAGAAAAAATCAAAGCGTTAGACATCTTTGCCACAAAACTCATTGATGGTCAACACTATGCCGCTGATGATGTCGCGCAGCGCAGGCAGATGCTGTTGGCCCGACGCTCTGCCTTGCAGAAAAAATCTGCCGCCCGTCGTCAGTTGCTGGAGGATTCCAATCGCTACCAACAATTTGAACGTGACTGCGATGAGACCAAGGGTTGGATCAGCGAGAAACTAAAATTCGCCACTGACGACAGCTACTTGGACCCCACGAACTTGAATGGGAAAATTCAGAAACATCAAAACTTCGAACACGAACTTAACGCGAATAAATCGAGAATCGAGGACATAACCAGCAACGGCACCGAGTTGATTGAGAAGAATCACTACGCCTCCGATCAGATCAATGCTCGCATGCAAGAAATCGTGGTCCTGTGGGAAACTTTGGTTCAAGCATCCGACAAGAAGGGCTGCAAGTTGCAGGAGGCGTACCAACAACAGCAGTTCAATAGAACCATCGAAGACGTCGAGTTGTGGTTGAGCGAAATCGAAGGTCAACTTCTTTCTGAGGACCATGGAAAGGATTTGACTTCGGTTCAAAATTTGCAGAAAAAACAGGCTCTTCTTGAGTCCGATGTTATGTCTCATCAGGATCGTATTGAGAGCATCAAAGTCGCTGCTAATAAATTCATTGAGTCTGGCCATTTTGACGCTGACAATATCAGAAATAAGGAGGCCCAACTCTCGGCGCGGTACTCTGCCCTGGCTGCCCCAATGGCTGAGCGAAAGCAAAGACTTCTGGACTCTCTTCAAGTACAGCAACTGTTCAGAGACCTGGAGGATGAGGCCGCTTGGATTCGAGAGAAAGAACCAATTGCAGCATCCACCAACCGCGGTCGTGATTTGATTGGCGTTCAAAACCTAATTAAGAAACATCAAGCTGTTCTCGCTGAGATCAATAATCACGAAGGCCGATTGGTGAATGTGATCAACTTTGGTGAGCAGATGTTGAAGGATCAGCCGTTCGCTAGTGAGGACATCAAGCTGAGAGTAGATGCTCTGAAGGACCAGTGGCACGCCCTGAAAGAGAAGTCATCCCAACGCAAACAAGACTTGGAAGATTCTCTTCAAGCCCACCAGTATTTCGCTGATGCAAATGAGGCTGAATCTTGGATGCGCGAAAAGGAGCCCATTGTCTCTAACACCGACTATGGCAAGGACGAGGACTCATCAGAGGCACTCTTGAAGAAACATGAAGCCCTGGTTTCAGATTTGGAAGCATTCGGAAACACCATTCAAGCTCTGCAAGAACAGGCTAAGAACTGTCGTCAACAAGAGACTCCCGTCGTCGATATCACTGGAAAAGAATGCGTCGTGGCTTTATACGACTACACTGAAAAGTCTCCCCGCGAAGTCTCCATGAAGAAAGGAGATGTCCTCACCCTCCTGAATTCAAACAATAAGGATTGGTGGAAGGTTGAGGTAAACGACAGACAGGGATTCGTTCCTGCTGCCTACATTAAGAAAATCGAGGCTGGACTCAGCGCTAGCCAACAGAATCTAGTGGATGGTCATTCCATTGCCAAGCGACAAAGCCAGATCAATTCCCAGTACGACAATCTTTTGGCGTTGGCTCGCGAGCGACAGAATAAGCTGAATGAAACTGTGAAAGCGTACGTCCTTGTACGAGAAGCAGCAGATTTGGCTGCTTGGATTAAGGATAAGGAGAATCATGCACAAATCAAGGACGTTGGTGAAGATCTCGAGGAGGTCGAAGTGATGCAAAAGAGGTTCGACGATTTTAATGATGACTTGAAAGCCAATGAAGTCCGTTTAGCTAATATGAATGAGATCGCTGTTCAACTGACGTCCTTGGGCCAGACTGAAGCTGCTCTGAAGATCCAAACTCAAATGCAAGACTTAAACGAGAAGTGGACATCGCTGCAGCAATTGACATCGGAACGCGCCAGCCAACTTGGTTCCGCTCATGAAGTCCAGCGATTCCATAGAGACATTGATGAGACAAAGGATTGGATTTGCGAAAAGGAGAATGCCCTCAACAATGACGACTTGGGCAAGGACTTGCGCAGCGTCCAAACCCTTCAACGGAAGCATGAGGGCGTCGAACGCGATCTGGCCGCTCTCCGTGACAAGATCCGTCAGCTTGATGAGACCGCAAACCGTTTGATGCAGTCGCATCCCGACACCGCTGAGCAAACCTACTCAAAGCAAAAGGAGATAAACGAAATGTGGGATCAAATTATCACCAAGGCTACAGCTCGTAAGGAGAAACTCCTGGACTCCTATGACCTCCAGCGCTTCCTCAGCGACTATCGCGACCTAATGGCCTGGATCAGCTCCATGATGGGACTTGTGACCTCCGACGAACTGGCCAACGATGTCACCGGCGCAGAAGCTCTTATGGAACGTCATCAGGTAACTACTGAATATCCACCAAACAATTACATAAAATGATAAAACCAATCAACTTTTTTTTCAATTCCATTTCATTGTTTTGTTTTGTTACACATTTTTAGAGTCAACGAGCTGAAATTGATTTCCTTAAGGGAACTCCTGAGGTACCTATGATCGATGGTTAAAAATAGTTACTCCAAGATCTCTTTAACCATTTAAGTATCATCTCTTCAGAGAATCCTAGCTGCATCTATTTCGCAGTCACCAGAGCGTACTTTTTTGTGAATTGTTGTTTGGTTTTTGTTAATGTGCCTTTTCACAACGTTTCTCCTTCTTGGTGTTGTGGTTCAACTAATTTCTTTTTTGTGCCTGTGTGATTACGTTTTAACTTATTGGCTTAAAATTATAGATATTTTTTTTTTTTTGTTATTGCTTCGATCAAAGTTGGAAAACTTAAAATTATTTTAAACTCTTTTCTTTAATATTACTTCTCATTTGGTTTCGTCACGCGTGACTTTAAAATTTTTTAATATGCACACTATTCCTCAAGAAAGCAAATCTGTATATACTGTAATGTAATGTCCTTCCTACATTCGTTTAGAAGGACCAGAACTATAGTAAAGGAAATTTTCAGATTTTCCTTATTCAATTTTCTTCTAACTTTTGATTTTCCTGTGTTCATCGTTTCTCCTTATTTGTCTATGTCGACATTTATATTCATCCATTTTTCGTTTTTATGTTATATTATGCAATTGAACTTTTGTGTTAAGTTGCATTATTGTTGATCGCGAATATGCACAAACAGTTTCAAATTGAATTGTATATTCTTCGTGTCTTAATTTGGTATTTAGTGGCAGATGTAATTTCACTATTTCTAGGGCTTTTATTGTTGTTTTATAACGCCAGATTAACGCTTTGTCGATGTCCGAGAATTCAGAGTTGTAGTTAGCTGATTGCGCTTTACAAGTTGTTTGCGTTTGTCATTCCATGTTAGAAGAAGTATAGTTTCTACACAAGCGCACCGAAACGCTTCTTACAACATTATTACTAACAATTAAATTCTGCAGACATAAACAAATAATTCTATATTCAATGTAACAAAGTATGGAAAACAAAAATTTAGTTTCACACCTTTAGTTTTCTAGACAAAATACAAAGGAGTTGGAATTATTGGAGTTGTTTTTTGTTTCAAACAATATATTGCGAAAATATATAAATATTTAATTACATTGCGAATGCAGATGAATGTTTCAAATGCAGACCAAGATTGAGAATTGATGACGAATCAGTTGAGCTAGAAATGAAGCTCAAAACTTTCTGTATTTTCTATACTTATAAATATGTAAATATTTCATTAATTCAAACGGGGAAATTCGTTTTATAAAAGCCTTTTATAATTTCTACTTTATTGTGGTTTCCTCTGTCAACTCCTTCATATCACTGCCCTTCAGATTAAAAGCAGAAATTTGCTGATGCCCTAAAGCAAGATAAGTGTTAGTTTTACAATTTTGTAATTTAGTTTATCGAATGTGTTAAATTTGAACTAACCGTCATCGAATCACCTTTTTGTAAAATCTTACTCCTGTTCACAACATTTCGAATTATTTCATCACATTCACTGATCACAATTGTTTTATTTAATTAAACATTTTAATTTCAATATGAGCTCGAAATAAAACAAATTCTGCCTTTTAGGAGCATCGCACTGAAATAGATGCTCGTGCTGGAACTTTTGCTGCATTTGAACAATTTGGAAGTGAATTGCTTCAAGCGAATCACTATGCTTCTCCAGAGATCAAGGAGAAAATCGATGAATTGGCAAAGACCCGCGAAGAGCTTGAACGTGCTTGGACTGAACGTCGTCTGCAGCTGGAGCAAAATCTCGATCTTCAGTTGTACATGCGCGATTGTGAACAAGCTGAGAATTGGATGTCGGCTCGAGAAGCATTTTTGAATGCCGAAGAAGTTGATTCGAAGGGTGACAATGTTGAAGCTCTAATTAAGAAACATGAAGATTTCGATAAAGCAATTAATGGTCACGAAGAGAAAATAGCCGCCCTGCAAGTGTTGGCTGATACGCTGATTGCTCAAAGTCATTATGCCTCCAATTTGATTGATGGCAAACGCAAGCAAGTATTGGAGCGTTGGCGTCATTTGAAAGATGGTCTCATTGAGAAGAGATCACGTTTGGGTGATGAGCAGACTTTACAACAGTTCAGTCGGGATGCCGATGAAATTGAGAATTGGATTGCTGAAAAGTTGCAATTAGCTACAGAAGAAAGCTACAAGGATCCAGCAAATATTCAATCCAAGCATCAGAAACATCAAGCATTCGAAGCCGAACTTGCAGCGAATGCCGATCGAATCCAGAGTGTTCTCCAGATGGGTGGAAACTTGATCGATAAGAAGCAATGCAGTGGATCTGAAACTGCTGTCCAAAAACGTTTGACTCAAATTGCTGATCAATGGGAATATCTCACACAGAAAACAACAGAGAAATCCTTGAAGTTGAAAGAAGCCAACAAACAACGGACGTACATTGCCGCGGTTAAGGATCTGGACTTCTGGTTGGGAGAAGTTGAGAGTCTGTTAACAACTGAGGACTCTGGTAAGGATCTGGCATCGGTTCAAAATTTAATGAAGAAACACCAGTTAGTCGAGGCTGATATTCAGGCTCATGAGGATCGCATTAAGGACATGAACAGCCAAGCTGATTCGTTAGTCGACAGCGGTCAGTTCGATAGCGCAGGAATCCAAGAGAAGCGTCAATCGATTAACGAGCGCTACGAGCGAATTTGCAACTTGGCTGCTCACCGTCAAGCCAGATTAAACGAAGCCCTAACTCTTCATCAATTCTTCCGGGACATTGCTGATGAAGAGAGTTGGATCAAGGAGAAGAAGCTACTTGTGGGCTCGGACGATTATGGACGCGATCTGACTGGTGTACAAAATTTGAAGAAGAAGCATAAGAGATTGGAAGCTGAGCTGGCATCTCACGAGCCGGCAATTCAAGCCGTTCAGGAAGCCGGCGAGAAACTCATGGATGTATCGAATTTGGGTGTTCCAGAAATTGAACAGAGGCTGAAAGCACTCAATCAGGCTTGGGCCGAATTGAAGAATTTGGCTGCCACTCGTGGCCAAAAACTGGACGAATCACTCACCTACCAGCAGTTCTTGGCACAGGTTGAGGAGGAAGAAGCGTGGATCACTGAAAAACAACAACTTCTGTCTGTGGAAGATTACGGAGATTCGATGGCTGCTGTGCAGGGTCTGCTTAAGAAGCACGACGCTTTCGAAACAGATTTCGCCGCTCACCGAGATCGATGCTCTCTAATTTGTGACCAGGGTGCAAGTTTAGTTGATGCAAAGAATCACCACTCAGATTCCATTGCCCAAAGGTGCAATCAGTTGCGCAACAAATTGGAAAACTTAAACGCATTGGCTGCAAGACGCAAGGGGGCTTTATTAGACAATTCAGCCTATTTGCAGTTCATGTGGAAGGCTGATGTGGTTGAAAGTTGGATCGCCGAGAAGGAGAATTACGTAAAATCTGAGGAGTATGGTCGGGATTTATCAACTGTTCAAACGCTGCTTACAAAGCAGGAGACATTCGATGCTGGTAAGTAATCAATCAAGGTTTCACAAAGCATAGTTTACTCATCAGTGTGTTTTTCTAATAGGTCTCACCGCATTTGAGCAGGAAGGAATCCATAATATCACCGACTTAAAGGATCAATTGATCAATGCCAATCATGCTCAATCTCCAGCCATACTCAAACGGCATGAGGATGTACTCACCCGCTGGAGGAAATTGCGTGCAGCATCTGAAGCTCGCAAGAATCGGCTGTTGACCATGCAAGATCAATTCAGACAAATCGAAGAGTTGTACTTGACTTTCGCTAAGAAAGCATCTGCATTCAACTCTTGGTTCGAGAATGCTGAAGAAGATTTAACTGATCCAGTTCGATGCAATTCCATCGAAGAAATCCGAGCTCTTCGCGAGGCGCATGCCCAATTCCAAGCTTCCCTATCCTCAGCAGAATCAGACTTCAAAGCTTTGGCTGCTCTCGATCAAAAGATCAAGAGTTTCAATGTCGGACCCAATCCCTACACATGGTTCACTATGGAGGCTCTAGAGGAAACTTGGCGCAATCTACAAAAAATCATTGAAGAACGCGATGGTGAGTTGGCTAAAGAAGCGCAGCGCCAGGAGGAAAACGACAAACTGCGAAAGGAGTTCGCCAAGCACGCCAATTTGTTCCACCAGTGGTTGACCGAAACCAGGTATGTTGATCTCTCCTATTTTAAACTACTTATCTATTTGTTATTTACTACAAATTTTATTTAAAAAATCTTCTAGATATTATATGCTGGGTTATAATAAACATGGGTAAAACTTTCAGAAATTTTCATTGTGAATTGTTGGCAATTGAAAAGTTTTCCGTCAACAGAAGCTTATCTCTAATATCAAGGCTTAATCTAAAATTCTACTAAACTTTTACGGTTTTCGAATGCTTTACTTAAATAGAACTAAAAATAACTTTTAAATAAGGAGAAAACGAATTACTGCCAATTTTTTCTAATGTTTTCAACGGATCTAAAAAGTTATTTTAAGCAAAAATTAATTCATTGACCGCAAATTTATCAATAACAGAGTGTATTTATTATTTTGCGACTAGAATTAAAATGCTAATTATTATTGAGTGGTGCCGCGATGAGAAAGGAGTTCTTGCATAATTCTTTACAAAGCAATTAAATCAAACAGCTTGCGTGATATTCAAAACTCAACCCAGCAGAAAACATATTAATTAATTTTCTTTTGTCAGAACATCAATGATGGAAGGATCAGGATCGCTGGAACAGCAATTGGAAGCTCTTCGAGTCAAAGCATCCGAGGTTCGTGCACGCCGTGTCGATTTGAAGAAGATCGAAGAGCTTGGAGCACTTCTGGAGGAACACTTGATTCTGGACAATCGATACACGGAACACTCTACAGTTGGCCTGGCCCAGCAATGGGATCAACTAGATCAACTTTCCATGCGAATGCAACACAATTTGGAGCAACAGATTCAGGCTAGAAACCATTCAGGTGTCTCAGAGGATTCACTCAAAGAATTCTCGATGATGTTCAAACACTTCGACAAGGATAAGAGTGGAAAATTGAATCACCAAGAATTCAAATCATGTCTTCGTGCCCTTGGTTATGATCTTCCAATGGTGGAGGAAGGACAACCGGATCCAGAATTCGAGGCTATTTTGGATGTTGTCGATCCCAATAGAGATGGCTACGTTTCCCTTCAAGAGTACATCGCCTTCATGATATCGAAAGAAACTGAGAACGTCCAAAGTTATGAGGAAATCGAAAACGCCTTCCGAGCAATCACTGCCTCCGATCGACCTTATGTTACTAAAGAGGAGTTGTATTGCGTAAGTCATTCGAACATTTTTGAATTTCTGCTCAGTGTTTAATGTGTTCTTTTTCCCCACAGAATCTTACCAAGGACATGGCAGATTACTGTGTCCAACGCATGAAACCGTTTACAGATTCCAAAACGGGACATCCAGTTGCAAACGCCCTCGACTACATCGACTTCACGCGGACGCTGTTCCAAAATTAGGTGGAATATTAGAACTTCTTCAGTATATGCTAGATGTTAGAATTAAGGGCGCCCAGAGATAAGGAGA
The DNA here is from genome assembly GCA_963082835.1 of Leptogaster cylindrica. Taxonomy (NCBI): domain Eukaryota; kingdom Metazoa; phylum Arthropoda; class Insecta; order Diptera; family Asilidae; genus Leptogaster; species Leptogaster cylindrica. The sequence continues at coordinate 3,839,749 of OY720109.1, forward strand.
GCTATTTAACAGATATATTTAAAATACGTAGCTCCTTAAAATATTTTTATTAGTATTTTTAGCTATTGCATTTAATCGTTTTGCTTTATAGACCAGAAAATATTGCGTACAGTTAAGTTTTACTCTTGCTTTGAAACAATTTATAAACAGTAGAAAAAATACATCAATTCATGAAATCAATAGACGTAATCCTCACATAACAAGATTTGTAGAACTCTCGATTATCTTAAAATAATTGTTCAATTTTATGGAAAATAAGAAATTCAATAAATCATTAGCTTGAATAATTAATTGCTCTTTATTTTACCTAAACAGAATCTAGGGGTGATGATGATCTGAGGGGTGGTTCTCCATAGAAACAATCTAATTGAAAGGATTTATTTACTATGTACAGTATTTTGGTTATAACAGAAGTTTTTGAATGCACTCTCCGTATGATCCTCTAATTTTTGTATTTACAACGTCCTTATCCAGCCATTCGAAGTTTTTGGTAACTTTTTCGTCAACACTGCCGCCCTTGAGGGTTGATCGATAAAAGAATACTTTTGCTCCTACACTCTCTGCACTCTTGCCTTGCTGGTATTTGAATTTGTAGAAACCGATTGGAGCGTTTCCGTAGAAGAGCACCTGTAGATTCTTGCCGCAACTTTCTTGTACAATACGCTCCGCTGTCTGCCTCATTGTTTCACCCTCCACTCTTTTTCCTTGGGGAAGACTCAAAAATGTTTTGTCCTTTGACTTTTGTTCCACAAACAGATAAAGGGTGTCTTCCAATTTCCTAGAAACAGACTTCAAATTGTTTTCTTTATCATCTTTAGTGGTGCGTGAGGCTAGTTGGAATTTCTTCAATTCTTCCTTGTAAGCATCCTTTAAGTCCTGAGCTGTTTGCTTCGATGAGGAGTCGTCCAGATCGATCTCCATTTTCCCTTTCTTGATTAGTTCAGCATGCAGCAGGTCTTTTTCGTGCCTCAATTCATGATCGGACTTCAGACTGTTTTCGAAGTCTACCTGTGCAAGATATTCCTTGAACTCCTTTTCCAGGGGAGTAAGAGTCTTTGACACTACAGGCAGGCGTTCTATTAGGACTCCAGCATACAAGTCCCACTTCTCCTTGTTCTGGTGTCTGCATGTTTTGCTTATCCATCGTGTTCCAACTTTGTTTTCTGCAATCGAACACAACTTAAACACATTTCTGTGCATGATTTTAATTTACAAAACACCGCTACAAAAAAACAACCTGATGACAAATGTCAATATGTCAGTGGAAATCTGGAACACTCCCTGGCCGTGGAAATTGCGGGTTTGCAATTCTTCCCTTTTTATTTTATTGATACTCTATGTTTCTTATGAAATTATAAATTATTCATTGTTTGCTTAATGATTGGTATAACAAAGATATTTCGAAGTAAATGCACTAAGTTTTTGTTTTTTTTGAATCATCGCTAAAAGAACCACCCCTAATGGTTCGTTGACATTCCCCATGTGATTGCCCATGAGAATGTGATTGGACTTTTGCCTCAAAAAACTTGATTCGAGATGATCAAGCATTTATATTAGATTTATGTAATTGCATAGATATGTGTTCCACCGGTCTTCTCGTTGTATCCAATGTTAAAAATGTCAAGTCGAGCATAACAGCGGTCAAGAAGTATGTAAAAAATCTCTATATCCACCTTAATGTGCCTCCGAATACGGGTCCACCCAGATGGTCAATGAAAATTGCCAAAGTGTACTCTGAATCCCTTGTCGGGGGCCCCGAATTGGATGTCAGAGTTCTCGTCAGTCCTTTGAAATCACAAGACTCCTTCCGAGTGAGGAAATCTATAGACATATTGTATGTGGATGGGAAGTTTCCTGATTTGGGTGCTGAGCTTAGGGAGAAGTACAAAATTACATCGGATCCTATTTACTTATCTGATTCTACTGAAAACGACTTAAAACTAATGACTGAAAATGAGGAAAATGATACCGATAAAATGTTCAATTCAACAGTTTTGGGAGGAACGTTCGACAGAATCCACGTAGGTCATAAAATTCTTCTGACCGAAGCTGTTTTGCGAGCAAAAAACCGATTAGTTGTAGGCGTAACTGCAGAAAATATGGTAAAATGTGTGTTCCTTGAGTTTGTAACTTGCAAAACAAGATTTCATTAGTGCCTCCTTTTAGCAAAAAAGCTTTGGGAATTGATTCTGCCAGTGGAACAACGTATTAAAGATGTTGAGGACTTTCTCAACGACATCGACAGTTCTTTACGTTATGAAGTTGTACCTATCGACAATCCCTTCGGGCCAACTCAATATGATCCTAACCTGGACTTGATTATTGTGAGTGCGGAAACTCTTCGTGGTGGTCAGAAAGTAAACGAAGTAAGGAAAATCAACAACTTGAACCCTTTGGAAATTCATTGCATAGAGTTGGTACAGGAGCTCGTGGATTCCTCACTCAAGGAAAGTAAAATAAGTTCGAGCAACGCAAGAATGGATTTGCTTGGAACTAGAATCAAGCCAATAGAAGTAAATCCAATCTTTTTATATTATGTACACAATTCAAATGCTGTTGCTTCTCAGCCTAGACCAAATTTACCGCCAGAACCTTACATAATTGGACTCACAGGCGGTATAGCAAGTGGAAAAAGTAAGATGGCGGATAGATTCACGAATAAGGGGGCTTTTGTAATAGACTGCGACAAATTGGCTCATGAGATGTACGAACCTGGAATGCTGTGTTACGAAAAAATTATACAAAACTTTGGCAAAGAGATTCTGGACAATGATCAAAGAATAGATCGCCAAAAACTTGGAGCTATTGTTTTTAGCAGTCCTAAGAAATTAGATGTATTAACTTCAATTGTTTGGCCTGAGTTAATCTTGGCCGCGAAGGCAAGAATTCAAGAAGCTTACCAAAAATATAAGTTTAGGATTGCAATCCTTGAAGCAGCAGTTCTTTTAAAGGCAAACTGGCAGGAAGAATGTCACGAAGTTTGGTCTATGATGGTTCCTCCAGAAGAAGCTATCCGACGACTAAAGATCCGAAACCATTTGTCTGAGGAAGAGGCACAGAAGCGTTTAGATGTGCAGCTAGACAATAAAACAATTGTCAGTCATTCCAATGTAGTCTTTTCATCCGAATTTTCCTATGAGTTTACGCAGGAACAATTCGAACGCGCATGGACAATGATTTCGAAATATCTTGACAGCAGATGAAAATTACCTTTAAGTTGTTAATTAAACTAATTCTCTGTTATTAAATTTCAAGACAGTTTAAATTTATTAAATATAATTTTATTTAGTTAAAATAAAAAATTATTTAATGGCTCTCTCCTTTCTTTCCTATGACCCGCTTGAAGTCTTCCATTTTAGTTGCGGCAATTGGACTACCGATGAATCCAATATAGTCGATTTGTGTCACTTCACTCTTCGATTGATTATTTTGAACAAAAAGTTGAATGTTTTGGACATTTTGAAATTTCACGTAACGCAATTTTATTGGATTTCCATCAAGGTCTTCCTTTGTTAAGCTAAGCCAAAATTTATAAGTATATAAAGATTACGGTATTCAGATTCGGTTACCTTAAATCTTGCACGCAGTTGCAAGACTCAGCCATATCAAAATCAATTGTCCTTGGCTGATTAGTGAAAATTCGAATGTCCTTCGGTCCAGATTCAACGGGAGCTTTGATTTTAAGGGAATGAATTTTCACGGGCTGATTGAACGTAACAGAGATGATTAATTGCTCGTCCACGTCCGATTGCAGATATCCTCCGGTTACGGTGAAGCTATGCACCATGGGATGATCGTCTGACTCATTCAAACACTCACATTCGTTCTTAGCTATAAATGTGTTTAGCTCCATCTTTGAAATAACATTAGCTACAACATTTCACAAAAGAACAAATTAACTAACCAGTCCTTGGCCATAATCTTCGCTAGACTCATCCGTGCCACTGCCGATATGCTGCTGAATCTTGGCTTCCAGTGCTTGGACATCTGCTCCCTGCAGTCGATCAATCTTGGTCTTTTAGGAGTTGACGGTAATGTATAGAAATTGATAGAAATATTCATATAAACATTCTTACTTTATTTCTATAAAATATAAACGTTGGCATAGCTGACACTCCTTGATTTGCTGCTGTGTCCTGACATTTATCGACGTCTACTTTCAAGAATGATGCCCTGGGATACTTGTTTGGCAGTTGTTCAAATAACGGAGCAATCCTTTGACATGGCCCACACCTTGGGTTTTAAATTTTTTATTTATGCTAGAAACACTTGGAAATTTCTACTTACCAGCTTGCAGTGAAATCAACAACCACCAAACGTACTCCAGCAGAGCTCAACTCGGCCTGAAAGTGTCCATCATCATTTATTACCTTTACAGACATTATACTTCGTTTAGGATTATCCTCAAATAATAAGTCTTTAGAAATCGTTCTTTCCAAAAACGCTTGATTTAGTCGAATTAAGCCTTGACAGTTACACGATGACTGGCACTGCTTGAGTGCTTGCGGTGACAGTTTAATAGTTCAGTGAAAACGGGAAACTGCGTTCGTTTCTAATTTTTTCGAAATGTTTACATTGTTGCCCCAGTGACGTCAGTTTTGTGAAAACACAGCGGAGTCTTTTCGGGTACTTTTTTGCGTGCAAGTTCCTTTTTCTGGTGGTAGGAATAAGATTATTGAATGTACGCGAACAGCTTATTTACTAACTGCAGATTATTTACTGACAGTTCGTGTAAATGTAATTCTTTACACAAAAATTTGGAGCAAAAAGTTTTAAAATAATGAGTGAATTCAGTGAAGTTAAGAAAAGGAAAAAATTGTATTTAAAAACTGTGCTGGCGACAGAATTAGAATCATCAAGTGAAGAAGAAAGTAATATTCTCCATGTATTGGAATATTATAAGCTTTTCTATGTACATATTTATCTTTGAGTTCATTTAAACATTATTTTTCATTCAAAAACAACAAACTATCATTTCAAAACGAAGTGTCATGGTGTCTTCTTTAACACGATAAGGAAAACGAAGGCAGAAATACTGCCTGTAAGTTCCTGAAAGTTCCTTAAAAATGGGAAGCGGTGATGGAAGCAAAATTTTCAGGAAAACGTGAGTACGCCACAAATGCATTACAATGCATTATAATTCCTGAGTAGTTTGTCTTCTTGTATTATTCTTTACTCCGTGTGGAACTTGTCGAATTTTTTACAAATGAAAATCCCACACCTTCTCTAATAATTCGTTCAGCCGAAAATCCGAAAAAAAGAATTGTCAAGGCCAGAAGAACACTTCTTCATTGAAAATGTCGCCCAGAAAGTGAAAAAGCCAAAATAATCAAGACATCAAATCCGCATTCGCATCACCACGGTTCCCCGCAATTATAGTTTCATGAATCCTCGTTGCAATACATATCTAATATCTATTCGATTCCCTTGCTATATCAACTTACAGAGATCACCCGTTATCAAGCTACTTTGTTCGTGTATGGATTTGCAAGAATTGTGTCTGCCGTCTGGTTCACAGTTTCTTCAGAAAGATCTATTACTAGTTTATGTAGTATAAAATATACTTTGTTGTGATAACACTAATATATAAAGTTTTTCCTTAAAAATAATTTTCAAACTATTTAACACAGGTACTCTCTGAGATATTGCCACATATTCATATCTTTCAGATTTGAACATTTTCATTGTGGTTTAGGAACCGAATCATCAAGGTTATTTGAACGCCAATCATTTTCGATGATTTTTCTGCTTCATCAGTTTCTTCATGAATCTCTCCGTCCTTTGATTTACTGGCATTTCATTCGCTGTTTAATTGTCTTTTGTTTCACTATATCCTTCTGTGTTTGATGAAACTGTTGATAAAACAGAGTTTGACTTGCTTACATTTGCCCAAGTCTGTTTGCTGTAATTATTGTCCATGGTTTCATCTGTTAATACATCTGCTTGATTCAATGATTCAATAGATAGTTCAATTTCTGTTTTTACGGATATGGCTTCCTCTGCAACATCAGTTTGAGAAACATTTCTGCCCGAATCGTATGGCATTTCGATTTCGTCTGTTTTTAAAGAAAATACCGGCCGGTTTGACATAACAGTGATGACCGACGATTCCTCATCGGTTTCGAGTTTTCTAATTAAGGTAATTATCCCAATGTCAGAATCTGTTGACTCCTCAATATCGTGATGAAATTTTAAATGCCGCTTTAAATGAGTGCGATGCAACTGAATGTAATTACATTTATTGCAAATAAAAGCATTTATTTTCGATATATCCTTGTGGTAAGAATAAAGCTTTTTCCATTGTGCATCATTTTTGCCTCGTTTTTTGCATTGTTCTGCACAATGCTCTACAATTTTCTTATAAAGAGGCTTCTCCAAAAAACATTTGCGACATTTATAACCAAATTCACCCGTATGTGATGAAAAATGGTAATTGAAACTTGAAAAGGTCCTCACTTGTATGTCTTCACTGCAAAATATACAAAAGCCCTCGTACCCCTTTTGTCCTGGTATTGGTGTGGCTATTAATGAACATTTAGTAATATAATCCAAATCACTGGAATGCAGACGTGATATGAATACTTCATTTTCATGATGTGAATTTCGGTAATGATCAACGATATTTTCTGATGTTTTCGGACATAAAATACATTGTTTCATGTATTTACTTCGAATATTATGTTCAGGATTTATGTTAAAAATACGAGCTTTTTTAGTTGATTTTGGTTGACGCCTTTTTTGAACAAATGGAATTTCTTTAATTATCTGTAATAAATCATGTTGATCTCCTTGATGTGGTAAATTAATGTTTTCAGTGTCTGGTAAAATATTGGTAACTGACGTAGCACTATGTTCTTTCTCTTTGCGTCGATTATTTCCTTTTTCTATATTCATTTGATTTCCAGCGCGTGGTTCTGAGATAATACCACAAAATCTTGGTCCTTCTGCATTCCAAACATCATCCCCGATGAACATCGACTGTTTATTCTCTGATTCCTGATCGTCCGATTTAGATCCTCTTCTATCAGTTGCATCGTGCTCAGTAGAAACTTTACGAAGTTTAAGAGGATGTGAAGTTTTATTATTTTGACTTTTACGTATTTCACAGATTACAGACCGAACATCGTCGTGTTCTTGATTTTCGTCAGAAGACCTGCGAATAATCCGTTGTCTTTTTGCATCCTGATGTTTAATTTGATCTTCACTACTTTTTGAACGCGATAAATTTCCAGTGTTTTCCGTGCCATCAGACACATCTGTATTAATTAATTTCAGTGCTTTCAATTTCCTTTTTTTAGTGACTTTAGATTTTTCAATATTTTGGGATTTTAGAGCTTTATTTGCACCGAGAATTGTTGGTTGCTTGCGCTTGCTTGCTTGAGCTGCTTCTTCCATTTTCAATTTTCTATACTCTGCATAAGTTCGTACTTGACTGCTCTTGCTTAATGATAAACCGAAGTTGGAATCAGTTTGCAGAGTATTTTGAGGATGTTTAGAGAAAGTCGGTGAATCAATTTGTTGCAAACAAGCTGATCTTATTTCATGTTGCAGGGCATCCTCTTTTGGCCCGAATACATCATATGGCAGTTGTGGTATTCGAGATGTAGGAATCTGCAATCTTTGTTGTTCTGTAGTTTTATCATACTGTAATCTCAATCTATTATCTAATCGGGAATTATTTGGTTTAATACCCTGTGGTAGTCCTAGATATTGAGATAACTGTGATGAATTTTGGATGTTTGAACTCCAATATGGAATATTTTGAAATTGAGGCCATTTACCCATATCAGGAGGAGCAACTGGTTGGGGAGTCATAACTGGATGTGATATTTCTCCGAAATGATGAATTGGTGCAGCCATCTGTACATGCTCGGGTTCTGGTAAACAGCTGAGTAACTGATCCGACAAATCGATTGTGTCTTCGAGTTCTCCTGAATTTACCGATGGTAAAATGTCATTGTGATTGAGTCCCATCTTACTTTCGAGATTCATTCGGAGTTTTTGTAATTCATCTAAACTTTTACGTTCCCAATTATACGTCAAATGGCTAATATTATCACATTCAGTATTAAACAATCTTTCTACAGTTCTTGTGGATGAATCTTCTTTATTGGCCGAATTAGGAATTTCATTATCCTTATATTTATCTATTTCTTGTTGAATTTGATTTTTTTCACCAGTTGCAGTCCCAACTTTTTCGAGGAATTCTTTTGAAGTTTGATTGGATTGAGATTTTGGTTTACTATTGTGAGCAGCAGTTTGAATATCGATAATTGCCTCACTATTTTTACTATGCGATGAAGGAATTTCGAACACAATGTCAGGTTCGTCAACGTTGCTTGTTGGTTCTCTTGGTTTTGCTTTTTGTTTGCCAATCAATTCATCACCATCATAGATACTATTGACATCGATGTCAAGTATTTCGTCGCACTTCAATTTTGAATGTTCGTTATTTTCATTACTAGCTAAAATAATTTCATTTTGAACTTCTAAATTTCGATTGCTTGAAATATTCATATTATTTTTAATTGACTCTTCCCCAGTTACAATTTCCAAACGATTTTTTTCATCGGCCTCATTTATTTCCATATCGTTTACGTTCAAAATATCAATTTTGTGCATTAACTCCATACACACATCTGGAGCAGCTTCTTTCTCTTTTTCACTCTTTTTGCGTGATCTCTTAGGACTTGTGCTAGTCTCTATTGATACAATTTGAACGTCGTCGTCATCACCAGAACTATCCAGACAAATAATTGCGCTAGTATCTTCTGACACAAATTCAACGTCGTCATCATCAGAACTGTCCACACAAATCTCCACATATTGTTTAGTTGAAGTCATGGTCATTTTCAGTCCAGATTTCAACTCCGCCAGTTTGCTTTCAAGCAGCATAATATCCTTCAGGCGCTTGTTATCCGCCTAAATTACGTAAGAAAATATATTTTTATATATTAAAAAAAGTAGAATACATCGTTTTAAAACTATAACTAAATATCTTATGGACTACTTCAAATATTATATTGCTTCCTAGCTGGTTTATCTGGTTTCACCATTATCATATTATTATCACATTATACAGTAGCAATATGATTTCACAAAACCGATAAATTTAGAAGAGAAATGCTGTTGAATCTATATACATACGAGTACATGCATTTGTTTTGCGAGGTTACTTATATTTTTTTCAGTACAACTATATTGTAATATTTAAATGAATTAAGTAGTCAGGTTCTTATGAATATTATGTACTTACCTTTGCTTTATTTTTTCTCTGACTCTCCATCTCCAGTATTTCTCCATTATAATCCAAAGTCGACATAAAAGGACTAAAAGTTAATATAAAAAGAACACAATATGATTCCGTAAATCTTATTTGAAATAACTAGCTCTTAACAATATATAACAGTAGTTTACAAATTTTTACCAAGTTGAGTGACTACATGAGACTCAACTTTTCTAAAGTAGAATTTTCCGTGGAATTCAAAAATTTTAACGATTTTTTTTAAAGTTGTAGAGTATTAAATTCTGTGTCGAATGAGACACAGAACGAATTTTTTGGACCATGCGCTTTTAAACTACAGCATGTAAAATGTGGTTGGTATTGGTTTCAACAGATTTTATTATACAAAATATAATCTTTAAAAATGATAAATAATAAATAATTTGGAATATAGACAATGTTAAAAGCGGTAATTACGAAAAAAATCATAAATCATTAGTTATACAGATACAACTCGATGGAAAATTTTGGTAAATATGGGCGAGAAATTGGTCCAAATTTGATCTCCTGTATTTTAGTAGCGGTTGTTCCAAACAATTCACTCTTGATGTTATTGGACACAACTTAACGTTCTGTAACTTTTATTTGGAGCACTTTTTCTAAAGTTTGATATTTTAGCAGATATAAGCGAAAAACCTCAAAAACAACCCTTCTGGACCACATTTTTACCCTCCCCAGTCCCAACCACTTTTCCCACGATCTGATTTTGGATATTTTATGAGGTAAGGATTGTTGGGTTTTAATTTTAGACTGTAGTTTACAGAAAGGTTCTTTCAGGATTACATCACAAAAAATAATTAAGAAAAGTTAAGATTTGTACTCACAGTACTTGGAAGATCATCACAGGGTGTCAATTATCTCTATTTTTTTAATGCTTATTACGATTTTTACACACCAATATTTGATAAAAATCTACTACACTATTCTTAGTACTCTAATTTTATCCAATATTAGTTCACTACTCTTCAAGTGCTCAATCACAACTGGCAGCGATATAGAAACTCAATTCCTTAAATATCCTTGATTTGAAATAGAGTACTAGAATAGTTTTCGTTGTGCCAACTACAATTGGAATAAATTGACAAAGTGAAATGTATTAAAAATATCTCGAGAAATATTGTCAGTGCGATAACAAAACATTTTAATGTTGAATGTGTTGAAACTTGAAACTAATGATAATTAGCACGGGCGAGGTATAATAGGTTTCGATCAAATATAAAATTCATTATAGTTCTACATAGAAGAAACGTTTATTAAGACATCGTCTAAAAAACTGCAGCCACAAACATTTTCCTGTCTTAAAAAGAGAAAATTGTTCTAAGTTATTAAAAATTCATGTATAAAAACAAACCGTAAAAGCAAAGTTTTTTTAAAAATTTATCTAATACATATATGTATTTTCAAAACGGTTCATTAACACTATTATGGAACCACTGATTTAGTTGGAATAATTGATTACATTAAAACTACTTTTAATTAAAAAAACGATGAAAAAAAGCATCTTTGTTATTTATTATATAAAAAGAACCAGTAAAGAATCTTGGTCAAAATGGGCGTAAAATCAACAGTTTCGTTTTCTTCACAATCCCAGCGATGATGAAGATGAAATACCGTCATTTAGAGATAGAGCATTACTCATAACAACAGATTTCATTTCTGTTGGTGTTACACCCAGTCTCCATACAATAATTCCTATCGTCCTTTGCGTTTAATTTCCTAAATTTCACAAAAAATCGCACAGCGAACTAATAGAAAGTTCCAGTGTGGATATAGCCACACATTACTTCCATGTTCATCATATTGTTGTGGCTAGACAAATACGATTGTAACGCCAAGAAAAAATGGTAACAGAAAAAAAGAATTGGTGCCAGTGGTCGCTCATTTCCAAACTGCCGCTACTGCACCCACGACCATAACCTTGAGAATGCTAGACCCGTCAACCTATTTTTAGCGGTCGATTAGCCAAATCAAATGCGATCGAGCTCAAAAATAAGATTTTCAGAAGGGTTTATTTGATGCTTTGTAGAAAGTAACTGCACTATGTAGTGTTTGTGTAAATACTCAAAAAAAAAAAAAAAACTAGTATGGAAGCAATTGGTCACACCAATTACGTGATATCCTAGATGTAGAAAAGTATACTTATTCTATATAAAAATCTAGACGTACTAGAAAACCGACATTTGAAGAAAAAAATGCCATTTGATAGTACTCAACAATAGCTTTAATTTGATATAACACACGGTCCAAATTGGACAACCCTAAGGGAGATGGTTACCACTCCCACCACCCACAATCCCAAAAACGTAAAAAAAAATTACCCCACCAGAGAGATCCCAATTCATTCATTCTAAATCAAAAAACCCCATGTTCAGCCATCCACATTTTCCACCCTAAAACTGCCGAAGTTTTCTACCATTTCTATAATCTTAATATCTTGTAAAAAAAGACCGTGCAAAAAAAGTTCTGCCAAATAATTAATTATAATCCGTATTTGTAACAATATTTAAAGAAAAAAAATTAAAACGTGTAAACATTCAGTAAACAAAATCAGAATTTTTGTATAAAAACGATTCAGGCTTATATGGCAGCACTAAGAAGGAGTTGCCCGATTATGCTCATCTTCGAACTTGACCTTGCAATTTTAATGAAATATTATTGTACCAAATTTCCAGTCTCTAGGCAGAAGCGTTCTCAGTTATCGTGTGGACAGACAGACACACAAAAAGACAGACAACAGACAGACGGACATGCACAAAGCGGTTTCTTTTCACTTCCGAATCATGAATATATAATTCTTTTTTTTCTATCATCATATATTTTCTTGGCGTTGCACACGGTCGCTCAAAACTAATACACCCCCTACGTCTAGGGTATAAAAATGAGGTTGAGAAACTGTCCTTTCTAAAAGTAATTACTCTACGAAAATAGAATTTTTTTCATTTGAAAACAATCATTTTAGACCACTGAAGATATATAAATAAAAACATGTTGCTAAGTAATTGTCGCTCTGATATTGTAGGCAAGTGGAAGAGTGCATTGAATACAATGTAGTTTATTTGAAGAACCTAGGACCATAGACAAATAAAGTATGTACTTCATAAGTATGAAATACTTCATTTGTCTATGCTAGGACCCAGTGAAAAAGAAGAAAAAGAAGATGCCTGCAATCGTGAAAAATCGCTTCTGGCCTCAAACAAAAATGGCCCCCATTTTTCAAACGAAAAAAATTAAAAGGCAAAAATATTAATTTTTTCTGAGATGGTCAAGCGACCATTGCTGGTAAACTTGGCATGAATTGACCCAATAATTACTATGGACTGAACATACTCTCCAAGTTTCATTAAAATCTGCCACCTTGGTTGTCCACCGCTGAATAATTTGACATAAGATGGACCATTTTGGATTTTTACGACAGTTATTAAAACTGGTTTTTAGTGAAAATATTTGTTTTAATTGTAAAGGAACCTTTAAAGTATGTTTTATAGCCTGTTATAGATGTATAGGGAAGGTCGAGTAGAGTAGTATCGGACAACATGCGGGTCCCTTTACGCACCGGCGCATAGGATTAAATTCGGCACTGCATCACAATCTTGCATTGCCGAAAATCATCCCCACTTCCGACCCCAATAACTATATTAAACATATATAATTCCGACTGTAAAGGCGCCTACTAACATCCAAACTTTACACACATATGGCACTTTTTATTAATAACTCAACAGTTAGCTAAATACAATTCATTTCGAACTTTGAAAATGTCACAGAGTTTTCACAACAATAGTTTCGATATTATTTCGACCTAAAAACATACTTACTTCCAATGAAAATTGCTGAATATTAATATTAATAATATTTTTTAAAAAAAGCAACTAATTGAAAAAACTTAACTCACATCATGCGGACATCGCATGAAGACAATTGACAATGAAATGAGTCAACTTCAGTGAAATTTCGCCTTTTCTAGGCACACAAACACATTGTTATTGGTCTGGTGTGCGAATCAATGCTGCCAAGTAATAGCTTATTTGCTCCATATGCGCAATCCATTCGGAATTTGTCCAAATTAACGAACGATCCCATTTGGTTGAAAACTTGAAATCGAGCACGAAAAAAATTATAACAGGTTGCGTTTTAAGAGTCTTAAATTAAGACATGTAGATTTCAAAAAACGAATAAAAATCCAGCGGCTTTTTCTCGGAAAGTACTGAAGAAAAATCAGTAAAAGAAGAATAGGCAAAAATGTATGGAAGCTGGTCCTGGAATGAATACGGACGAGATATATGTCATTCGATAGCTCTCATAATGTACTCCAATAGTTAATATGGAGACTCATGTTACTCTGCTGCTATCTAATTTTCCACAGCACCGATGCACACATCAGCAATCCAGCCGTGTACAGATAGTAGTGTCGGTTCTTATTGAGTAGATATTCTTTGGCAGCAGTTACATTTGTTAAAGTGGAATAACAAATGAGGACGTGTCGTACAGAGTGGTTCATATTTGCCGCAGCACATCAAAAGCCGCAAGCAATCTGATTTTCGATAGTGCGAACTTCCAAGTCGCCTTGCAGTGAAAGCACTTTTCAACTCAGTTTACAGTTTACACAGAGCTTTTGACTTGTTACGAGCTTTCATTTTGAGTTGAGAAGCACACTTAAAGCATATGGGATATGGTTGCCTATTTAAAAGTGCAGCATGAAAAAACCGTCAGCTGATTGTCAGAGACAAAGAATATCGACGTCAGAGGCAGAGGCAGAGCATAACTACGTCAGAGCCGACGAACTTCTTTGCACTTTTTTCCTCCTGTACGTTATTTACATTATTTTAGTGACCTCTCTCTCACTTTTTTCTTTTTAATCTTTTTTCCACATACATTCAAAACACAGTGTCGGTTCTTATGGAGTAGATATTCTTTGGTTAAAATGTTTAAAATGCACCCTAGGCTTTCTCTAAGTTCATAACTTTAAAGGCCGAAACACATTAAGAATGCCGATGCCGGCATTCTGCTAACAGTGGCATCGGCAGTGGCATCGTGAACACATTAAAGCATCTGGCAGCTAACCGCTGGCAGCGGCTTCGTGAGTTGCAAATCAGTAATTTAGTTAAAATGGACATGAATGTGACTGAGACTGAAGTAGAAAATGCTGCAACTGCATTTAGTTTGCTGTTGCAGTTAATAAATTTTAGTTTAGCAACGCGAAAAAGATTGTGGGTACGTGAGTCGTGAGCTATGGACTACCCGTGACATTCATGTATTTTCAGAATAATGAAGCAGAGGGATCATGAAGAATTTGTTGCTGCAATGAGAATATATCCATGTTTTCCTTAAAGAGAGATGTTGTGAACAGAAATAACTAAATATAATCACTTTTCTTACCTGAGAAGTGATATGATGCAAGTACAAAACCAAACGGTACAAAAAAAACCGATTCAAAATGTAAACAAAAGTGACAGGAGGCCGCCTCGATTATTATTAATTAGTATTATTAATAGCTGTTCGTGCTGCTCGCTGGAACGATATTTCGACAGAGTTGAACTTAGTTTAATATATATAATTGCCTTCATCACTTAAAGTAAGCCCAAAATAACCAGTAATTCGCAGATGAATCTTTCAGTATTAGAAATTAAGGAACTCGGGCCCGGTAGAAATTATAACGATCTATTATTTGACACGGAACTACAGCCTCCAAATGTACTAGAGAGCAGCAAATTCAGAAGTCCCGTCACGTCAAACATGGTTTGATCCGCGCACGCGTAGTTCTGTTGCCTGCTGTGAACAACATATAACTTATACATATAATTATACAATTGATTTATACAATTTATCCTTTTAGAATTCAAAATTGATCCTTTTAGATTATCCTTTTAGAAATCCAGCACGTCGGAATTTTCCGACAATGCCGGCAGAATGCCGCCTCGGCGAAGCTTGAATGTGTGCTACTTCATAATATAGTGTGTGTTGGAAGCGCGATGCCTGCATCGGCATTCTCAATGTGTTTTGGCCTTAATGTACAAGTGTGAGTGAGGCAGATAGTGACGCTATTTTCTTAATAACAGATTATTGGTTATTGTAAACTTATTAAAAATAAAACGAAAGGAGTTATAGTAATAGTGTTTTTATTATAATTTCTTTAATAGGTCGGTAGTAAAGCAAATGCTCAAATTGTTTGCCTTCGGCACGAATACAAACTCTACAAAGTACAACGCCTCAGAAACGATCGTTTTAAAGCCGCATTCCCACGGCGCGTCGCGTCGTCCGACTCGGCGTGGTCCTTCACGCCTTTGAAGTTTTGAGGATTTACCGACATTTTACCGGAAAGACGGGCCGAATCCTTTTGTTCACTGTGACACTTTTATGATCATACGGGCCGAGCAACGCGTCGTGGGAACGCGGCTTAACTTTCGTGGAAGGAGATTCCTCCTTGCATTTATTGTTTCCGCTGCTTCTACAATTTTGTGGCGCAATTCGTCTAAATTTTCTATGGTTTTACAATAAACTCCTCGATCTCCGGACCTAAACCTCCTTGATTTCTTCTATTGGGGCAATTAACTTAAACATTTTTCATGATTAATTGAATAAACTATTTTTGTCAATAATTGAATTTTATTTAAAACTTTAAAAAAAAATTAATTAGTCACTAGGTAGTAGGTACTTAATAACTCGTAGTGCCCTTGGCCTTTTAACGGTTCTTTTATTAACTACTATCCATCTTATTCACTTGATATAAGTGGCGTCATTATCCGTCTCACTCACACTTGTACATTAAAGTTACGGATTTCGACAAAGCCTAGGGTGCATTTTAAGCATTTTGACAAGGCAAAAATAATTTCCGTGAAATGGGATTTCTTTAGAAAAAAATGTTTTTTTGTCCTTTTTTATGAAATAATCTATCATACCATTTTGGAATCAGGACTAAATGCGCCAACTTTTAAAGTAACTTGCCAAAGTAGTGTGGTACTTTTTTTTTGAGTACAGTCAGTTAAAGTTGGCGATGTAATAACTTTGAGTATATGGTTGTGCATAAGAGTGATAATATTTTCTTTAAAATCGATGTAGTTATGTTTTAATTTTACACTGTAACTTGTAGATGAGTTCTTCAGGATTACATAAAAAAAATAAAAAATTAAAAAAGTAAAGGTTTGTCGTCACAGTACTTGAAAGATAATCACAGGATATCAATTTTCTCGATTTTTTTTTTTATTTTTCTGATAATTGTTACCACCTAGCATATTACCCGTTTTCGGCTTGACGTTGAGTTTCGGGACACCCTGTACAGGTTCGATTATATCGATACCGATAACTGCGTAAATTCACTTTGTTAATGATTTCCGAATGATTTTGCGGCACTGATCACAGGAAAAGTAGTAAAAAAAATTCTAAACCATACCGTTTACGAGATATCCTTCAGTTCACGCATTTCACAAAACCGCTCCTTCTACTAAGGAAAGAGCCGAGGCAATTGTTAGGTTAGCGGAGCAGCGACGAGCGCCTTAACTCCGAAGATTGATTGGAGCAGCACAAGTGCAGAATTTCAGGGCTTAGGATTTTATTACCTTAGTGAGATTAATGACAACTGCAGCGATTGAGTGTAAACTTAATCGGTTTTTTATTACTAACTTCAGAAAAGAACTTCTGAAATTACTGACTAAGTTAGTGCACGGGAGGTACAAACTAACGAACTAACTGAACTTGTAAACTCATCAACTGATCTAATAATCTGAACTGAACTGACGGAACTAATAAACTGCACCCTTAATCTACGGTTATAATTTGTTTTGTACTCTTTTTATTTATTGATTAAATTGCTAAATTAACATTATTGGTAAAAGCACAATTGAAACGTGATCGCTAACTTTATGCTGAGTTTGTATAGTTGCTGACTTTTCTCAATTGTCAAAAAGAGGCAATCACCTTTGAATAGTGCAAACGCAAAAAGTGCAATTTAGCTAAATAATTTGATACAAAACCAAATTGTTTTGCCCGTATTTGATATATTTTTATGTTTATTAATGCTGACTCCCATCCCATCGCCTTTTCAGCATTATTTTAGTAACGTTTCTTGCCCAGCAAACTTGCGCTTTTTATGTTCTTTTTTATTTTCGGTAATGTGATTCGTTACCGTGTTGTTTCCTTTTTAATATTGAAAGTTTAAGCGATTATTTATTCGTGACTGTTATCATTCCTTTTCGTTGCTTTCTTAGGTCGAATGTTATTACTTTCAATAAAACACAATACAGTCATCCTTCGGTTAGTGCGACCTGGATTTACGCGATCTCACTTTTACCCATTATTACGCCAAACAGACTTTTGAAATGGGGACCAGGCCTTTTGAACAAACTTCTTATTTAAAACCACCATGTTTACTAAAATTTGAACAGATTATTTTGTTTCCAGTAAATTTTATTTAACTCGACCATTTTCCAATTATGAAATTTGACATTAAAGCTTTGTAGTCAAACTTGATAAACCGAATAATTATTGGGATGATAGTCGTTTTGCACTTTTGCACGTTAGATGGCAGACGGGAATTGTATAAACTATTCAGCTAACATCTTTTACCTTTCAAGTCAATTATCGAAACTTTTAATGAGAACACTGTGGAAACTGGAAGGGACAGAGCGATTTTACTGAAAGGACGTGTTTCTTAGTCTGTAAGGCTAAATGTTTTCGAATTCGCCTGTGTATATGTTTATTGTGCAAAATGGTGTCTAGCAGTAGCAGTAGCAGTAGTAGGAGCAGTTTGTTTTTGGTCAACTCCTTCTGTTTCTAATAAAACTTTAACTGTATTACGTTTCACTTTTACTTTTTGATATAAATTATTGTATTAAAAATAATTTTTGAAATGGAAAATAATGTATTCATTAATTGTGATATTCCATTGGTGTTTTTATTTTTTATACAGGATTGCAGGTATCGTTGAAATTGCAATAAAAAGGAACTAATTTGTACGGACACCGCCCGAAGACTGTTCAATTAAACGACGGTTAATTGTGCTTTGAACACGGATTCGCTTGTATATCAAATGGTCCTTCGCCTTTTGTTGCAATACGAGGCTCGGTCTATTGTGACGGTGATTGCATTTAGTCAAACATGCCATCAGAATTTCATCGTGATGAGGACAAATTCTGTCGTCCTTTCGGTGACCTACATTGTGTGTACAGTTACTAAACTCTTTGGGTTATTTTTAGAGGTGGTGTAGCAGAAATATATGCAAGGATGAAGCAGATCTCGAATTTGATTGCATTTGATATTGCTCACAGGATCGCATTCACCAGATGAACATTGTGTTATGAGTAAATTATGCATTGATTACATTGTTAAAATTTGCCTTTCGTATTTCTGCATTGATTCAATTTGTAATTGGATTTTCCTCATTCAGTTTATGACATTTTGGCACACATTTCTATATAATGAATATTTCACGTAGGTTACTTTAAATATGCTTTATTGATTGAATTGAAGTTTTCAATAAGAGGGGGTGAAACTAATTGATATTGAGCTATGTTTTTGATCGAAAGTGCAAACGATTTTTCATTACAAGTGAATGAAAAGCAATAATTATAACATTTTAAGAAAGATTTTATTTAAAGGTCGAAAAATTCGCAGTTCTTTTCAAAATGAAAGTTTTTTGTCAATATATTTTTTATGATTATAAAATTTACGTTTGGAAACAAACAACTTCTAGAACAAAATGTTGAAAAAACGAAATGCCTATTCTCCTCGCTTATACTTTTAAAAATATTGAAAATTCGATTACAAAGATATTTATGGACTTCTAACGTTCGTGTTTCCAAGAGATGAAATCAATATATGAAATCGGAAAGAAATGTCTTACAAGATTTCTTTGCTCTCCATAGATAAATCAACCCTTGTCATGGATCCAGTGATGTACAAGGAATAACTCATAAAGGCCAAACAAATCCTAAAATCTCCTAAACTCTATAATACGGGAAATAGGTTCAGCAATTCTGAAAACCAGAGACAGCTAAACAAATCATGGGGATAAGACAGGTGAAGCGGTTGTGTTTATCTTGTCTTTCTGTAAAAAGGATATTTGTGTCTTATTTCGCAACAACAAAATCAAGAAAGACGTTAGCGTGGAGAAGGAGAATTTGTATGAATTTATTCCAATTTCTTTACAAAAAGCAAGTGACACTCGAGAGCGCATTAAAAAACTCATTTCCTTAAGCCTCCTGGGAAGCATTTCAAAAGGAAATTGCTTTCAATAAAAGTGGTTGATTTTACATATATTGAATTTTTGTTCTAATATTCGATAGTTTTTTTTATTATTAGGTATATTGAGACTTAAGAGAAACGAGGTTTTGCTTTGATTTTGTTTGAACCTTGAAAATTGTAATGCAACTATCTTTTTTTATAACAATAACAAATCACAATTGAAATTTCTGATTTTAAAAACAAAACAAAAAATTATGTAAAATATCAAAAATGACTGCCGTTTTGAGGGTACTTTTGAACGATATCTGTTAAAGTTAATTATAAAAGGCTAATATTTAGTAATATCTGCAAAGTATTATTATGTAAAAACTTTTGAATTTTCTGCTTTTCAAATCACTATCGTGGTTTATTTCCTTTTGAATATGAAAGCAAAAGCAATCAAGGAATGTTTCCGTGCCAGACAAAGTGGACAGCTACTCCTCCGGAAATTCAAGCAGACAAACTCTAATTAGATTTGTTGGACCGTGTTCTACATCCGAGGAATATTCAACGAGAAGTGTATCCCAATTACGAATTCAACCTTAAAGTGTCTATTAACTCAATTTCCATTCTATGGGGACAATTTGTTGGAAAACTTTCAAGTGAAGTCGTAAGTTTTGGTAAATCCAAAAGGTGTTCCCAACTGAAACTGGAATACTTGAAGGTGGCGAGGATTTGAAGTAGTGTTAATTCGATTTTCAAAGTTGAATAGGTACGTTTTTCTCGCAATAAATTATATAGCAAGAAATATGAATTCAATTTTCACACAAGACGAGTCAGATTGATTCATAAATCATTACAAGGAAGGAAATTACTTTTCTGTTGTATACATTTTTTTCATTCTAAATACTTTATTAAATAATATTTGTAATTATTTAGAAATAATAATTGTTGTGGGTAGAATCTAATTCCCATCTGGTTCGGATTTGCTTCCAATTGACTCGAACTTCAAAAGCTAGCGGAAAATTAAATCTTTCCGTGGTAATTTCCCGCAGGTCCAGTACTGGGGAAGAACACAAAACTCTATCAATTGACTCCTTACTTACTCAATTGTGACGCTAATTTGGTTAACGGCGCGGCGGTCAGGCTCCCCTACGAAGTTTCCTTATGCAGAGGCTTTTCCGATCGATCACAGTTTATTTGATTGCACAAAATTACTCACAAATTTTCGCCATAATTCGTTTATAGAAAGTATCGCGGAGTCGAATTCAAGAACAATATCGAAAAACTACACAAGAAGTTTTTTTCCCTGGCTGCTGACATCCGACAATGTTCAAGTGCGGGAAATTTATTTTCTTTAAGGAGCTATCTTCAAATCGAACAGGAAACAGACCTTCCCAAAATGGACACCAAACGGGAATGGTTGACTTTTTTAAGATTTTGTGTGTATACTTTATGCAGCTTGTGTCTAATAAACTTGAAAGAACAAGATGATTTTGGGTCAAGGAGAAGATAAAGACGCTTTCACTTCATTTTTTTTACCAATAAAAGCAGTTGTGATTTTCTATAAAAAAAAAAAAAACTTTAAATGGCTGTCAGCTTATATCAAACTTTCATCTGAATTATATCAACTGAAAGAATTTGCGAAAAAAACGTTTCTTTTTTTGTATGGTTATTTATTTAAACGTTATATTTTTATGTTTGAATCTCTGAAATGGAAAATATTTGTCTATAGATGGGTACTCTTTTTAATTGCAAGTTTCGAGTCTCAATTTAATCAATTTGTAATGCCGAATGCGTTGAATTCTCAAAAATCTTCCATCCAAATTATTCAGAAAACTCTTCGTTTTTATTAAGGACTCGGTTACATTTCTCAATTTATTGTGTAATTTTAAATGAAGTAATTATTTTAACGTTCAGTGCACGTATCCTCCAAACTGTTGTCATCTGAAATTTTGCTGTCTTCCACTTTGGTTCCTGTGCTTTTCAGATGAAATTGTTGGCTGTTATTTGTTGTTAATTGTTGATAACAGATAAAGTAAAGCTCTCTTTATCTTTTTAACATTTTGTGGTTTCTGTGCAACTGAGTCGAGGGAAAACGGTTTTACTTAAGTATCAACTTCCGTTATGTGTACTGGATAGGTATAATCCGAAAAAATTCCAAAGCTTAAATACGGTGAAAACTCAAAGAAAATTCATCATCTAAAAAATGCATAAAACCTCTAAAACCACTTGCGGCCATAGAGACTCCCCATTTTAAAATTTTCCTCTCCAAAAAAAAAAAATACGATTTCGTCCTGATTCCAACACGGTATTACTGAGCGCCTAGAACTCATCTTGAACAGCATCTTGAATCATATCGCAGGGAGCGGGGGCTGGTGGCCAGTGGGGTAGTGGATGCTTGCTAAGCTTTCTTATGATCTGAGCGGGCAGACGTTCACTGAAAGCACGAAAAATTTTCGAGTCAGCGTTTCGTGGAGCTTCGACGGGAAAATCGTTTATTGATAAACTCTCACCACTCTCCGAACTGCGCGAAATTTTCACGCGTCCCTTGCACCAGAAGTTTTCTCGTCACCAGGAATTTTCTCTGGTATCAGCGGCCATCGCAACGGGAAGTTTTCTGTATCTGAGTTCAGAATTTCCCATTTAGTTCCTTCGTGGATTTTCTCTCAAGACGTTCACAGAGGAGGCTCGATGTCTGTGCTTGCCAAAATAACCGATTTGTGGCAAAAAGAAATGATTTTCCTAGATAAAAGTGTGCTCTTCTTTGCCTGGAGTTGTTCGCAGGCTCAGGCGGTGTAAACAAAGTGAAAAAATAATAATTCAGGAAACCAAAATTCCGTGGTGAAATTTGAAAATTTCATTTTTACTGAAAACACGTCCTTTGTTCGGTGCTGTCGCTAATTTCAATCGTTTATTGGATGAAGTGAAAGTTGAAGAAAACCACTTGCTGGGGCCGAAGGAAATTGTAGAAAAGTGAAAGTGAAGGATGTTGAGAGAGCGTTGAAATTGAAAGTGTCGCTATTCATTTTGGATTAAATTTGCCATCAACTTCAATGACTTGGGATTTATATTCGCCGCTTTTTTGGATGCCAAACAGAAGGAACGAAATTTCACAGGAATGGTGATCCTCCTCACGTACGTATTTCCTACAAAAGCGTAAAATTCGTTTTCTTCTTTGTTGGCTTCCAGGATTAGTATGTTTTCTCCCTTTTACTCAAATACTGAGGGGTTGCAGCCCCTTCGCGGTCATTGCGCAGTACCGTTTATTTCGAATGTCTGTTCTGTTTTGTCTATGAAGTGATGCGAAGGAATGTCTACTTCGGGATGATTCCTTTGGATATTTTGCAAGCCCATTTTGTTATAATGGACACTGAATTTTCTCCGTATTGAAAGAGTACAGTATCCTTGGAACAAAATCGATTTCTACAATTTATTTAAATATAATTTTTAAATAAGAAAGCAATATTTTAGGAAAACACATGATCATTTTTAACAAAACAGGTGGTCATTGGAATTATTTTTTGTTATACATATTTTTAGCTAATTTTTAAAGCTCTTCCTTCAAACTTTTCCGTTCTTTCCAATTTTCCAATAACTACCCATTTCTTTAAATTAAAATATATCATCTAAAAATTTTTCTTGATAAAAAGCCGAAAATTTTCTTTAAGGATACAATTTTATGTTTCTTCCTGTGAAACAATTTTCAACAGCTCTTACGGTATTTTGTTACGAACTTTACTGTTGAGCACCTGGATTCAGTTGGTGTACAATATTTCTAACTTTTGATGTTAAGAACTGTTTTATGTACGAAAATATGGGAAAAGTTGAAAATTTCAAACTTTATGAGTTCTTCAAACATTTTCTTCCCAATAAAAAAATCCATACTGTTCAAAAATTTAAAACCTACAGAATTTTAAAATGTTGTACTCCAAGAGTATAAGGTTTTTCTGTTTTATTATGTTTGTATAAAATTGATTTTAAACAAATAAATTCAAGTTCATTTTAAAATTATAATTTAAGCCACTTACGTTATTTGTGTTTTATTATTAATTATTGCGTGATTTCGAATTTCCGTGTCTTTATCGAATTGTAATATTTTGATCACCCATCCACGAAAATTCATGAAAATTATTGGAGAACGATGCAAAAAGCTATAGAAAGTATGAAATTGAGGGGATGAAAAGGTACGATATTAAGTTTGTTTATTGAGAACAATATTAAGCGTTTTGTTTCCTCCTATTTATAATATAATATTTGTCTGTTTGCTACTTTGTACTATTAGTTTGAATCGACAGTATCAAAATGAATACCAACTTTACAATACATACCTCACCCTAACATATATAAAGACCTCAAAATATTCACAATTTCAAAAAAAATATTAAAAATTTGCAAAAGCTTGGATTTGAAATAGTTTTGAGTTTTTGCTACAATTATACAGTGTATCATGTTCATTGGTCAAAAAATCTGGTTCATTGAGAATAATCACGTGGTAAGTATTGTAATTTTAAAAATAAATTATCCATTTTGCATCAACGCTTCGCTTTAAGTCCGGGTTGTGGATGGAAGATCGATAGCATCCCCCCAAATGGCCATCATCAATTGCTTCAAATGCTCCGTTAATCTTGTCAGCATTATTGATGTTGAGTCCCATCGGCCATCGGTGAAGAGTTCTGTGCAAACGGCCAAAAGTTAAATGTTTCAGGAGCACCGATCCAGCAACTACCATCATCCCTAATAGTTATTATAAATGTATATCACCTAATTTCTGGGACTCATTCCCTTCTGTGCAAGTTCAATTTTGCAAAATTTGTTAAATGTTATTTACATAGTGTGCCTTAATTTAATAGAGTCTGGCTACCATGAAGCTTTAACCCTTCCTCTTTTACTCGCGAAAGTTCCACAAATTCCAATTATCGAGCCAGATAAAATGGCTTTGTAAGAGATGTTTCATTACTACACATAATCCTGGTGGTGGTAAAACGGGAGGAGTCCTGACGTTTGATTTAACTTTGATAAATGCTATACACTCGTGTTTAGCTAAAGTTAGGTGAAAATTCCTTCGATGAAGATTTAAACAATATTTACTTTTAGTTGAAAACACATTAAAATTGAAAACAGGTTGTTTTGTTTGCGCATATTTGTATAATACATTTTGGAGGTGACTGTTTGATCTGTCATTCAAAACAAATTCTATTTTCAATCACAATATCCAAACTAATTTTTATATTAATAGAAATGGTTTAATTGAAATAATACGTCTTAATATCAATTTACAGTTAAAAGTTCCTGAATTATTGAAAAGGTTGAAAAAAAAACTATTACGGCGTTAGATTTAGTCCGAGGTCAGGAAAAAGGACATCGTCCTAAAAAAATGTAGTAAAAATCA
The DNA here is from genome assembly GCA_963082835.1 of Leptogaster cylindrica. Lineage (NCBI taxonomy): Eukaryota > Metazoa > Arthropoda > Insecta > Diptera > Asilidae > Leptogaster > Leptogaster cylindrica. The sequence goes on from OY720109.1 coordinate 3,864,579, forward strand.
AGAACTCAATTATACACCCAACTTATGAAAAGATGAAGGTTGGGGTTGGGTGGTCTGAGGACTGAGGGGCTATTGGAGTTGTGGAAAGGGGGAAGAAATCAATCATTTTGCTATCACTAATGAAGTATTGGGAAGGGGTGGGAAGATGTAATCCAATTTTCAGACACTTTAAATGAAGAAAAAGTACAACTCTTCGGTTCTGCTTGATTGCACTCCACGATTTCTCCAATTTCAATCACTGGACTATTTGCCAGGGAAAATTTCGGGATTTTCTTAGGTTGCCGGAACTGTGATAATCAGTTAAGATAAATAACTTGGTCTTAAGACTAAGAGATCTCTTTAATTTACTTTAAATCTTTATGAGCTTGATTAATGAGAGCATTGACAAAATTGGATAAATGCTGTGAACTCGAGGCCAAAAGGAATTAAGGGCGGCTTCTAAAAAAATTTATCTCGGTCCGACCAAAATTCTACAACGTATCGAAAGATTAAACTGGTGGGAATATTTTTCTTTAAAGTTTTCATCTCCTCTTTTATCCCCTTAAGGGTGGAATTTCAAAACATTCGATCTTATTCCTTGTCTAAGAATTCGGGCTAGTTGTTGATGAGTCAGTCAGTCACTCAGGACTTTTCTTTTTATATATGTATTAAAATTTCGTGACGAGACGATGGAAAAATGATTAATTAAACGACAATTCAAGGTCAGCACGTCGCTCTTAAAAATTTTAATATGGAACTTGAAGGACTGACGTCTACAAGGAACTGTTCTAGTAATCCCAAAACACTTTAAAATACAACCATCCTGCAGATTTTAATTCAAGCGATAAAAAGCGTTTGGTTGACGTGTTTATGTACCCAGATTGAAGGAAATTGTGCAGTTTGTTGCATTTGTTTTGGATTGCACAGTTTCAAGAATAGTTTTTCGATTTTCAGGAAATTAGAATATGCAAAGCAACGTGAACAGTTGAAATGAATTCTCGCGGTGTCGAATAAATTTTGCAAACTTTCCTAATTGTGACTTGGAAAGCAATTTATGGCCACGATTGATGAATACTCGTGGATGGTGGATCATTGTGCAGCAACAGCACAAAGTGACACAAAATATCGATTTCGTGTTAGCTTCTGTCCGCTGAGTATTTTGTTGTTGTTTTTTACCTTCATATATTGCACAATGTTGTTCCTTGTTCCTGTCAATGGATGCTGAAAAAGAGAACTGGAAAAGCCGCGTGCATTGCAGTCCTTGAGGGAATGTTTGCGATAAAAGGAATCTCTATCGATCGGCAATTAAATTTCGAACAATGCACAAAGTACACATTATATCAACGAACGCTTCCACCCACGGATGCTTCTTTATTAATGCAGGACGAGAACTGCAATCAATCCAACCCTCAAATCCTTATTTTTAAGTCCTTGCTGTTCTCCTGTTTGTGCACTGTAAAGCAATGTGGTATTTTTATTTTTGTCACGTTGATTGAATCCTATGAATTATTTGTTATTTGTTCTGGTGCAGAGATTGACGTTTTTCTGATTTGCATCTGAATTATTTCGATTACACTTTCATGTTGAATGGTTGTAAAAACACAAAACATTATGAATTGGTTTAACCAATTACCAAGGATATTGCGATGTTCGACTGAGAACAACATTGGGTTTAATTAATGGAAGGACATATTGTTTAACCACAGTTGAATTTTTGTTTTTTCACTCTTTCACAAGGGTCTAAAAGACTTACCCTGTTTGCTAATGATCTCCATCATAAAGGATGAAAACTTTAACGATTTGACTACCACTTTACATTACCAATTTTAAAATAGAAACATCATTTAACATTCATCACATTACCTTCGTCCACCCGACTGCATCAACATGACACTTCTGGTCACGTTTTTTTTTTTGTTAGTTTTTCAGTTTTATTTTCAGTAAATTGAAAATGGGGTAAGTTCGGCAAATAGTGTAATTGATTTATATGTTCTTTGAGAGAGAAGGATACTGAATCCCTTTTGACCTGTATTTGGAAGTGTTATGTGAAGTGGCATCCGGCTTCCTGGGTGCCAGTCCGGCCAAGGTGAAGAAATTGCAGACTGTGAGAGCTTTTACCTATTCACATTGAGTATTTGCTGGGAAAAAATTGTGTAGCAACTCCATTTTCCAATTAGTGTTTTGTGAAAGCACTTGAAAAACTTCATTGAGTCAGTTGTGCATTTAATTGAATTTACTTTTACAAGAAAAGCTTTAAATTTTTCTTCGTGCAATTTTCACAATTTTTCTCTTATATACATATTTGCACAAACAGTGTTTAGTTATATTATTCTATTTCTCCCCCTAAACAAATGATTGTGATTTAAGTCTGAAATGTTATAGTACCATCTCAAAAGCTCTTGACAATATAATTCCAACTGATCTGTAATTTCCGGAATTGTGAAACTTTGTCAATCAAATAACTTCCAAACAATTGAACACAGTGGGGTTGCGGAACAAAGTCCGTCCTTTTGAAATGAACGAAAATAAGTCCCAGATTAATTGCAAACATAAGCACAAATCATTTGAAAGGAATATCGTTGACAGGATCCATAAACATATCTATAGTATCACATAAACGCTTTTGTATCTGAATATTGACGGATTCTGCTGCGGAATGTTTCGTTTATCGTGTTAGACTGAACAGAATTGTGGCACAAAAAACCATTTTCATCTCCAACTTGAAAGACATTTATCCTATTTATGCGCATATCTTTAATACATAGTAACATCGTTGGGTTTATTTTTGGGGAAATGTCACAAAAAAAAGTCCTGATCATGTATCTAGCATTGTACTTGGAAATTTTATCTGATTCATTTCAGTCATAAACATTGGTTTAACGAAAATGGATGTCATTTCCCAGGATATTTGGATATATTTTGGGGACGTGTGAAATTTTATGAAACAAGGGTGATATTTTCATAATCATAGCAAAGACGAGTGACTTTAGTCATTTATGATAAATTCTTAGCAGCTTTTTTTCTTCATTTTAACATCAGAGGATTTTTGAATGGAAATCAATTAAACATGAATAGCAAATTATGACATTAAAAATTAGTTGGCATCCTGCACTCCTTAATACATTTATTTGCATTCACATGAGAATTGTATGTGAATTGCTGCACCGGTTATTCTTATTTCGCAGAAAATTAGAACTAAACAAATGTCTTAAACATTTGCAATAGTTTTCTGGGAATAATTTTTGCATTAGCAGCTATAAATGGTGTCCCCATTTGTTGCGCTGACATAAATTGAGGGGAAGTCCCTTTAACACAGGAAGATATTCATTACAATTAATTTCACTCCCTCGACATATGAATTCAGGTGAGAGCATGCCAATTAGAAAAATGCAATCTAATGATTAACGTCGATTTAAATTGCATTGAGAAAAGGGGGTTTCTCAAAATATGCAACAATATTTCAGAAACAAACCGCCAATTAAGTGCAGAGAGAAACTGTGAGTTGTGTTTATGCTGCCAAATTTAGTTAAATAAAATTGATTGCCAGTGTGCTCGTGATTAAGTGCATTTTACTAGAAAGTGCAACGAACCTCAAATACACACACGGTTTTCAGTGCATGCCTTTGTGCGCAAGGAGCATGTTGGAGCAGGGTATGCAAGTAACGGAATATTCAACTCCTAGGGGGTTAAAGTGGTAGGGAGTATGTATAGTATTATACCAGACCGATTCCGCTATATTAAGGTCGCACCATGTTTGAGTTATCAATTTCACTTCCACTGTAATGCAACTGAGCCCTACTTTTCCAGATTTCCAAGCAAGTTTCAAACTTTGATTAAAATTCTTTGAGCACAGAAATTCATCTTACCTTCACGGTAAACCTCACCCCCAACAAAGGGAAATTCCCTCTTTTTAGCACAGTGTGAAGAGAGTTTCTTTGCTCCGTTGCAAACTAATATAAAACAACTCAACCTGTTACAATGTGTAACCGTACGTAACTTTTCATGTTTACAAATCAAACACGAACCCTAAAAGAACAAAATAATGCTGCACTCGGGTTCAGGGCATTCTTGTTTACTATACAAAGCTGTATTACGTGGCTTTAAAGGAGTAAATCCTCAGAGATGAACAACGCAAAACTTCATTCAGGACTTTGGATTGAAAAATCATGCACGACGCAGAACTGGAAACGCATTTTTGGAGACTTGAAAAGGGCAAATGGTTTTGTCTTATCCTTGTGCTTTAAAAGTTTGCGTTATCCTGACGATTATATTATTATATATTAAATATATTATATATTAATTATATTATTGCGCCCTATAAAACTACTTATCTGTTTAATTGTATAACCACAGATAATAAACTGATAGCGACCAGCTCTTAATAAGCTTATCTTTTAAGCTACCATTATTCAGAATTTTTATGGTTACTAACAAAATATCGCGAAGAAGATTATGGACAATTATAGTAACAATTATTGTGGACCATTGAAAATTGGAATAATTTGAAGTGACTCTATGATTCGCAAATGACTCCAAAATAAATGGTTGGCAGGAACTATGGAAGCATATAATTATGTACGTTGTATATAACTGTCGTTCCGAATAATCTCCTAATTACCTTCAAGCTTTGCTTAATCCGAACAATAAAGACTAGACAACAAAACCGTTATCTTTTACCGAAAAGGATTTCGAGGTAATTAAGATTTTTGCTCATGAATACGCTCCTCACCAGGCAAACTGCGCAAAACTAATTCTATCCGAGAGTTTTAACAGCATTCACGACACAGATTTGTTTGTAATGTCCAGAACGCTATAAACAAAACCCTCTAAAAACGTTATGTTTGCAACATTTGGTTTTGGTACATTAAGTGTAGCGGAGGGGATTCTTACTTGAAATTCTACAAACGCCCCTTTCAAACCAACAAAAAAGTTTGTCTGTCGAAAACTTTGCAAAGAAAAACATTTTTCCTTTCGGGAAATTTCGCAATGATACCGTTCTCGTCTCTCCTTAATTCCCAGAGGTTAATCCTCGTCTGAAGCTCCTTAATATCGAAATGATCAAACAGACAGGAGCCAATAGTTTTCCGAAAAGAGATGGTTACTTTACAGCTAAATTGAATTCGTCGAATTGCAGACATAAAACCAATTCTACCGCTCCTTTTCGGAAATCGGATTCCTGTCCGCCAGGACGAAAACTTCCGCACTCCCCTCCACACAGCATTTTCCCGTTTCATCTGCAATTCAACTTCGTACAGCAAAGAAACTCGGAGTTCGATCGATAAAAGTAGAAAAGTGGCGAACCGGAAAGACATGTTGAGGGGCGTTTGTCGTAGCAGTCGGTGTAGGCTGCGGGGTGTTGGGGCAGAAGAGGAACGGATTAAATGTATGGAGCATTGTGTTTTTGGGGGTGGGTTGAACTCAGGCAAATGATAAATATAATAGAAAGAAAGTTGGAAATGAAGAAACATGGAAAATTGTATGCGACAATTACTTTGTCACTTTACATTTATGGAATTGCAGTTATCTTGTAGAAGACTCCTCTGTGGTAGTTGTCTTTGTTGTTATCAGTAACCAGGAGCTTAAGGATCTTGAGCTCTTTGCAAGTACTTTAACTGTGAGCTTTTGTGTTTAATCCTGTTTAATTTGAAAACCGAATTGCGATTTGTACACAAGAATTAATTGCCCCAGGATTATGTATTATTACATTTTGTATGTTAAAACGATTTGTTGTTGCGTTTAATTAGCAGTATGTTTAATAACAAATTTTGTTTTACATACAGTCACATTTATTATGTTCATTTGTAGTATTTCGACTGCTGAAAATCGCTTCAAATACTTTTAGCATTATTAATATTTCCGTGACTCATCATCCTAACTAAAAAGGGGATGAAATACTCCATAAACACACCCATCACCACCTGACAGTTTGCACAGTCATTTTTCATCAGGTTCCGTTACAATCAACATCTTCCTAAAACCGAAAAGGGTGAAAGGGACGTCAAATTGCTTGTTATTGATGTTTGGTTTTTCCTGGAAAACTCAATGTAAAGCCGTAAAGGGTGCACAATTCTCACGAGTCGTAAATTTACGAAAAAGCAAAAAAATTACGTGAAATTAATGAGTTTTCTGCTGCTTAATTAATACCAGCAAAAATGAAATGGCCTCTAATTAGCAGTGGTTGCCTTTTAGCAACACAGGAGATCATTTTTGTAACACGAATTTGATACACTGTAATTTCAGAGTTGGATAATTGGGATAAATTATAACTTTTCAACCCTTTTCACTGTCATCGTGTATTTTATTACATTTAAGTGGAAAACATTAGAAATGAGGCGCGTTTGCTTTTGCGATTAATTAGAATATTGTAATAATGAATTAAAATATATCAAAAACGATTATTTTTTCTGAATATTACAGTAAAATTTTTTCCCCAATTATTGATGGATAGTGAAGAGAAATTGGAGAAAAATGAGAGATTTCTTGGAGTTTATAGCATTCATTTATAGATTTCGTTTAATTGAACATTTCAAGTCCAAAAATGCATTGCTGTGGTTATCGCTTTGAGTACTTTTGAACATTACTTTTACATCTGAAAATTCAGCGAGTTCTGAAAATGTTTCATTTCAACAATTTTCGAAGCAGTTCACAGATTTCGGAATATTCTGGGGCCACCGAATTTCTACAGAAATACAATATAAATTAGATTAAACTCGACGTTCAGAAGTTTGCCAACTATTCATCGAAAAGCTGCTTCAATAGCTCTCACCGGATTCGCTTAAATGGCAAAAAAAAAAGTGAGCAATTTCAAGAGTCCTAGTCCTTTATCCGCATTTTATGAAGTCGCGGCTTTCAAAGCTCAATGAATATTTGCTCCCTTCAGAGGCGCCTCCAACTACCTCTGACACACTTACCTGCAACCGCCATTTTAAGCCTTTTAAAGTTCCCTGGCAGTAGAGTGGGCAGGGGACATTCCCGTCTCCCTCATCCCCAATGGCAGTAAGAGCTTTCCCATTTAATCCAAGAAATCGATTGAGTGTTCTGAGGAGTTAAACCACGACGTAGTTTGCTCCCCAGCGTTAACTTAGCACTTTGCTTTGGCCACGTTGCAAAGCCGCAGACAGAGGAAGGTGTCCTAAAAAAAATCAGTTTGATTTCCGTTCTTTGCGTTCGATAATTTAAGTTGGGTGGAGGGGTATTGAAAGGAAATTCTAATCAGAAGATCAACGGAGAAACTGTTGGAGCGAAAATCGTTTCCATTGTGGGGCTTCGTAGGGCTCTGCAAGGGAGGAACTGGATGATTTCTTGTCCAGAGCATTATTGTAATGTGATACCTTAGTGTAATGTCTTCAGGGACGACTCACACGATTTTAAAACAAATTCTCTAACGTTTTTCCATTAATTACAGTACAGCGTAATGAAAAGAAATATAAGAACATTTACAGTGCATAAAAGTTCGTAAATGGTGTAGACTTTAGAGTTTATCCTTAATGAAACCCCAAAGACGTTACCTACTTTTTATCATAATTGTGGAGCATTTTTCAAGAACGTTTTTCTTCTATTCTCTAGGTAAGTTCTGTGGAAAGACATTCAAATCCATCCTGTATTTCGTAGGTCACTTCAGTGACCCTCTAGCATTTGGGGCGGAGAGGAAGAAAACTAGAAAGGACTCACGTTGAGCATAATTGGGTCAAGATGGAGTTATACGAAGTAGAGAGGAAAAAATGCTTAGGCGAAAAGCACTCAAGTTGTTTCAGAAAATGAAAATTGGGATTTTCTTAACCGTAAACTAAATTTTGTGAATGCACGCATTCCACTCGTTCGAATTCCTTCAGAAGAGCCAATTACGAATGTTTTTTTTTTTCATGAACCAAGTTAATATTTCCAATGTTTCTTTTGGGTCGTTAATTTTTTTTTGTAATTGCAATTCAGGTTCATTTCGTAAAAGACAAATGTTTTGATACAGTGATCTAATCGCAACCCTCATTTTATAATTGGGCTTATAAAACAACTGGCTTACCTTCTGATCCGATTTATGGCCCTAAATATCCTTGAACTAGCCACCAGATAATCGCTTCTAGGGATGCTATAACTACCCACCGTGTCCACAACAAAACTCTATCGAAAATTCGGTTGATAAAGGGATTAGGATTCCTTGAGTGGTTTATTGGACCCTCCTCGAGGAGACGAACTTTCGGGCTTTACCGCACAAGACTAGATTTGTTTTTATAAACGCGTTCAGTTTTCCCTCGTTGCCAGCTATAGTTGTGGGTTTTCTCCTTGAAAAACTATTCCTCCTGTCGTTTGAGTATAGTCGTCTTCAATAGTACAATACAGAAACTACTTAAGACAAGGATTAGGAGAAACTTAAGACCAGCTTCGAATTCGGCATCCGAATTCTGTCGTGGTCTTCAGTCGCAACTAAAATATGTCTGCATTGTTGTACGTTCGTTGTACAGTAAAATGTTGTCAAGCACAAAATCGGATTTCTCTTATTACTTTCTTTGGTAATGTTTGTTGGTTCTTCTGCCACGACTTCACATTCATTCTTATTGGATCCAAGAATTTAATTTGGATTCGAATAAACCCTGAAGAAATGTCGGAAAGCATTTATTTTCTTTCAGCAGAGCTCAGTTTGAATTACCATAAATAAATAAATTTATATTAATGGTAATATATAGTACGTTGTTTAGAAAAAAATATAGTAGATACTAGTTCATCGTTGACTTCGTATTTGTTATGCAATGATCGGTCATAATAGTTTGGGAAGCACTGTTGCATAATGAAATTTCCCATAACGCGAAAAGTTCTTAGATTTAAAATTTATCTTCAGATTCTTAAGAACTCTATTACAAAACAATAACTGTGAAAAAGGTTTATTTTCTGAATAGCGTCTGACGTCATCTTAATGAGAAGAATATCACTTAAGTGCATTCAACCTACATTTGCAGCTAGAGAATGCTCATAAGGACTCATGAGATGCAGCAGAGAACTTTCAACAGTCTTTCGCACTAAACAAAATGCAACATAAAACTTTTATTGTTTATTAATGTGTCAATGTGTCTCGCCGGAAGTGATTTACAGAATGAATTTATAATGTTGTTGGAAAATTACTGCAACATTTTCTGCAGAATTCAAGGACCAATTTTTCAGGAATCTCTTGTGAATTGTTTCAAGCATCAAAAGGGTAATCTTTTTAGAAGCCAATCAAACTGAACAAAGTAAGAATTGTTTGCACAAGGAGTTTACATTCGAGAAAACATTAATAAAGGACAGAAATTGGTTTACTTTCTCGAATATTAACTTTTGATTTTATATGTTTCGGTTTCTCGCACATTGTAAACACGATATTTTACAGGCGTAACATTTACATTGCCCTGAATGTGTTTACTTTTAAACAAATGAAAATGTTTAATTTATATTAATATACAATGACAACTTGTACATCGTATACTGAAATCAAATTAAATTTCTTGTATTTTCTTTGAAAATTTAATTGTCTATTTGATTAAAACCAAAGTTTACAAGAAGAAGCAAAAACCATTTTTATTTAAAAATTTGATTAAAACACAAAATGAAGGCTTTTTCGAGCCCTGGTAGGTTTTATATGGATTTTCGTGAATTTGGTTATTTTTATTGCAATGTAATTTATTTACACAAATTTAATGAAAGAAGGCTTTGAAATGAGCAACACCTTTACGACGTCACTTTAGGGAAGCAGTAAATCCTTACTTCGCAGAAATGTAATTAAATTTACAAGAACATCCTTTGAATTAGACTCTTTTAGGATGAGTTTTAAAGGGAAATGATTCCAGTGCTAAATTAATGAGTAAACCATAAATCCATACGTTTCCGGAAACCCTTCGTTCTTAATGAAAGAGGGATGCAATGTGCGGCTTTCGTTGCTGGCATTTGTCGGCGCAAAATTCTATAAAAAAAACTAATTGAAAAAGCTTGCAAATATTTTAATACCTTTTTAAATTCTTTGGATCGAACTGAGTTGAAAATTCTGTTGGATATAAAATTTATTTTCATCACTTTTTGTTACTTTGTGATTTTCTCCAAAGATAAACTAAGAATAAAGATGTTAATGCGAGGAAATTGTTAAACGTAGGAACGTAAAACAGTGGGATAAGCCATCCTCATCATCCCATAAAATTATTATTGCAATTTACATTTACGAGTACTTTGCTCTATTAAGTGCCTTCTACGCGGTATCCTCCCTCCCCTTGAAGAACAGTACTGAATGAACCACTAGAAAACAAAACTCACAGGTCGATGGGGATTCAGGAAACTATTCCAGGAAGTTAAACGTGCTCGATTGTCGAATGAAGAATATCCTCTTGTGGTTATGAAACGACGTCGTTGAAACACTTGAAAACTGCAGAGAAACACAATTTCTACATAAACTTGTCGGTTAAAAACGAAATACAAAAAACATAATATTGTGTTGGAAAGTCGTATATGTAATACATCGTAATCGATCGTTTTTATAAAATAAAGGTATTTTCCAGCTTTTCTATGAATGAAAATGAGGGATTTTAATGAAGTCAATTTTCAAATAAAAAATGGCTTCTTGAATTGAGAGCATCTCAAAAAAATAAATTGCTACTCATTTAAAATAATTGCAATTATTTTGTTGAACAGGTTAAATTTTCGTTAAGCTTTAATAAATAAATAAATACGTCAAATTGTATCTACTCAATATCTTATTTTGTATTAACTATTTTTGAACGTAATAAAGTAAAATAAACAAGTAAACAACAATAGGTATACGTACTACACTGAACAGAACACTTTATTGGTTCAGTTATATTCCTGTAATAATTAATTTAAATAAAACTGGTAACATTTATTGCAATGCCAATCGTAACGAGTATAATTTGCTCAATTCGATTTGATTACATTTATAAAATCTTTCAATATCATTATCGAAAATAATAATAAGCAATTGCCACTTGCCACAGAATTGCAAAATATATATTTAAAATAAAAAAAGGAAAAATAATATAGCAAATGAGTGCGATTAAGTGGAGGAGGAGGAGGTAGGGAGCGAAGGACATAATAGGTTTTCGGTTTAGATTCTTCAGTTCACGCTACACAATTTCACCGAATGAACGAAACATTGAAGTCGATGAAATAAGGATCGTTTTCTCTTATATCCTGTTCTTGTTTACTGTAAGACGCAATTTCGGAACAATGTTGACTCGTTCTTGGAGAAGAGTGGTGAAAAGTATCCAATTTCCCGACATGTGGATGATATGGGAAAACCGCCATGGGGATGTGTTCAATTGCTGTCGATGGGTGATTTCAGTATTGAGTGAATCAGTTTGAAACCTTTTTCTGGGTTTGACCATTAAGCTGAAAAAAATAAAATAAAATAAATAAATACACTTTTAAACCGTAGTATTGCTTTCAGAACAACTGTTTTTAATAGCAAATTTTCTCTTGCTTCCAGGTGCTAAGTAAATAAGACTCAAAATTCATCACATACCTATTCTAAAAGGATCATCAGATCAGTACAACTTTAGTGTACAATTCCCAAAAAATGTTCATTTCTGTGCCAACTTTATGAAAAGTGCCAAGATAAAAGTTCAGAATTTTATATAAGTTTTAATTTAAAAATAAGAAAATTGCTATCAGTTTACAAAAATTACAAGTAATCAATTAAAAAAGGTTAAACGGATTTTTAAAAAAATGTAATTGTGAAAAGAGGAAAATGTTTTGTGGAAAATAAATTTATTAATATGCATCTAAAAGTTTATGAAATAAAAACCTGAAATATATAAATGAAAGTGAAGTGATTGTTGCAATTGAGCAGCTGTTTCCTGTTCATTCACATCCCGTTTACTCCCGACAGGATGGGCTGCGGCCAGAGCAAGATTCATCTTTATCCCAGGAAGTCAAAGACCAAGGCGAACGGAAAGAAAAGCGGACACAGTAAGACTTTTTTTTTTATTATTTTGTGTGTGTAACTATAGAAGATAAGCACGAAATGGAAAACTGTTGGAATACTTAATTAGCATGTAACTCAATACAAATGCATTTTCTTCCTAAACAAAAGACTCTAGTATTTTTAAGAGCTGCTTAACTTTTCAGAATTGCTCCTAAAATATTCCAGTTAAGCTCCTGCAAATGGGAACATTATTTACTTTGCAATAAACCGAGCTCATTAACTTCACAGTATCTATTTTGAAGTGTAAACCTGTCCGCGATAAATATTTAACCCTTTCATTTCTTATTTAATGCCGTAATCTTCAGCAGATTTACATTAAAACATTTTTGCATTGTACCCTTTTTATTTGGACAGAGATAATAGCCCAGCTGCCCAGGTGTTTTGTTGCTAAATACGGGGTTTGGTCAGTGAAACCTTTTCAGTAGATTACGTAATAAGGCTTTGAAGGAAAAAAAAGAAATGTCTGTAATCAGGAGGATCTTTCCGGGTTTGAATCTCCTTTTGCTTTTTCTCGTAGAAAAGAGAACCGTTTTTAAAGATAAAATATCTTTCAGTCCTGAAGAGATTACCAAAGGACGTTGTGAGGTATCAAAAGGTTTACTTTATGGTGATATAAGATTTACTAAGCTTTTCTTAGGTTTAGGAAAATGAAAGTGATTTCTACTTTATGAGTCAAATGATGTATTTTTCCTTTGGATAAAAATCTTTTCTTGGCTGAAATTTATTCGTTAACATTTCCATTTGATTATAACTAAATTATCCTTTCAGATTAGTACACAGGATATTGTGAATTCTTAAATTTCTCAAAGGGGTTTTAAATTATTTAAATAGTTTTGTGAACAAAGAAGATAAACAAAAAAAAAACTGTGGGATATGAACAAATGTGCCAGAAAATATATTCCCGTTCTTCCACGGCTTTTGTGGTTGCGTAATATCGAAAAATTCAAAACAAAAATGTGGAAACATTCTTGTCAACTCTCGACATTTGACATATTATTTGAAAAGTTTATAAGAGTTGTAAAAAATTAGAGACAAGAAGAATACAAATAAAGTTCTCCTCACACACACTTTCCCCTTTCAGGAGCCTTAAGTAATGTGAAAAGTTTTCCAACTTGACCTGGGGCAATTTTCTTTTACTCATGCTGTAATAGCAATTTCCTAACCGGTTGTGTTCGATTTACTTTGTCTCATTATTCGTTTTTGCAGTTAAACGTTCTTCTATTATAACCCTCCATCCACACAAAAACTCCTTTCATTTATCCTTTACGTTTTCAACTGGTTCTGAACTAAACCGTTCAAAAACAATTGCGTTGAAATTTTCAGAAATTGCAAAATTCAAAACTGGGGCATTTTTCTTCGTCCATTATTCCCACGAAGCTAATGCTCCCCAGACGACGACGTTCAACGTCATTAAACCAATTTTGTACAAAATGGCTGCAGTTCACTTGTTCAGGGAGCGTATTTTCGAAAGAGCCACACAAGGATGTTATTGTTTTCAACCACGTCATAAATCAGTTTTTCTCTTATTTTTCCACAGGAGAACTGCAAAAACAAGCAAAAACATTATTTCATTGAATAGGTGCAATTTTATTACGAAACGGGATCAACTATACTCGGTTGAATCTGTTGATTGAAATCGCCTGTCCGCTAGAATCTTTATTTCAAAAACCCAATATGTACGTATTGAGTGTTAAACAAACAGTTTACATTCGTCTGTACTCTTGAATCATCAACCTCCGCCTCAAATATTTACTACCTGAAAAGGATTCTCAGAATAGACCCAGATTATTGTGTACACTATAAATAAATGAGTTTTCGTTTTGTAAGCAGTTTTTTCAGGAAATAATTTTTATTCAATTTATTTGATGTTACGAATGATTTTTTTTTTCATTTGCAATATGAATTTACACTTTAATCTTTTTATACCCTAGACTAGATGTGGGGTAGGTGTATTAGTTTTGAGCGAACAGTTGCAAGTTTGTAAAACCAAGTAATTAATATTGGTGATAGAAAAAAAGAAACAAGTAAATACATATTTATGATTGGGAAGTGAAAAGAAATCGTTTTATGGATGTCTGTCAGTCTGTCTGCCTGTCCAGATGATAGTTCGAAAGCCTTACCTGCTTGAGGATTGAAATTTTCTAGGTACAATTATATAATATACATATTATTTCGTTAAGACTGTAAAGTGTAAAGTCAAATTCGAAGATGTGTAAAATCGGGCAACTCCTTCTTAGTGTTGCCATATAAGCCTGAATCATATACTTTCGGTACTAGTTTTGAAATTTCATTGATGGTTTTCTTGATTGTTACTAAAAATTGTTTGGATAATTTTTTTTTGATAATAAAATCAGTGTCGATTTATCCCTTTGTTTTTGCTCGAGAACCATTTAGGACAGTTGATTTTAGAGAAGCCTGTAAAGAAGACAAAAAGATTGTTGCTATGGTTGGTAGACATCTTCGTGCAATGAACCAGTCTAGAATTTAAAAATGTGGATGATTGATAACTCCAACTGAAAATAAATATTCCATATCCGGTTTAGTGGCGTCTACAGATCAAAAACAGACCTAGCCCTGAATCTGCATCTGAAAGCGAAAACAGCGGTTAGCAAAATATGCGCTAATGCGTAGCAAACAGGTGTTGACCTAGAATCCTGGAAAACACCCAACTCCTAAACGTGGAGCGTCGCCAATCAGTGTTGTTTCATTTCGAATCTGGTTTGGGGCCGTGAATCAATCTATGGCGACAGTTCACGACACACTTGTGGATATTACGTTCCCCTTTCGGCCTTTCTGTTAAAATTTATCGACGCGAAATTGGGGAGATTGTTTCACTTGCGAGTCCAATGCCAGTATTTTTACTTTCCGGCACTGGGCGGGGGTGGATGATGGGTTAAGGCGACGCAGGAAATTTAGTGCAGTCAAGCGGAAATTATGTGTGCAGATGTGCCATGACTGCAATCACTTACTAAATGAGAGAGTGCCAAGCGTGTAGTGCAAACTTGCAAGCATATTATGTACGATCTAGAATTCTAGTGTACTCCATCAATGCCTCGATGGATGCAGCTCGGTTTGCAAATTATGAAAATTATGCAAGACTAGTTCTGTGAAATCCACCGACAATTTAGAGCGTTTAATATGCAGATTATGTACTCAAACGCAAACTGTCACAGAGTCTCGTTAAAGTTTCATTTACAGGAATGTTCTGAATTGTTTTACTGCTGTAATTTATTTATTCTGAGACTGGACGGCTTTCGATATCAGAAGACAGAGATAAGAATGAATAAAATATGTTTCGGAGAGGCCTGTGGCCCTTCTGAGGAATGGAGTTATCTTAAATTATTTAAAGCAATTTCACAAGGAACAGGAAAATGTTTGGGCAACTAAACCATCTTACATTTCATAATTCCCATTTTGCAATAAATAGAATACAGATGGAATATCATTACACAAGAAATTGATAGTTTTAAATAAGATTTGTGTAACAAGGACTTGAATCCTTTATACTGAATAATATCATATTCTCGGCATACATCCGAGTCCTCGACCTTAAACCTCACAGGCCTAAACCTTACAAGGATACTTTTGGTATTCATGTATTCACGGAAGAAGTACGTATTCCTGTTCATTATTTTTGTTTTGTAAATGCTATCTGATGGAGTGAGTTGGGAATAAAGACTTGACATGGTACTAGTCCTCTTTAAATTCTGACTGCTAAAATAAATTCGTTATCACAAGTTCCTTTACGTGAAGGGATAATCAAAGAAATCGCGTTCTTTTCAGACGAGCTCCGCTGCTTCAGGACTTCACCGCAGAAGCCTAAAGATATATTCGTTCAGGCTTATCTTTTCACGACACTTAGAAAGGTCCTGTTATGGCTTTCATCATCCCCAGACTTTAACCCCTTCTGCGCACACATAAAACGACACTGCCATAACTCTTTTCAATTACCGTGGTACTAACGTTGTAATTATAAATTACTTTCCTTTATGACTTTTTGAATATATTTTATGAAAAAAATAAAACGGAAACATGCGTAATGATTCGAATACAACTGAAAAGGCAGTCAGCATTCTTAGTACAGTTTAAGTAATAAGATGATATGGAAATGTGTCCAATTGAGGATAGATAGATAGATAGTTGGTTGGGAAGTGAAAAGATACTGTTTTATGGATATCCGTCTGTGTGTCTGTTGTAAGTCATTTGGTATAATGATAGTTCGTTATAGCTATAAGGTCAAATTCGAAGATGAGGACAATCTGGTAACTTCTTCTTAGTGTTGCCATATAAGACTGTATCTTTTTTATACAAAAATGTTGATTTTGTTTACTGAATATTTACATTTTAACTTTCTTTTGTTAAATTTTCTTATAAATGCGTACATTGCAATAATTAATTATTTTTTACACGGTCCTTTTTTTATACGAGTTTGAAATTTTACAGATTCACCAGATTTAGAACGAATTTCTGTTTTTACGATGGGAAAACTGATTTTGCACAGTTTTTTTACATTATTTAACAAATGCTGTTTCAGTGTTAAAATTGTGCCGTTATATACATCTAGTGTATTTCATAATAATTGGCCTACCAAACCAATTATACTTTCCGTACTTTTCGTATAATCGCTGTTATAATATTTTCCAAGATGGATTCAAGGATTTCATTCACTGTTCACTTGATAATCAAATTGCTTCCTTCAGTTCATTCCACTTCCGCTGATTTGTAATATGCATGAAAGAGTTGAGCCTTGAATCCTTACAATATTTTGACATTTTCTTGAACATATTTTTCCTCATTTTATTGTATATTTTTATATTTTTCAATGCTAAACGATTTCAATATGACTTGAAATGTATTTTTCCAGGTTATTTTTGTAAATTTTCTCCCCATAATGTCTTCATTTGGCAATTTGAAGTCTCTTTCCCCCAAGGGGGCACACAAGCGAATCAGGAGGAATATTTGCGTTTATCATGAATAGTCAATTTACTGAAGATAGATATTTGGCAGAGTCTAACCACTCTAAGAATCCGATTGGCATATGAGTTCCCTCATTAAATCCCAATTTCAATTTGCCACCATTTTCCCTGAGGACCAATTGATTCTACCTTCAGGTCCACACCCCCATCCCCAATCATTTGCAAATTCAAAATTTCGATTCTTTTTTCATTTCATCCCTCAGCAATCATGTGTGGGGATCTAATTTCCAAGTTTCAACAGGAGCATTATTCGATGGGAAGTAAAATCGTTAGAGGAGGTGTCTTGGGAGAGAATCCACTTTGCTCCGAATGACTGAAGGACCTTCCGCAAAGATATATGTGTTGGTAAAAAATGGATTATTGAAGCAATGAAAAAAGGATGTTACAATTACCCTGTTAGCCTGAATAATTTGTAACTTGCGGCCATTTTCGGGATGTATCAACTCGGTGATCATTTTTTCCCTGGTGTAAAAGTTTTATATCATGAATTATTATCGGGACAACCTCCGAATTCCGGATGATGTTAAATGTTTAAGTATATAACCAAAAAACTAAAAAGGTAGATTTTGGAATCGGAACATATTGTAAGCATTTAGGGAGGAGAATGGATTATTGGATAGCTTCTTAACTTTTGAAACGTATTAAGGTTTTTATAAATCTTCAATGAATTTCTGGAATGCAAAAAACCAATGATAATTCCTTTTTTTGTGTAGACATGGAAATGAATGCATTTATTTGAATCTGCTTTTCTTTAATTAAGCCAGAAAAGCTGCCCTTCAGGACAAAGCTTATTCAGATTAACAGGTTTGTGTGCAACAAAAGAATCTGAAGGAAGGAAGAAATCAAAGACAATTCTAAATCAGTTTCTTTTCATCACAAATCTTAAGAAGTCAGACGTAGTCAAAGAGTTTTTAATAACAAAAGGATTCCCCCATTTTCTTTGATCATAATAATTTCCGGAGCCAACAAATTCTTTAAAACTGTAGTTATGAATGAATGCAAAAAAAGTCAATGTCCTTAATTCAGTGAGAAATTCTCGGGATATCCTTAATTTTCGATTAAAAACCTTTTTTAAAAGTAAAAAGTTGCGATAACAGGAGGTTAGTTGCAACGGTTTCATTACAACCATTTGAAATAATGCAATGAGGCGAAACAGAATTTTACAATGTCGGTTTAAATATTTAATTTTCCATCAAATTGTTTCGTAATTTTCAGAAATTTCAACAATTTCGTTTTTGTTCATTCCATTTTGTTCGCCCTCCAATTTTCGAGGTTGAAAATGAATTTCTTAATTTAGTGGAAGTTTAATGGATGATAATTAAATGTTGCTGCACCGAAGGAGCAATTTTCATGGGCGCCATTTGCACGAAATTCTCATTTCATCGTCCGACAAAAACACGCGCAATCAATTCAATTAAAAAGGAACTAGCAACATCACACTTTTCAAAATGTCCAATCCTTTCCCATGACAATGTAAAACTTAGTTAATTGAATTAATTCAGTTCGGGATGCAAAATGGCGACGTTCATAAAATCAATGTAGACCAATTTCGAAATAATTTGGGGTACAGGGTGGAATCCGGCAATAATTTTATTACAGTTAATTTATTGAAAAAAAAATTATTTTTCCTAAAGTTTAAAAAATAATTTTGAAAATATTTTCATACCATAAATATTTTGTGACAAAAGAACTGATTTACACCGCTTTCGGGCCAACAGCTGGACCCCGCTTCGTCTCTACCCCTGGTAAAATCTTATTTATAAAAATAAACAAAAATCGTGCGCATATTTGGGATCACGTTAAATTGATTTATTGACAATCATCGCAAAGTTGGGCGCAAGAAAATTGGCGCAGGAAGTGACAGCGGCGTGGAAAACATTCAAACTCCATCCAAAGCAAACATTGCAACAAATCACAACTCGCAATTGTTGTTTGAGATGTTCAAAAGAAAATCACGGCTTTCCGCAAATTTGTGTGGTAAATAAACACGTGGGCAGGAATGTCGAATTGTGACGAGTTCTAGTCAAAAGAAGTTTTCCGAACATAAATCCACGCGAAGAACATTTCGCGAATTAATTACATTCCAATTGAAGTGATTACGTGAACACATAATACGTGTTGTAATGACGCAATCCGATATTTTATTTATTTGCGAATTGATGTTTCTCCTGTCGAAATCTTGATGTACCCCACCTGGTGTGGAAGAAATGCACAATTTTAGAACAACTGTGGGAATTTTTGGAGCATAGTTTCACAAGGTTAAATCATCAGCGAAATGTAATTGTTTTCTAGAAAATTTTACGTAAAAGAAATTCAAGAATTATATACTTAAGATCACGCATGTACCTATCAATAAAAAAACGTTATTCTTTTGAAAACAAAAGCTCAAAAATCAGCAATCAAGAAATTACTTTGGTCGTTATCTTTACTTTTGTATCTAAATATAGCCGAACTAGAATGATTTATCAACCCCTGCATGTAAGGTCGTTACGACAAACCGATTCATCCTTAATGATAGACATCATGCCATGATTTCTAACTTGGCTTCTGAAGACGGAGAAGACACGAGATATTCCGTCCAAGGCTTCCATCGGATATCTCTCAACGCAATCATATCAAAATCGTCCTGAACCGATTTGAAGATTGACGATTGTTGCTGCTGTGCGTGTTCGACAAGAGCAATTAAACAATTTTCCCGATGTCACATCTCAATTAAGTCTGCCGGTCTCGGCGACACTTACGAGTGACTCGATAAAAAGTCACTGGAACATGAACTGGGATATAAAAATAAATGCGTCTATTTTAAAAAGTTCAAAATTAAGATTGCTCAATTTCTGTTTGCTGTCTATTTTGGTAAATAGCCAGACCAGCCGAAACCCCCTCGCCCTTGTCAGATTTACTCGTACATCATCTTTATTGGGATTCAATACGTCAATACGTGTCCATATAAACTCTGGAATTGTTGCTATAAATTTTAGACACCGAACTTTCCTCGATAACTGTTGTCAAATTACAACCCTCGATTTAGGGAATGTATTGATAACTCATGTCAGTGAAAGCTGCAGAGAATTCGCCAAAATCCTACAGTATCCTTGCACCAGAAGGTGGAACACGGAAACCACGTTTTCATTGTCGTACTTTGGTCGTAATTCAGGACCCTATGATTGCTTATCCACAAAATACATTGCTACATTCTATTGCTCCTTTTGGAATCACGGCCAAGCCAAGTTTGTGGCAAATGACAAAGGGTTGATTTCAATTCTCAGCAAAAGTTTAGCCATTTTCTCGATTTCCAATTTAATAGGTTTTCGCAAGAATGTTAGTACGACATCAACAAATATAAGTATCACTTTAGGAAGAATTTTCTGGTGCGTGAAATCCAATGATTTATTTTTATGTATTATTTGTAAATGTAAAAAATACTGCATTTTGGAAAAGCCTCATTAGAATTCATGAATGAAAATTGAAATGTTTGTTTGGAAACCATTTCCAAAACAAGATGGAGGACGGTTCGACCATACATCAATAATGTATGAGATAAAAGTTTTGATACCTAAATGCTAAATTTGAGATCAAATAACAGGCGAACTGCATTTTAATTTCTGCAGTAAAATGTAAATAAAAAATAAAATGTCTTCCATTATATTGCAACAAATTACCTATTAAATCAGAAAACCAATTCATCTATTCAATAAACATCCAAAATGTGCGTAAAAGTTTTTACTATAGAACATTGTTTGCTGCAAAACAAAAGTAATTTATCATTCCATTAAAGTTACATTAAATGAAGTTAGTGAGATGAGAATAGTTCAAACGCCGCACAATGTTAAAATGTCCATCACTCGAAAACATCAGGATTCAGGATACAAAATTGTCATTGTTCCATTATTCTCCTGTTTGGACAAAGGAGTGGGTAATGGCCAATGGGTATGAGAATGAATTTTGTAAAAACCGAACAATGCAAGTGATTAATCCTGGAAAATAGAAAAACAACATGGCGCGTCAATTGCATGTCCAATTAATCGAATTGTGGGCATGACGAATGCACGTCTTTTTGTTTGATTGTATATTGAATACAAAGAGCTTATTGGATTTCCTTTTGCATAAAACTATACGGTTAAATTTCTCACATATGAAAAGATTGTACCTACTTTATTCGAACTAATTTCACACATTTCAATCGAGGAATTCTTCAATTTATTTATTTTTTTGTATACATTAAGTAAATTCGGAAAAGCAGGAATATTCAATCTAAATCCGTCGTCATTTGTGTATTCTGTCTCTCTGCTCCTGTCATAAATAAGAATCGCTTCTAAATAAATTACGGAATTTCAAGAGTATGTCAACGATCCTTATTACCCTAGAGAAGCGATTTCAAGTGGGTGTTCCCGTTCCCCTTTAAAATAGCAAAAAACTCATGGGAGTGTTCTTGACGGTGTTTGGCTGTGTGTGCGTGTGTGTGAATATCTAAACATGAGAGCGCAGATCTTTAGCGAATATTTTATGGGAAGCTTTGGTTATAGTATCATTTAAACTACTTTAAGGGAGGATATGAAGTGCTCCAATTGTGGAATTCTAAGCTTTTATGAACTTCCGAAGAAGTAGTTTGTTCGTAGCGGTTGCGGTGGGGTGGGTTAAGTACGAAAACGTAATCAAGCCCGTAAAACAGATAAAAATGATTATGTGCTAACGCAAGGGTTGCAATTTCAGGTAATTTTATTACGATTTCATTAATAAGAATTTTCCTTGACATCCTTCTTCGTAAGCGTACCTATCCTGTGAGCTTTGCACGATGCGATGGTTGTAAAAACTTAACGTGATTGTGTGGTCGGGTAATAATTGATGTTGTGGTTGTAGAACGTTTATGAAGTAATTTTCTACCCGCATTATCCTAGTTACCGCTGTGGAAATGATTTCGTTCAAAGATGCCCGGAAGATATCCTTTTCAATAGCGTTTTCATGCAATCAATATAGTAAATGTACGAGAATTCAATAAGAGAATCTGGTGCAATTAACAGAACGGATTAATTAATTTGAAATTAATAGAGCAATTAGTTATAAATTGAATAATATCTTGTGAAATTGTATTTTGTAGAATTCAACGGTATTTTCAATTCGCTAATTACAAAAACAAAATATCACAATATGAACTTTCAAAGACGTGTTTAACCCTTTAAAAAATACTCAGCACTGAATCCTCATAGGCTCATGCTATATTTAATGGAATGTATATATTCTTGAGCCTCGGTCCTTATATGCGAAAGGATAAAGAAATCTCAGTCTGTTTACCAGATCACACACAAAATAAAACTCAGCATTTCTTAGTAAAAATACCTTGAATTTATGTCCTGTTTTATTTGCATTCGGATTTTTGTAGTGGTTGCATTTCCATTTCCATATAACATCGAACGTTCCGGAAATTTACATTTTTCCGGAATTGAACATCAAAAACCGAAATCACAATCTTCAAGATGTCTTAAAATATTCAAGGGTTGAACATTTTTCAGTCAAGCATAGAATCATTTCAGAAGAGTCCATCCCATAGGATTTTCGTTCAACTGCAAAAAGGATTTTCCTTTAAACAGATCATCAAGCTGTGTTCAGTTACTGTTACTAAAGAGCTTGGTGTACAACGGTTGATGGAAATCTGTCTTTTGCTTCAATTGTACAAGCATTCAAGCGCATTTTAATTCAGCGCATTCACATCAGACATTGATGTCAAGTAAACACGGAATTTTCACTCACATCATTGTTTTAGTTTTCAATTTACATAAACTCAGCAAACACGAGATCTGCTAAAGTTTAGTGCAGCGTCCTTTCCTCGGATGAGAGTTCAGTGACACTTCGCCATGTTGATGTTTATCCTACGTACACAGATATAGCAGGGCTTTCGTGGTGCCATTACCTAAAGGACATGGTGTTTGGGCGGTTCTGGTAACGCCGTCAATTTTTATATCCTTGCACGAGCATATGAACGTAATATGCCTCGAGGCTGTTAAAACTGAAAGAAGCTTTGCTTGTTTTTTCAATTTAATGTTGTTTTTCATATTCAAAGGAAGTGTATTACAACACACAGAAAGAATCACTTAAGAATTGCGATGAACACATGCTGAAGTGCAGTGGCAGCCCAACTTCAGAGTTTACCAAGTTTACATAACTACGTTATAAGAGTATTTATTACTAATCAAAAAATATCTCATTGTAGTATTATGGAAAAAATGATGAGGAATATTTTTCATTGAAATGATTTCACCCAACTATTCAATATGAAGAGTTACTATTCCAACTTTTTTTAAAAATATAGTAAATTAATAAACCAGATGTATTTTTGACAGAAAACGGTTAAATTCATTATGAATATAATTTATTATATGTAAAAAATAAAAAAGAAATATGTATCCTAGCACTCACTGTCCAGAAATACTACCACATTCAAAGTTCAACGCCGGAAAAATTCAAGAATTAGTCTTATTTTCGATATAATAAATAAATGAAAATGTTCTGGACTTTGTTGTCAAATGGAAAATTGTACCATAATTCGATGATTTATTTTATAATTTTGAGGATTCCAAATACAAGATAAAATTCAATTTTGCCGTTCAATCAAAGGCTTTTTACCGTAGTCTCATGTAGTTTACAAAAGAAGTAATATTTTGTTTAATTTCGTTTGGAATCTCTGGAATCTAATTATATTATTATTTTATTAATTATATATATTCTCTCAAGTAATTTTCGTTTTACGATCTGATAAAGTGTAAGAATATTAAGTATAATCCGAATTAGATAATTTATAAATAAAAACATACTGTTCAAGAACACTGTTGTCAGTTATACTAAGATATCACAACGTCACCGTTGAGGTGACTATTCACTTTTCACTTTTTACAATTTCACTTTTCATTTTGTATACATAATTTGCTATAGTATTTTGTGTGAATGCCACTCAAGGACTAGAGCATATAATCCCACCAGCTTGGCCCATCATGGTGCGTCACTGTTGAAATTACAGAATTTTGATAATAATAATTTGTTTTCAAAATTCTTAAACAACTCCTTTCGAACAAATATCGCCATTCAGACGGCATCATGATTCCCTTGCTATTATAGATAAAATGTCGCTTCTAAAGCGCCAAATATGATAGAATCAATTTCAACAAAATCAGAAGTTAACTCAAAGCCTTTTCATAATCAACAAAGGACCCAAACAGCAGGGAGCGGATTTTAATTAAGGATCCTCTCTCACACAAACGAAAATTTCGAAACATTTAAATGTAAACGATGAAATCGGTCGTTAAAAGGGGTGGAAAAGAGCAGGAAGGGTTGCCTGTTGCAATCGCCTGAATATTCATTTCGCCTTAATGAAATGCAAATAAGCGCCTCAATTTGAAAAGTGTTGTACGCGACGACGGACAATCGTCACTGAAAAATAGAGCCGCGGCGCACTTCTAGAGAGCTGTTAATTGCAGCTGGTATCCAGATGCTCGAGAAGATGCTGTGCTGCATCTCATTACCATTGCAACTGTTGCGAGATGAAAAAGTCCCTCGTTGAGTCACAATCCTTTGGTCTTTAAGATTTAATAAGAACAAATTCTTCCTGGAGAAATGGAGAGAGAATTTAATTTTTTGGTGTGTATTGCACCTGTTCGTCGTTTCGATGATTTTCGAGGACCTGAACGGATTTTTTCGTTTTCCTTGCATGACCTACTTTATCCTGGAACTGAATTTACACGTTTGCTAACAACGTCATTACCAACCGCAGTAATGGCAGGGTATGAAATTAATTTCCGAAAGTTCCGCTACATTGTTGAGTCCCTTCAGTTTCACTCTCCGGCACGAGGACATTTTGTGATATATCGAGGTCAACAAATGACTTCATGACGCCTTTATCCCATGCGTTATAATATAACCAAACAGCAGGAAGTACACCCTCAATAACGGTTCTTCCATGTTAGGTGGCGGAAGTCAATCCGAGAGAAAGGAGTTTCGCCTGACTAAATATTACATGTACCTGCTGTGGACAACACCTGAGGGACACACACGGGATTTTATACGGTGGAAAAGTCCTTCTGTGGTCTAGCAGCAAAATTTCGCAAACATTTTGTGATGATAAATAGCTTACGGCCCATGAACTCAAAACAGGACTAGCAAAGGGGAATGTTTATTGACTCTTGACAATGTCCT
This sequence comes from Leptogaster cylindrica, assembly GCA_963082835.1. Taxonomy (NCBI): domain Eukaryota; kingdom Metazoa; phylum Arthropoda; class Insecta; order Diptera; family Asilidae; genus Leptogaster; species Leptogaster cylindrica. Next base: position 3,889,668 of record OY720109.1, read on the forward strand.
GGCCGCTCACACTACCGCAACACACGTATAAGATGTATACGTGTCCAAGAAATGTTTGCTTAGGGTATCAGTAAATTCACTACACTAAAAGGATGTTTGCTTATCAAACAAGTTTTACAGAAACTGTTATTTATTTATAGGTAGGTAACTACAAAGGACACAAGCAATCTGATCTTAGATGGAATTTATACACGAATTCACGCAATTGCGAGAAATTGTGCTGACTAATTAGGACTAGCAACATTTCTTCATTTCGATAAATTAATTACAAACAATAATTGATTTAAAGACAAAATTTTTTCAATGTCTCCTTTCTTAACGGTACTTTCCTTTTATATATAGAATATCTCTTTAAAACTTAACATACAAAACACTTTAATATCGTGCAGTTACATATTTTCAATGATCTGTTTTTATCAAATCCTTTTTAACATTTACTAACCCCAATGTTTCATAGGTGTTAACTAATTTACTATTTGTTATTCATGTTCTATTGTGTCTCTTAATGTTATTATGTCTAAATGTGTACGTTTTATTTATTTTTATGTCATGTAACTTTCACAAAGCTGTCCAACCCTTTTCACAATTTCATGCGTTGCCTTTTAAGCCCTTTTGTCTGTCTTTGAAGTATCTTTCTTTAAAAAGATAAAATTATTGTACAAAAGTGTTTCCCCTTCTAGATGTTGTGTTCCGAAAATTAAACTCTGTTTAAAAAATATTATCAAAATAAAAAGGACACAATTTTCCACTGTTTCTATTTCAGCCTGCTCATTCTGGATTAAAATTGCAAGTGGTAAGTGACACTTTTTTAGCTCTAGGCTGCTCCCCAGAAGAGCATTAAACGTTGTCAGAAACTGTGTTGTATTAATATATATTGTTTTTAAAAATTTGTCAAAGCCACTTAAGCTGCTTGTTACAACATAAAATTCATCTTTTCGAACCGATTTACTGTTGAAATGTTACTTTTTTAACAGGTTTTTTCACAAAATTTTCTTTCACTGTTTACAATCGATTTTATTGATTTCTCATGAACTTTTGTAATTAATTCCAGAACATCAACAAAAACTGTTGTTGAGTATTTAACTAAAGAGTAAAATCTGGATTAGGAATGTTTTTAATTCACTCACCAATCACAAATACAAGTATTTATAGTTAACAAAGCACGCAGTTCACGATGTCCGGTATTTTATTTTTATAGCTAATGTTAAATTTGTTTGTCTTAATGTCGATTTTAACCGCTAATTTTTACTTCTATTTTTGTTGATATGCTTGAAAAAGCTTCTTTGAGCACTGAAATCGTACTCGATTATTGAGAAACAAAAATGTTGTTTTTTTTTTATAGCTTTTGAACATCACAGTTGTATTTTCGGACCTTTATAATTAAACGTTTACTATGCCCACTAGGTCAATCTGTTCGCGATCTATTTTTGTAAGTGAATGGACGCGATAAACAAAAGCGACACAAACCAAACCACAAATCCGGCACATCACATGAAAAAAACAGACCATTGCAGCAGCATTTTCGGATTTGTAAAACGATTTTCACAAATTCCAGGATTCGTTCCAGATCACGGCAGATTATGACTAGCCAACGGGGAATGGGGATAGATCGTTGAATTGGTACACATTGGAAATGCACTGAAAAATTAGTTGTTAATTAAGTTATGAGCTATCCTCAAGGAAAACAACATGTTTTTCCGGAGGCAGGGACCGGCTTTTTCCATTGATGAGTCAATTTTGTTATTTTGTCAGAGGATTCGCTTATTTAGCACAGCTTCAAGACACCGTTAGAAGCTTATTTACTTCAGCCAGCCCATTCAGTATTTCTTTTGGTTTTCCGCCAAGTTATTAGTGAAAAAATAAAAATGGTGACGTAGACAAAATATCAGATAAATGTGAAGAAAAATTCTCAACAGTTTAAGATCCATAAAACTGCGAATTCTGATTTTTTAAAAATTACTTTTAACATGAGTTTCGGCTCATTAGAAGAATTTAGAGTTCGAAATTTTTCAGAAAATTTTTGCTTTTACGACAGAAAAAATAATTGCAGAATATATATTTAGACATTTTTTTGTTTTCATAATTGATTTATTTTCTTGACATAGAATTTGTTTTAAAACGTAGGTACGTATTGATATATTACTATATTAATAATAAATCAGAAGATTATTCAGTTTTTATTAGAAAGTTTATGCGAAAATCTAGCAAAACGTCCTCCTCCCCTTTGCAGTGCTGTCAGAATAATTCTATGTCTTGTTATTTCCTGTCGCATATTATAAACTACAACACAAAAAACTTTCTCAAAATTACTTTGACAACTTCGACTCCGAACTCAGGTATCGGACCACAAAACCAATTTTAAACAAAGTTCATAACTCTTACTTGATTCCGGATTCGTATCCTTCGCAATAAACTAGAAAACTTGGCAGACCTTCGAAGGTACACCAAAAAAAAAAAAAAATTGTTTAACGATCGTAGACGTTGGAAAGAATCCAAAATTTCATCTTGAAAATTGAACAGATTTTAGCAAAGGATTATTACTGGAAAACTTGGAAGAAGAGCAAGTAATAAGAAGCGAAAGTTAAAGTGTAGGTACAAATGAAATGATCCAATTTCAACTTTTACACTCCTGTCTCTGGAGGCATTCGCAGGACAGCCTCAGGACAATATTTAATAAAGTATCTGAAGTCTTTCCAAATTGATTCCGATAATCAGGCACGTTCCAGTTGCGTCTTTTATTCTGCAAATTTTTCCGCATTTTCCCAATGTTTAATGATACAAGGATAAAAAAATATCAACGAAATAAAGTTACCCTTGTTGGAAGTTTATGTCGATAGTTTTTTTTTATTTAGTGTCATTCGAAAACTTTAGCTGCGGAAAAAAAGCAAACCTAATTTGATCTGATTGAGATTCTAGTATCCTGTCTTCCTTGCTTGCGTTATTGATTGCATTACTTTACTGTCTTGACTGAGAAAGTTTTGTTTCCATCACAATTCAACAATTGTTGATTTCAACCCTCTGAAGTGTGTATAAACATTCTCTGCTTAGGAAAACAAAACCGCGTTGGGTTAAACTTTGGTGTGTTGTTCAAAATGTTCATTCTGAATTTCCACTTTAAACAAGATTTATACCGTTTTGAAAATCGTGAACAACAGTTGAAACACAGTTGATAAACATTTATGGAACTATAAATTGCACGAATGTTCATTAAAAGTTTCTGGTCACCACAATGAAGTTCAGGCTACTTCAGCAGTAAAACAGTTACATTTTGCAACATCGTGAAGTTTATGCATAAATTAATTTGTGCTTCCAAGTAAGTAGTTTTTAATAGTTTATAGTTTCATATTATTGTTGGTTTAAAATAATTTCTCGCTGATGTTACATTTACATTAGATGTAGTGAAAACTTTATTGAAGATAATTTGTAAAATGTGGATTCCCCTTTTCTCTGTTGTCGTAAAAAACATCGTTAATGATTGTCAAAGCGTTTTCAATAGAAAAACATATTTGTAAATATCGAAGCTAAGTTTTTGTGTACAGAGAACTTCAATACAATCACTTGTACTTTCAAATTGAGAACGATAAACAACGACTAAGCATAATTAATGGATTACTAAATAAACATCCTTGTCCATAACTCATCCTCTTCCTTTCGAATTGGCATTCTCCACTCGATAAGTACGCATTCAGCAGTTAGTCCAGAACTGAGGAAGGTCTTCATCAGCACAATACTCGGCGAGTGTTGATAAAAATAGGGCTAAGGACTGAGTCAACATTCTTCTGGTATCCTCCGAAATACACACAGAATTATTTTGCTGACGAATTCCGTACGATTTGGCATTTTTAATACAGATTAAATTTTTACGAGGGGATTTTTTTTATATAGGTAAACATCATTGACGAATTTACGAGAAGTCAACAGAAAACATTTTTGTAAGGAAAATAGATAAAAACGGTTTTGAAGCTTTCTAAATATCTATCGAAGACACGAACCGGATTTAATGCGATCCAAATACCAAATTTTGCACTAACATTTTATTAGAAATTGATTAAGTTTAACTTTACTTTACCAGATTTGCTAGGGAAATATGTAGAAAAGTTTGTCTTCAGTCAATGTCGGCGGGTGCAATAATTTTAGATAATTTATGTAAATAAAAATCACAAATGCAAGCTGTCGCCAACGCCATAACTCTTTCCCCATTCCATTAACCTCGTAAGTTACAGGGACTTTGTGATCCTAACAATTAAAGTTTTAAAACATTAATACAAATTCCTTATAGGAAATACGTGTGCGTTAATTTAATTGCGTAATAATAGCAAATACCTACAACTCCTTTGTCATAGAAAGGATGTTCTGAAAGGAGCCAAATCCGAATCCACGTGATGTATTCGATTTATTTTTCGAAAATTCTGGCCGCTTGTTTTGTAAATAACAACCAAACATAAATATTACAAAAATAGTCCTTGACAAAGTAGAGTCTAGAGTAGTATCCTTTTGTATTAGTGTGTCCTCCGTAAATGTGGTCATATATCTGAAATCGTGTAGCAGGACAATAAATAGTATTTTATATAACAAATATGCAAAAATATACTAATTACCTCTCAAAGTAAATGTAAAAATGAGTTTGTGTGTGTTTATTGTTGAAAAACAGCGGAAAGTGTAAATAAATGTCGTAAAGAATTATTTGTTTTTAATCTTTAGTAGACACTGATGCAGATGCTGACGAGGAAGAAGGCCATATTGAGGAAAGTGAAAAGGATATCAATCGGGACAAGGACAAAATCGATGACGAGAACAGCCCAACAGATGGAAAAGGATCACCAGAACCACTAAATGGAGAAATTTCAGTTTCTCTACTTCGCGCTAAAAATCTATCTCTACTACAAAGCCAGTAAGTTTCTGAGGAACTTGTCCTTTCTTTTCTCTTAATCCTTTTCAACACTATAAATAAAATGTTTCCTTCCAGAGAAATATCAAGTAGTCAACAAAACTTTTTCCGTATGCTTGATCAAAAAATCGAGGATGTAAGTAATGAACCGTTAAATGATGGCCATGTTTGCATCCTGTTTCCTTCCTGTTTCCAGGGTCCTGACTACGACTCCTCCAGTGAAACCGAAATAGCTCTTGAAGAAGCTCGCCTAAATGCGCTAGTGCAGCATTGGGAGTCGGCCAGCCTGACTGCATCCTTGTGCTCATCAGCGAGTCGTTCGCTGCAAACTACACCTGTGCGACAAGTGCCAATCAGGCCATCACCAACGATTCGTCCTGCACTCCTTAACTGTTTGCCACCGCAGCCGCTTAGCGCAGAACTGTTACCTCACAATGCCGCTGTGCAGCCGGGAATGGTGGCGCAGCAGTCGCACACGGTGCAACAGTCAATTGTTGGGGGTGGACTGGTGGCTGGATCACCGCAAGCGCACTTAATAGCCAAGAACAATTTGAGTCCTAAACGCGAGATCAGACCGATGCTGCCACAGTCGCTAATGCACCCCAATTATGCAGTTCCTCAGCCAGCGACGGCGGGACGGCCCCGGCCAGCGGCCGCCATTCCGGCGCACATGCAGATGGCTTACTATGGCCAACCCTCACCCCAGTCCTACTTCGGGGAGGTTTTGCATCCCATGCAGGTGGGAAGGATGGCTCCAATGTCAAAATTACTCCAAAATTTATTTCTAACTGTTCTTTTCAGGTGCCACAAACAACACCCGAGTACCGTTTTCCGCCTGCGATCAGTGTTCAACGACTGGCGCCACAGGTGCAGCGACAAATCCGTGAGACACAGGAACTAATAAAGGATTCCTGTCCACAACTGTATGCTGCTGGATACGGAAGCCCGGGACCACCCCTCCGCACCCAGCCAAGGAACTCAAGACGGAGCAACCTGGAGACGCAGTACTCACAGGAACTATCGTGATATCTAGAACATTAGTTGAAATTAGGTTTATATTGAAATAGTTTTTATGTTCGCAAAGTTTGTCCCAATTTTACGAACAATCCAATGCAATTTAAATGTAACAAGTGATTATGTGATGGAAAGAATTTGTTTTTTATTTTATTTAATTAGAAAAATTTGAAAAATATATTACAAATAATTACGTAAAAAATTGAAGTAACAAATAATGATGATGATGATGATGATATAGTTGCGGAATAGGGCAATCCTCGTTGTGATGGAAAGGACCTCGAAGTCTGGTCACAAGGAACGACAAACCACAAAAGCAATAAAAATGGTGTACATTTTTTTAATGCGAGACTGATTAAACTTATAATTTTCATTTGCGTGTTTCTAACTCTTACATCAATTGTAATTAATCCATTTTCTTTTTTTCACTTGGTAGTGACAGCCTAATGAACTAATTGCATTACAAATTAAGTAATTTCGTAACAACCTTCAACCAGACTCATTTCTATTTATAAAAGTCATTGCATTTCACCAACAAGTACAAAAAAATTGCTTTTTATAGAAATATTCGATTTACCTACCGTTTTTATACTAAGAAAAACTTTATCCGTAAAATACGTAAAAATTGCATACAAAAGGAATTAATAGAAATATGTGGAATTTAACTAAATGTTATAGAACAAAACCCATCGCTATGGAATTGTATTAATTGTTTCCAATTAAAATGAACTGATTTCATGTCCTTTACTGTTTTTTGTTTTCCCAAAAAGACCGAAATCAAACAAAATTAGGCTGTCACAATGTTTTGAAAACAATGTTAGGTTTTATATAATTTTTATGTAATTAAATTCATTCCAATTAGTTTTAAATGCGTCTCAATTAATTACGTCTCATGACTCTAAGAAACTGACTGTAAAATAAATGAAAAATGATTAACTAATTTAAGAACTAGATTAGAATTTCTATTTCTTGTATACAAATGTAAAAAGAGCAAATGTTATATTAATAATTTATATATAATTGTCCCTGGAGAAAAAACGAAACTAAAGAACTTTTGATGAGAAAAGGGTTATATTATATGCGAATGCGATAGGATGAAGTAATCAAAACTATATAAACAGAGATGGAAAAACAATAAATGTAAGAAAGTAAAAAAAGCATAATAAATGTAGATTGCATTATAGAAACAATTCCCAATTCAATTCTCACAAACGCCAAAAAATTTGTTCGCTGAAGGAAAATCGCAGCTCAATCTAGAAACCTTAATTAATTGTTTAGGCGTAAGTGGTTGAGACCCTCATTTTTTTTTTATATATTTTTGACTTCTTTATGGAATGAGCCGCGAGCTCAATTCGTTTTGAAAATATTTTTTTTGTATGACAATGACATAGAGAAACCTTTATAGAAGTTAATAGTACCGTCCGCGTAAACATTTGTAAAGTGTCGTGAAAATCGTATCTTCTGTAAGTAGAACTTAAATTTTAAATGTTTTTTAAAACTCTATACATAAAAAAGCAGACCGAAATCATTAGATTTTTGGAAATATTTTAATGTAAGTAAATCTCGAATTTTCATTTTAAATGTATTTTTCATACTAAAGTCACATAAATCTAGTATATTTTTTTAAATCAATAAATACATATGGTTACAAAATTTCAATAGGGAATTGCGACTGGGGAAAATTAATTTTTATAGTTTATTTTTTAATCATTTTGTCAGATTTTCACATTTAAATTGTCGTTGTTTAAAACAAATTTTGCCCCACCGAGTCCATTTTCACACAAAACTCAAATGTATTTCGTCAAAAAACAAAAACTATTTACGATTTTAGGTAATCACAATATTCAATTGTCTTAAGATATGAGAAATCTAAAAAATTAAAATAACATTTCCGCCATTTTGGTCTGCCAAACATAGAAATTCCTTTTGTTATTTTTTTTAAATGTTTGTAGCACATTCATTTCGGATCCTATGCATCATCATTTTAATAAATACTAAGAAAATTTGGCTGTTTATCAAATGAAAATAACACATTTTAAGAAGTTTATAAAATTTAAATGGAAATTCAAAAATATGTCGAAAATTATGTCATGGACAATTAAGAATGGAAATTGAATTAATAAAATATTATGTAAAAGTAAGTTTACAACTTCTAATGAAATTATGAAATTATTGTAAGAAAAAAATCCAAAAATTAATGTGGAAAACATTTTATTTATTTATTTATTTGATAAGGATCTCAATTTCGTTTGAACTATCATTTTTGTAAAAATAAATTACAATTATACTACTTGAATTTGAATAATTTTTCAAGACATTTTTCACCTCCGCCTTTAGAAATTCGAAAAACTCTAATGAATCTTCTGCATCAATTTCATAGAATCGGGAATTGGATCCTTGTGAATTCTTATCTGGATGAGTCTCCAAAATCAGCCTTTTTGATAATTTTTTTTAATTTCGTCCAAATTCGCATTGGGCTTACATTGGAGAATATGGTAATAATTGTCCATTGTTAATGTGTGAAAATCTGTTAAAGAGAAACTCTGGGAAATACTTTCAACAGCTTGTGAAAAAGTTTATGAGCAAGACGATCGTGGGCCATCGAACAATCTTAGAAGTGTCCTCAGCACAGCCAATCGAGACATGACTCAAGTCGCACAATACTTACTGGATCATAAGTACGAAGTAATGTCAGCTACAAACACAGCAACTGAGAAACCAATTGCTCCAATTGTTCTTCGCACACAATTTATTAAGAAACAACTTGAAGAGACTAAAACGCTTACCGCAACATTAGAGAATCGCGAAACTGAAATTAAACAGTTGAAATATGCAGCGAAAATGAAACAGAACAGATTAAATGAACTCTCTGAAATGCAAATTCGAAAGGATTTGGCCGAAAAGAAACTTTCAGTATTGCAGCATGACCATGAAGTGAATAACGGAAAAACTGCAACGTCAATACGAGGAAACGCTGACGCTGCCTAAGAAAAAGGAAAAGGAGTATGAGGAAACCATGGATCATCTGCAAAATAATATTGATTCGCTGGAGATTGAAAGGGGAGCCCTGCGAGAGAAATTGAAATCGGTGAACACCAAGAAGGGAGGAGATCTGAAAAATTCAACTGCTTTCGGTATCCAATTTGAAACACAACCCACCTTTAACAAGCATTTCTCACTTGGTTATTTAACTAGTTCTTCGCCATTTTAAACGGTTTATAGCAATTTTGTTATTTGAAAATAAGACAAGATGTTTAAAAACAAAATTAGTTTTGATTTTTGTTTTGATTCGAATAATTATTGTTATTAAACTTCATAACTATGTATAGATAAAAATTACAAAGTGTCATCAAAATCTGAGATGATGGTTGAAAAAAATCAAAATTAATCAAATAAATTGAAGAAATTAAAAAGCTGGTTTCCACACCACTCACTGGAGTACAGCTAATGGCGCGTTATCCCCTTTTTGGCGGGATTCCCCAGTAGGCCTATTTCCAAATACTTACCTTACTACTCGTCACTACTACTGCTGCAATTTATATGAGGGAAATTGATGGAAGTAAAAAAACAGACAGACTAACAGCCAAGACAGACAGACACTAAAAATTTGCAGGAAAAAAAAATCCAAAAAAATCTAAATTTTCTCGCGCGCGTGCAAATAAGCCTGCAAAATTTTTTGCACTTCATGACCGGATGCTGGATTTGATAGTGGGGGTGTTGACAAGGAATATACGTTGCCGGGGTTGTCATTAAAATGTCGGTCCGGTTCCACAGTTTTTAATGCGTATTCATAAATATTGACGTATCGAAAGTCCTAAATTTTTGCCGTAAAAAACCGAAAGCTCTCTCAACGGACGCGCGCGCTCCGCTAAGTGCTTTGTTGAACTGTTCTTCCTGTTGCGTTATGTTATGCTTCGGGAGCGGCTTTATTAAATACCGGTCGAGTGGATAAGCCGCATCCCCCAGTAAGTACAAAGGCAAAGAAATATCCGAGTCTGGAACCGGGCACTCGCGCGTCTTCGATGTTACGCCCGCTTCCAAATGAGTGAACAGATCTGAAAATGCGAATACACCCCCATCGTGCATGCTCCCTGGAGCACCAATTTCAATCGCGACGAATTGACCGTTTGGTCGTGCCACCGCTTGCAGTACGACCGAATTGAAGTGCTTATAATTCATAAAAGATACGGATACGGCAATGTCTTCCATCAATTGCCCCCATGCAATTGGGCAAGCAGTAAGCGCGGTAGTTCTCCTGCGCGACGTGTTCCCAGATGTTGCCGTCGGGTTGTGTTATAAAACGCGGCTGAAACACCTTCCATATTGTTGAGTATACGTCCTTGCAAATTTCTGATATTGTTTTTTCTGACAGATAGGTTGTGTCGCTTAGGTCCGTGAAGGTCCTACCTGTCAGATGTCTTAAATTGATAGGTCTATGAGGAAAAGAGTTTATTTTCATTTAAATGCTACTTACTGTAGTACAATATACAGCTTTTCTTCAGGACTGACTTTCCAGCTGGGGCGAAGTTCACCGGCAATAAGCTGCGCGATAAAAGAAAAGGATTGCCGAGTCATCCTGCACTTCTTTTTATTAAATTTATATTCAATTAAACTTAAATTTAAATGAAATGAAAAAAATTTACCTGCTGAAAAATCTCCCATTCGTCAAAGACGTTCTCGGGTCGAGGAAGAACATCCCGAATTCTCCACCCTTGGGGAATCGACCCGAGAGAAACTCCGTTTCCGATTTACCTGACGTTGGCGAGATGGACTTTTTGTATGCCTCGAAGGCCGGTGTTGAAAGATCCATCTGTCTCGTCGGTCTTTCCAATGACTCGCAAAAGTCATGGAGGGCCGACAGTAAATCACGGAGCGGCATGGGTACGTCGGACATGATGACGGCTTAAAAATAATATTAAAATAAATTTTTTTTCGCTATTAAATAAAGTTAAATTAAAGTAAAATTATGACCATTCTCCCGAAACAACTTTCTTGTCGATGTTGAAATTGTAACATGGAACAAAGAGCTGTTAAAAGTTCAAAAATGAAATTAAATTCGCATTCAGCTGTTAGTAAACGGTACATACCCAGACTCTATAGGGGAGCTTAGAACTCTTTAAAATGTACCTATACTTTTTTCACCTGATTTGGCCCCGTGCGATTTCCCTCTCTATCCAAAACTGAAACTGAAGTTGAAAGGATTATTTTTTTGGTGACATTTCCATCATCAAAACAGCTCCGGCATAAGCACTAGAGGCAATTCCCAAAATGAGCTAGAACACGTATTTGAATCACTGTTGAATCGTTGTGACAAGTGTATTGAAATTTGAGGAGACCATTTTGAATAAAAAAAAACGAAAAATATTCAGATATCTTGTTTCAATTATGTTCTTATGCAATCTCGATACTTATTTGTATATCAGTGGTGTTGCACGGTTAAAGTTAACTTTGCGACTTTTTTCATTTTTATTTTGAGAAGCTCTTATAAATCTTTTTCTATTCATGTACTTTAAGTTTCAACCTCTTCATGATCGAAAGAGGAATGAATTTATGTTATGTTATATTGAGAACATATATTTAGTGAATATTTTGAATTTTACATACTGATAAAAATGTCATAAGGCAAACACAAATTTTCAATAAACAGCTGGCCAAAGAAAAATCCCTATATACAATAATCGCACCAAATATCCTAAGAGAGAAAATCCCTTAACACATATTAAACCAAAGTCCACAGAACACTCTAGAACAGTGGTTCCCAAAGTGTGTTCCGTGGAACCCTGGGGAGGCGCCAATTTTTTCGGGAAATTTTAAATTTCCTTTTTCTACATAAATGTACGCAGGAAAAATGATTGCAAAGTGCCACTAGTACCACACTGTGGATGTGGTACAGATGATCTAGGTTACATTTCATATTAAAAATTGCCAGAATGCAGAGAAATGAGTTTTTTTTAAAGATTAAAAAATCAAAATCAAAAAATGTTTCGTCTAAGCTTCTGAAATGGAACGAACTAATATTTTTTCAAAATTTTGGAATTTGGACTCGAAAAATAATCAAGATATTTATCTACAATCTCTAATTGTTCAGAAAAAAGTAAACCGACGGACGAGATCGACTGACCTAAGCGAAATACAACTTACCATTATCACATAAAGCTACCAGGTACCACATTAAATGTATGTAAACTTGCATTTTGTATTATATTTGGAGTAACTCCTGAACGTATAAGGAGATTATGTAAATTGCTCTTGCAAAACAAGTTTCCTTCAGATTTACGAGAAAAATCTCCTACCGTAAATGCGGTCCCTGGTGATGTTTGTTTAAAAATAGAAGAGCATATCAAGATTTGATCGCCCACAAGTTGACTCTTGTGTAACTTGTGAATCCCTCAATGTGAAAATCAAGTGCGCATCTCTAAATGATGCTGTAAAAAGAGCTGCCATAGCTGAACTAATAGTTCATAAGCGAAGGAGTCGACAATTTTATGACAAGATTAAAGAAATTACAAAAATATATAAAGATGATAAGTTAGAAACAACTGCAGCTTTATGCTTCGATTTTATGATGTGTGTACAGCTTCCAGACATTCCTGTACAGGACATTTTTTAGTACAGACAATTAACAGTAAACATTTTTTGTGTTACAAACTTAAAAACCAATCTGTCAAAATTGTACATTTACCACCAAGGTATCTGTACGAAAAGTCCAGATGAAGTTACAGCGCGTCGTGACTATCATGTTAATCCATCCATCCCTACATACATATTTTTTGCAACTTGTAGAAGAATAAAAGAATCGTGTCTCTCTGTAGACTTTTTTACGACATGTTTTCCATGAATGGAGGGATTGTAAATTTTTGCGTATTTCACACATTTACTATTTTAGACCCACCTAATTCCATTTCAAGTATTTCTAGTAGTTTTTTTGTGAGCTGAACTCAGACTTTTCCCGGAAAAATTGGCGCCTCAGCTGAGATTTGACACTTTCCCCTTTTTCGGGAAATTCAATTTTTCAAGATTGGTAAAATGGTAATTTACCCACGCCAAGGGCAATTGTTACTTTGAAATTAGAGATTCCATTTGAGCATTTACACATAATTTATAATTCTGAAAGTTTCAGTCGCTCGAAGATTTGGATTGCTCATCTTTTAATTGGATTTGTATGGCGAATCAAGATAATTTTTTAAAATTTTAAGATTTTCGTGAAATCAAAATCGATGAAATTATTTCAACATCAACCAGATTAATTACAAAGAATAAAGACAAAAAATGGACTTAGAAAGGCATGAGGCCGAAATAAGCCCAGGTGAAAGTGACTTATTGTTAGATAGCCTAACTCGAAGTAACATGTTAAACAGTTCCAGGCTGGGTCCCTGAATATATTGATTTAGCAAAAAAAATTTAAATTCAATTTCACAGCTGCCAACCAGGAACAAAGCTAAGTTCTTTTTGAATCATCTTGTTTTCCTCCTCATTGTAAACCCACAATGCTCAACAGTACCTATGTATGTGTCTGGACGCAGCAAAATGTAGTCCAACTGCCACTTCTTCTCAATTTGTCCACCCGCGTTTTATTAACAAACAGCACAACAATTGCACACTGCACATTGCACAATAACAGATAGTTTAAAAACGCTGCCTTCCACGAGCATAGCAACGCAACCAAGACGTCAGAATGTAATGTTCCACCGCTAGAGGCGCTCTTGACACTTGTTTGCATCTTTCGTCATGGCGAAATGTCATTTTCATATCGATGTCTCCTTATGTTATTCTATACTCCGTGACTCGTGTATATTCTTTATCAATGTTCTAAATTCCTCATCTATTTATTTTGTTGCCACATCTGTTCTTCTTTATGTTTTATATTTGCATTTAGTTTCATTAACAAGAAATATCCGTGATATATTTTTACTGTTTGCAGCGCCAGTGGACTACAAAAGTACTAATAAATCGTGTTTGGGTGAAGTATTTGTTTCACACACATACAGGCAAGTTCAATAAGTGGCTTTTATTCGATTTTTTAGGAAGTGGCCATTTTGGATCTTTGGAAGTAAATTGTGCGAGGTGTGAAAGCAATTCTCCTGAATTTTGTGCAGTGTTAATCAATTTTTTAAGCTTAGTATTGCAGTAAGTACACAAACTATTAATCGCAATTCTCGTATATTGTTTTTGTTTAGTCTTCTGGCAAGCGAAAGCTACAAATGCGAATAGAAGTCGAGCACTGAGCCGCCGCCATTTGACTTAATGGCGAAACGCGCTTCATTCACTATCAAAATTTTTGAGATAAACTTTCCCGCGTATAAATTTATTGCTTTTTTTATACGCAATTGAAGAAGTAAATAATTGAACAACAATACCTGGTCGAATTTATGTGAAATTTTGTTTCCTTGTTTGTATGTTACAATAATCTTTGGTGTAAATCACGTCTTCCATAATTAATTAGCTCTGCAACGCTACAGCTTTTCATTTAATCTATTAAAAAATTGCAGAAATGCCGCGATACAGAGAGTGGGACCTCCAGTGTAAGGTGTACGTCGGAAACTTGGGCTCATCAGCTTCAAAATACGAGATTGAGAATGCCTTTAGCAAATACGGCCCTCTAAGGAATGTCTGGGTTGCCCGCAATCCAGCTGGTTTCGCTTTTGTGGAATTTGAAGACAGACGAGACGCTGAAGACGCAGTTCGTGGATTAGATGGAACGTGAGTTGAATTTGCTATGAACATAACCTAATTCATAAAATTCCACATATTTTTTACAGTCGTTGCTGCGGCACAAGAATCCGAGTTGAAATGTCATCAGGAAGATCCCGACGAGACGATCGAAGACGCGGCGGCGGAGGACGCAGCAGGTACAGGTATGTCATTTTTCATTGTGGCTTGTTTTGATATCGTTTCGGAAAATAATTTTTGTGTAAATTACTTTTTGATTGCATAAAAAATGAGGAAATTTAGTTATAAATTTCTAGAAAATCCACTGGAAATCGCGCAAGTTTGTAGAAAATATAAATGCAGCAATCAAAGAGTAACTTATTTTGTTAGTGATACCAAAAAAAAACGAGTACAAAGGCTCAATTCCGAATTGCTGTTTTCTCTGTGCCCATTTTTTAGAACTCTTAATTATTTTATTTGGTACTGTTTTTGTTTCAACTGTTTTTGAAAGTAACACGATCGCAGGTGAAGAGTTGTAATTAATCCGTAATATTTTGCTAATTAATTTGAAAAGTAATATTCACTGTCCATATTTTCTAATGAATATATTTAGTTTTTTGGTTATTTTGCAACAATAAATCTGCCGTTTAAAGTATTTAATTATGGTCTTGAAAGTTGTCTTTGTTAAGCGAACAAGGGAACAAGGTTTTATTTTATTTGTTTTTAATAAATATGTATTCAAAGTCAATAAATGAAAAACTAAAATTTAGAAAAAAAACGTAAAGGATTAATTATGAAATATAAAACAGCCAAATGGTAATCAATTTCAGGGCCAGTACTACTACTACTTCTTCCTACTACTACTACAACATCTTCACGAATCACAGCTACAAAAATCACAACAATGATACAACTGCCACCATCACGATCGCTATGGCTAACGATTCTCCTAATTCTGTAGTCAACGATATGTTGGGCGATTCCTATCATCGAAAATGTATCAAGACTCCCCCGACTCACAATTATTTGAAGCATTTCCTGAATTATTTCCTCTCCATTGCTGATTTCATTCCCAAATTTCTGTTTCCACCGTGAACTCGTAAAATTTTCGGCAATATTGAATATTAAATTATGATTAAATTGAAGGCGGATAGCTTTTCCGAGTTTCTAGCATGATAAACGCTGCTCTGAATTTTGGGAACTCTGGCTGGCAGAATGGATGCTCCACTGCATTCGTGCGGGCAGAGGAATCACGGTTCAGAGGAGCGCTTATATATTTTGAAGTTAAACTAAATTGTCAACTAAAAAACGAAAATCGTTTCAAAGCGGTATTAAATGAAAACAACAATTGGTAGAATTTCCAATCCTTGATCCTTCCTTCCCTACACTTAGGTGACGGTAAACCGACAATCCTCGTCATCAATGGCGATATCAAGATCATTGATTTCAGCAATGCTTCAAGGCGCGATTGAAACATTGAAAAAAAAAAACAGTTCAAAATGTCGAAGAACAATGTCAGCATGTAACGATCGTCGTCGGGCTTAAGTTTGGTTATCCAAAATTCTTCAAATAAAACATTGAAAAAAAAATACTAGACGAAACAAAAAACAACTCTTCTTCTTTCAAGATTGTAAAAGATACAAAAATGCATCTGAAATTAAATTTCTTCCTCTTCATGGGCGCATAATCATCCTGAGATAGCATCGTGACGCACGAATCTGACCTCGTCGGGAATCGAACCTGCATGCAAAATGTTGAAGAACACCAATCCATTTCGCTTCAGCGCCATTCATTGTCTGTAGTAGACCGGTGCGCATTTGGAACCCTCGCACTAGTACGTTTGATACAGCAGACGTTTTCTATGTAATAGATGCGTTAAAATTCCGGCAGGGATGAAAGGATCACCGCACCGCAAAATGGCAGCGATTCTCCACGCTTCCCGGCCCTTCGCTCTTCTACTTCAGTCATCATCGTATATTTATATATAATATAAATTAGTCTTCAAGCACAAGAATTCTTTTTTTGAAAAAACAACAAAAATGCTATCAAAATTACAGTTTTGAAATCATCCACAGTACCATCCAAATTAAACAACTACTAGCTACTCTACCGATCATCATCACCACCTACTACCACTAGTATCACAATCAATTCATCATAGTCTTCCTTGAACAGATATAAATGCGTTACATCCGTCCTCCCCTGCTTCGGAGTTATTGCGCAATCGGTCATCTTGAACTGGCTAAGAAAAATATATAGTATAAAAATGGTTCATAGGTGTTCTCCTGCCCAACATCTTCTGCTTACCGCCTCCTCTGCATGCGCTGATGATACTCTTCTAGGGTGTTCAACTCTGACCGAAGCACAGCACAATAAAAAAAAACCATCGATTCAAGTGCTCCACCTTCAATTGCAACTGTTCTGTGAACATCACGAACGAATAGCGGTCATCAATCAAATACATGTAATATAAACAAAAACATAGTCAACAAGAATTTCCGTTGATCTGTGAATGAAGAAAATTCAGTTTTCGAGTCCTCTGCAATAATTGATATTTTTGTATAAAAAACAAAAAGTCAACCACAATTATATTTCTCCACCTGTGCCCGACCGCCCGTTCGTCTGCTACTTCTATCATCTCCTCTAAAACCAACACATCGAATCAACCACGGCATCATTTAGTGGTTTGTTTCTTGTTTCATTAGTTTATTTGTTTTTCTCTTTTATTTCTTGTTTTAGTTTATATTATTTTTAAATTGACAAATTGCATGGAAAATTAATTTGATTTTGGTAATCGATTCAATTTTGAAATCGGTATAATTTTATAAACCTACACATATGCAATTTTGCACCAATCAAATTTTATTCCATACAATTTGGAACAAACCGTT
Source organism: Leptogaster cylindrica (assembly GCA_963082835.1). Taxonomy (NCBI): domain Eukaryota; kingdom Metazoa; phylum Arthropoda; class Insecta; order Diptera; family Asilidae; genus Leptogaster; species Leptogaster cylindrica. The sequence continues at coordinate 3,907,110 of OY720109.1, forward strand.
ATAAAAAAATAAAAAAATAAGCATAATTTTAAATGTGGAAAATTTGCGTTTCTTATCGCGAATTGGTTTTTCACTTTTAAATTATTCTTTTTATTTAAGTATTTATTTTTGAAAAAATACAAAACAAAGCTGTTTACTTTCAGGAATTGCCAACAAATGAAGGCTTGAAATTGTATCATTTTAATAAAAAAAAAATCTGTTTTCTGTGTCGTTCTTCCAGATCACGGTCACCACGTCGTTCCCGAACACGTTCAAGGAGTTTCTCGCGGGACAGAAGGAGTCGCTCAGATTCTCGTCGCTAAACAACTTTCCTTTCTGATTTATTTTTTTTTTTACTTTCATAATATTAATTAATGACACTAAAATACAGTTGAGAATTGAAGAGCATTTCGATTAGTTTAGGTCTCCTTTTTACTTTACGTTTAACTAGAATTTGGATCTCTTCATGCAGTGGAGATTTGAAAATGTCTTCAATTTGTCAACTGATTTTCCTTTTCAATTCTTATAAAAGTTGTATTATTATCATAATATGGAGTTAAGAAGACCCCGGATGCAATGTGTGGTTGTTCCGTTTCGATTCTTTTGGGCAATCATTTCTAAAGCATATTATATAACTAGGACATGTATGTTTTCTTTATTGATACAAATGATATCGCAATTATGTATTCAGTTGATTTCCCATTTCACTTGAACAGTGAATTTTAATGTTCTTTTGTACTTTATAGTGTTGAAAGGAATAAAGTAAATAGATTGAAAAATTGTTTTTTATTTTCTCTGTTTTGGGGATTTCATTTTTATACAAACAAAATTTCGTATTTTAGCAAAGTTTCGAACTTTTTCGGCGTACTTAAAACATTGTTATGCAGTAAAAATAGTATCATCAAAGTAATTACAGCAACAAATAAATTAGTGAATGCTTTTAGCAAGAAAATTAATATTTTATACAATAAAATAATTATTCGTTTAAATTGTAAGATTGATAAAATCGGGCAACACTGTGTTAGTGTTTCCATTTTTATACAAACGTTAATATTTAAATATTAACTTTCTTGCGTTAAATATTTTTATAAATACGGATTACAATAAATTATTTGGATGGAATTTTTTTCTTGAGATTTTACTGTTATTTTGTATTACATACCAAAAGTCGTTTTTTTTACGATGGGAAAACTGATTTTGTTGCACGGGTTTTTACACGATTTTTGAAGGATTTCTAGGATATTTCATAATTGGTCTATGCCTGTTATACATACAGTATACTGCGGCGCGAGTCACGAATTGGATAAATGGAAACTTCATACTCCTGATTTGTGGAGGAGTTAAATAATAAATATTAAATGGAACAAATGCCGTTATATATTACTAAATTAAAGTACATCAAAACTATTGCTTCAAAAATTTAATTTATTCCAATCGCTTCAATTATTAGCGTTCTGCGGTTGACCATCCTCGTTATTCGTTACATTGGCTTCATCTGGAGAATAAGTAATATCCATTCCATCTGTGGCGCGAACTGTTGCTATAATCCTATCAATTTCGTCTTCGTCCTCTTCATCATGGCTGTCGGAATCCTCGGAGTCTTCATTTACTGCAAATTTTTAGATACAATTGGTCATTTGTTGTAATGCTGGACATTTCTACCATCTTCTTCATCAGTTTCTGGCCCGGCCATAGTCAAAACCACTTTTCCCAGTGGATGAATATCGGCAGCTGCATTCGTTATCGAATTTAACTATTAATTAAATAATAATTAACAATTATTTCCATTAGGTTTCGCGAAAGTCACCCAAGCATGTTGTTCCCGTTCGAGAGTCGCAACCTCTGTTTCTTCATTGCAAGGGGGGTCTACTTCAAACCAAATACAATTCGCGATTGGAGGTTTTAGAGAAGGGAAAAATGGCCTCATAGACATTTTTCTGATAGTACTTTATTATTTTCTTAACATAAACCTTTTTTGTTTACAAGTTGTTCACGAACTGTCAAAACTGATTCGTTGCTTTCGTACGAGGTGCGATTCTGTATTTTGACAGTAGTTGGTATTCCATAATACACTATTATTGTTGTAAATATAATAAGTTTTATGTGTTTTCATACTATCTAATATATTCATGTAATATTAAAATTTAAAACACGTAAGTAAATTATAAAAATATTATTTTATTTTCAATTTCACTCAAAACTTCAAAAGCTAATAAGGTTCGAGTATTAGAATGAAGGTCATTCGTGAATCGTGAAGGAAGCATCTGAAAGTTTTGCGTAAAAGATTGACCGCAATTCAGCTATTTAAATGCACGAAACAGCGCTTTTAGCGCCAAATTCAAACATTATAAGGTACTTTTTTTTTATTTTCACCCTTTGACAGATTTCGGCAGGTCAGGAGAATATCGGGCAGTTAGTTTTTCTCATTTTATTTTCAATTTATTTCATATTTAAAGGTTAAAGCAGATGAATGTGTTTATATTTAAAGCAGAGCACGTTTTTGAGTACACAAGAAAACAGGAATAGGTCTATAGTTTATTCTATTTTTATTTCTCGTTCTCGATGGGAGCCATTTTCTTGGTACCTTAGAACTAAAATTTTTTGGCTACAATAGAACGCGATAAGTGATAACTTCAAATTCATAAAAAGGTTTCCGCAGCATTAGAGACAGTTGATATTTTATTGTCAACTCAAAGTGCAAATTTATTTGTGAGCTTTTCATAACTTTCTCACGGACTTGAAAAGACCTGTTTTAAACAGTGGTTATTATTTTGACAGCAAAAGCTTAAAAGGTAAATATAATACTCAATTTCTTTTTAATATTTTTCAAAGCGTTTATTAAATTATTTATAGGTATATGTAAATTAATTTTAGTTATAGAAGTTTTGTCTTTATCAACCACCCACCTTACATGTTCTTTTTGTCTTCGCGGAGAGTGTTGCACCTTGATGAGTTGATGCCATCATTTTGTAAGCCGCTCGTTGTAAAGGAATCACTTTAGGCGCGATTGCAATTCACTTCCTGATTTATTCAGTTAATTGTACTATTAGTAACTGATAACCACCGAAATGTGAAGTGGCCACCACATGCAGTGACAAGTCACATACACATGCGTGGGACGTAGTGCGTGTGCTCGCCACTATCGCCTCAGTTATCATCCTGATAACGGGCTGATCATTGCTGCAATCATTGTCGTTTCGACGCGGTGCACTTTCCAAACAATCGATTTTTCACCCGTACACGTTCTGACTTTAGATAAGGGGCAATGTCGCAAGCTCAGGGCTTTTACCCGCCGTGCCGGCTGATAGCGAATTTGAAGGGCACGAGAAGCCGCGCATTTCAATGCTACAACCAGCCAAGAAGTTACGGAAAATTGATCGGAATAGTATTTAAATTTAAATTGCTCAAAGAAAATGGAATTTTTGTGAAGTTCAGTTTGGGGTGTTCGTAATGAATTCTAGTTGCTCGAATCGCTGATCCTTGAGGGTTGGCTTCCTGGGCCGCTAAATGTAATTACCCACTCTGAAAATAAACAGCTCACAAGGCTAAACAAATAGGAAACGTTTCAACAGTGGCAATGTTAGTTTTTGATAAGTTGCTAAAGTAAACAACTGCAACTACTTAAACTTGACTTGCAATTTTCGTTTGCGAAATGATAACGCAGCTACTCGCGATTTCGACGGTTGAAGGATACATTCCTGTACAATCTAATGCTTGTCTATGTGCTTGTAATAAAAAAATACGTCTGAACAGCAATATTTGTAGTGTCTGCTGTACACAGAGACAAGTTGTTTTCAAAATTGCGTAAGAATATCTGAGTTTGATCGAGTTGCACTTGAATTTCTAAAGCAAATTATGTCGCCCAATCTTAGATGGAGACTTTATTGTTGAAAACAGCAAATAACGGATTTTAAAATTTATACGTAGATAATGATAACAAAAAATGTGTTGCCAAATAAAAAAATATAATTGTTTGCCACCTTTACAGCGGCATTTGGCTGGAAGTCGCTTATATGGCGACATTCGACCGCAAAAGGTTTACATTTCTTCAGATTTACTGAAAATAGTTTCTTATTTTGTATAACTGTTGTTTATGTCCCAACAAATGATATTACCAAAATAAATGGTCTGATTTGAATCCTTCCTTCAAAACCGAAGATGGTCTCAAGTTGTCCACCGGCCAGAAAAAAACATCCCCAAATGGGAATATCTGCAAGCATTTACTTCCTGCCCCTGTAAGTTTGGTTGTTTTTTCCAGTGTACTTCGAAAATGGTTTTCCATTGGGTGCAATTTCCAATTTTCATACTTCCGGACTCGAGAATGGAGAAAAACGACGGCGAACTTCCGCAGTTCCGATTTCCTCGATTCGTCGAACCTGCTTCAACTTCTTTTACGCAGACCGAAACTGGAAGACGATTGTAGGAGATTCGACAACGTGACCTTGAACCGGGAGCTTTGATTTCGGAACTGGAGGACGACATCGTATAGCTGAACCCCTCCCAATGTCGCACGAACATCTAACGCTGGTCGCTGGTTGGTACTGTCCCCCCTTTCTATCCCAATCAACAGTTCCTCAGTTCGTGCCTTCACTTTCACTTTTCAAGCCTCGGTGATTTTCGGTTTTTCTGCTATGCTTTCCGTCGTGTTGTTCCGCGTTTTAATGCGTAATACCGCATGGACCTTGAGCAGCGCGAAACCAGCAGCAAATTCTACGCAACATGTTGACATGTACAGCAGAGTACACTTACCCTCCATCTTGATCCCCAGCTGTACAAATGTCCAAATTTCATGCCAATACTACAAATCCAACTAATGAGTTTTCCCATTTCCATTAGTTTTCAATGTAAGATTTTTTGACATTTACTTTGAAACATTTTTCGGAAGGTCACACGCCGCTGCCGCTGTGATTTAATCGGCAATTGCGGAAGAGAATTGAAACGGTTCGTTTTTGTCAATATTGTTTAAATAAACGACTATATGTAAATGCCCAAAAGAGGACATATGGAAATAAGTGAATTATTTTCCGAATTAGCATAATTCAAAGGCTGTTTGGGGAGAGAAATGGTCAGCAACGCTTTACACGTCAGAGAGTGCGTTTATTTGCAGTTAAGATTCTATTTTTAAATTGAACTATGAACGTTTTCTTGGAAATCCAAGGATGCTTACGATATTATTATTTTTATATTTAACTACAACCGTTAGCTTCTCGTTTTTAATGAAGATTATTTATTTTGTATGGTTTTTATGATTGAAACAGACAAACAACTCATACGAAAGAAACACCAACAAAAGTCGCACAATTTGGAAGTTAAATGATTCCTACTATATTGTTGCTTGAGAAAAATCTAACGGTTTAAATTTGAAGGCAATATTTGGGAAACAGTTTATTATTGAGCAGGAAACAAAATTGAATGAATTATGGTATTAGCAAATATCAAGTTTGGTAGTTGCTAAATTTGTTAAGATTCGTTCCTAAAATGAACGATTATTGGAAATATTTTGAAACAATTTAGATGGGTTGATAACAATTGGCTTGAGTAAATAGAATTATCTAGAATTCCGATTGGTGGTGTTCTCTTCGTGCAAACGTCTCTTCCTCATGATGAACTCTTTCGGAACTGGGAACCTGTGGTGCATTTTGTACTTCTCTCTCCGGTGCCTGGTCATATGTTGCAACAAATCTGCAGCACATACTACATGTAAATCAAATAAAAGTAGAATCAATCGATTAAGCACAAATCAACCTCAGAGTCGATCCCTTAAGCCTCGATCATCAGCTCAATATATCAGCAAATTAAAAAAATTTTGATAAAGCTCCCACGTGAACATTTAACGTTCGAATGAACTCGACCTTTTCCACAATGCTCTCTTTTTTTAGCTACACCGTCCAGTAGATGTTCAGGAATGTTCGGGCAGAGGGGCGGTTTCGATCGGTTGTATCATATGGGAATTATGATCGCGTGGCAGGATCCGATCAGAGCAGCGGCAGTAACAGATCGGCGCAATGCCCCAAAGAGAAGCAAACTTTACGAAAAGAAAGGAGAAATAAAGAAAAACATACAAAAAAATCTAAAAGAATTGATCATGTTCAAAAAGAAGAAGAAGAAATGGATGAGGAAGAAGAAGATCAAAGCAGAGCATTGCACCCAAAAGAAATTGCACTCACGTTACACGGGGACCGGGGATGCCACCAGATACCATCGTGTTGCACTCATGCAGAGGAGAAAAGCGACTTAACAAGTCAAAGAACTTAAAAGAAAGAGAAAAAGGAAAACATAAAAGAAAATTGGAAAATGAAAACGAACAAAAGTGTGTGATGCGAAAAGATGCATTGCATCGGCCAATGGCCAGTTAGGAGGTGAACGAACGCTGTGCCCTACACATACCAATGCATTTCGCTGCAAATTTCAATTCAACTCGGACGAGATTAGTTTGTTTGATGCAGCCGTAATGCATCTCTGTGAGTAGCAGCAGCAGCAACAACAGCGGGGCGGCAGGGGCTGGGCCCTTGTTTGTGTGCTAATGCATCTAGTTCTAAGGCACAAATTGCAGGCATGCACCGGTGCATACGGGGCCCACGAGGGGTGAAAGTGGTTGCAACAAAATCACCACAAAATTTCACGATAGAAAATAGAATTTCACGATTAAATAAGAACAAAATAAGACTAAAAAAAGAAAGACAGAGAGAACCAAAAAAAAACCTATATAAAAACGTGTTGCAAAAATTTCCTGACTTTCAGAGGAAATATTTTTGAATTTTGCAAGGCCGTAAGGATTCACAGGCGGCGGACTAAGGACCGCATGGTTATCAACAATTCCCTTCAAAAGTGGAGCGTTTCCTCACGCTGTAAGGACCATTCACCTGTTCTTAAACAGTTGTGACAATTTTCGCGTAATGACAATGGAAATCTTGAGAATGTTCCGCTGTTGTGTCCCTGCATATGATATGGTGGAGGGGGAGGGATGATGCTAAATAGGCGTTTCAATGCTCAACAGAAACACGCTGCATGCTAGCGCCATTGTAACTTGATAGAGGACATGAAATCTCATCACAGAGACACACTATAAAGCATTTTCCATCTCGTAAGGATCTCATTATTTGTTTGTTATATGTAATTTTTTTATCACGAGTTTTAGCTCCTTCCAGCGGATTTCCTTTCCTGTTCCCCATTCACCAGGTTTTTGTTCTTGACGCGTGCCTTACGTGAGCTCCAGTCAACGTGGTGGTATCTAAAAAAAAACAGCGAAACATAAAAAAATAATAACAAACGCCACCAAAGAGTTTTTTCTAGTAGAGTGCATTTTTACGTTATGATTATGTGACCCCGGGGTAAACTGCAACACCGACTACAATTACTTGCGAGCGAAGGATTTTCATTCACAAATCGTGATGAAAAGCGTACGAAATATTATTTGCATGTTTTGTCGTGGTTTTTGTGGTTTCATTAAGTCCTTTTACATCTTCCAGCGGGAAAATGAATGAAATCTCTTATTAGGGTGGAAATTTCATTCATGACAATTACGTTTTTGCGCTTTGGCGCGCTCCAAATGCTCCTTTTACTGGAGAAGCAGATATTCAATTTTGTCTGTCTGTTGTTTGTCTGTTTGTGTTTTAAAGCAAAATTCTTCGGTCTTTAAGTTAAAGCAGGATTGGAGAAATGGCAACAATGAAGGGCAAATACAGCTTAGGGTAGCCTCTGCGTTGGAATAAGGTTTCGGGTCACTGACTATAAGTCCACAGGGTCCTGAGTATTACGATAGAAATCTTTAATTCCTTTCAATTTACCTAGTTTTTCATTGCATTTTCAGTAAAATCGATTGAAAACGTTCTTTCAGTAGTAAGAAAAAAATATTCAGTTTAGTATCCTCCAAATGTTTTCAAAATGTTCATTAATTTAACACACGTGTTACGTTCTTAAACTGTTGTTAACTCTTTTAAAATCAACTCTGAACTTCTAAATTTTTATTTCATTCTTTTGTTAACCCTGGCAAGTATGTTGCGAGGCAATGACTTATCTGCAAAACACATCGTATCTGCTAAAGAGTTGTTTATTATCTAATTAAGTTAAATCGCAATATTTAATGTAACCTTTGGAGTCAAGTGCACAGGAATCAAGACGACTTTCGTCTGTTTTTTAAATTGTGTACAGACGTCATTACATCTCAAGGAATTCTGAATCAAAATCATCGTGAATATATAATACATACAGTATAAATGAATAAAGATCAAAATGTTATGAAATAATATTAAAATCAAATTTCATGTGCAGCGCTTTGTTTCAGTTTCATCGCTTCAAAACAATGATATCATCTGAAAAATTATGTAAACGTGTGCCATTCGCGTTAGCACTTTTTCATGATGTTTTTGGTTTCCTTTACTTTTTAAACATCTTTATGTGCTTAATGTGAACATTTGAAACAATTTACAGAAAATGTCTGTGTACCTCTCAGTCGCAATTAGTATGTTAAATTTAGAAAAAAAAAACAAAAAAAATTCCGTCCGGGCAAAGTCGACATTTCCAAACGTCCTTGCGTTCTGACAATGCAAACTAACCAAGATCCTTCAAATTGGCGGAAACTCAATCGTTTTGCGCGTAAAATGCCACCAGATGCAGAGAAAAGCTTGTGGAGTCTAGCAAAAAAATTGAACAAAAAAAAAAAAACTGAAAATTAATGGAACCCTCAATGAGTAATGTATTTTGCACATTTTCGGCAGTCAGCCAACGAACTTAACCTTGGAATTTGAAGGTACAAGTCGTGCTCGATTTACTGTGCACTGAGGTTGAGTAGTGAACCCGACGGGTTCATGGGGTTAGCATGCGTTATGGCGGCCAGACGGATCCATTCCGTGCCTCTCCCATCAAAGAAAGGTTCGTTTTCGATTCTCCTCTCCCCCAGCAATTTGCCTTACTTTACCGAAAATCAGCAACATCAGTTTATGCAGATCAAAAAATTTTTCGGTGCAGCGAAATTGCAGAGAAATGTTTTCGATATCGGTTCACGTCGGAGACCTTGAATTTCAGCTTTACAAAAGCCCATGAACATTGTGAAAATTAAACATTTTGGGCAAAAATATTCATTTGCATTTCAAATTGTAATTAAATTTCACAATTCGTTTAGCTGCATAACAGCAGTAAGATGGATTCGAGGTGATGAGCGCGTGTCCAGACGACACCGACTCGAAGCCGTCCCGTGAGCAGGGACTAAGAAGTAAGAAGGTCCAATCAGTAGGTCATCGCGGTTGGGTCACCGCGTTATGCAACCAGAGTTAATTAAAGGTCATGATTCGCGTGCTCGCGACAGTTCCAGTATCATTCGGTTTTTACCAAATGGCCGGGTTCCATCATTTCACGACCATCATGGACCTTCCGCAATGGAGGTTGGTTTGCCGTCTTGCCGATGATTGGGAAAAAGTGTCCTATAGAGATTTACTTGCTCAGAGAATGTGGATTGCAGAAAAATACAAATTTCAACTGAATTATTTAAACGATATTTGAAAATCAATCAGACAATTTCCTGTTGTTCAACACAGATTAAAATTTCTCTATAATATAACTTTTAAAATTATAATACATCGTGTATATTAAAAAATTTACAGGACTCTTCATAAAATATGCATAGGAAAACTACCAACAATGGCTTCGTATTTTCCGCGCATATTTCCACAAAATATTGAGGTTCGTTCGATTCTGAACTTCAGCATTTAGGATACTAATGGTACAGCTGTAACCCTTTACTTATATATAAAATCAATCATTTAAGGATTGGAGCAAATCTCGAGTGCTTCCCAGTGGTTGGCGGGGCAGCATGCTGCAATCGAATTAATTTCACCTCTCTAGAGCGCAACCGCGGACAGTTCAATTTTGTCCTCGGTCCAGACGTTGGCGGTCTATTTCGATGGGCACTCTTGACGTGGCGCTATTGAACCGGGACCATTGCATCTTAACCACGGATTCGCGTTAGTTTTTGTACCCAAATGCCAGTCGCGGCTCTGGCATATCTCTGCACAATACAATGTGCAATGTATGCAATTTTTCATTTTGCTTGCATACAGGGCCATAGAAACGAGAATTTTCAAAGTCTAATGCCAAGGAACTTGCACTGGCGAATGAAAGTAAATTAGACCCCTACAGAGGCAATTGCGATTGTGTTAGTGTACAGGCGGTTTTGCTAACAAAAAACACCAGTGAGTAATAGACGATCTACAGGGCGGACTGGGGAGCCAAGTGGGGGTTGCGAAAACTGCACGTGTGATTAACTTCGTTTGGGTATCTTCGTGGTGGTGTGCGGTCGATTGCATTCTGGCTCGCCGCATAATAAGCTCTCGCTGCACAACACACTGCACCAGAGGCTGGGGAAAGCACTTGCCTCTAACTTTTCATGTTTCTTTCTACTCTTGACTTTTCCTTTTTGTTGTTAATAATTTTTCTTTTATTCGTTGCATTCTTCTTCTTCTTCGCTTCTTGCACAATCAACGGGTTGATACATAGGTACGCTTTTCTCATGCCACGCCAGGTAATTTCCTGCACTGGTACCACGGGTATTAGACCCGACAATGTTTTATTTTTATTATTATTTTTTTTCGCTGAATATGAAAAAGTTCACGAACGTGGAAATATGAATCAAGCGAGTTCAACTTGGATGTGGAAAATTCGGTCTTGTTTGCATTTGGAGGCTGAAGATAGAAATTTATTGAAATTGAAATTGCACCAGCGATAAATATGAGAAAAAAAAGAAACATTGCTGGTGTGTAGGATTTGGTCCTACTGCTGTATGTATAAAAATAATAATAATAGTGAAAATAACATTACACCATTATTGGTTGGGATGGAACCACAGAAGGTGGGGGATGCGGTGGTGAAATGCAAAGTTGAACGTCTCGATATTGAAAAGTAAAATTTTTCCTATTACCGGTTCAGCTGAGATTGTTGCCCTACAATGAAAGTTTTTTTATCAATTGCTGACGAGAGGAAAAGTTTCAAATTTTCCCATATGTCATTTATATTTAAATGTTGTTTTCCCAATAGTAATTTTTATTGTTTTTAAAGTATTGGCATGAAAGTAAGACCTGGTCAATGACCTCAGTGTATTTACGGCAGTCGGCAAGCAATGTTTGAGGATTTATTCAATGTTCAATTATTTCTGGTTTTTGTATAAACAAGTGTTGAAATCTGTAAATACTAAAAAAAAAACTATATTATTTACTCGACCATGTACAACTTGTTTATAGTCGATTAGTTACTATTTCCTTGACAGAAGATTACTTCTACATCGGCTTTATTTGTTTTTTTATTACTCGTGAAGAAATTGCAATATTATTCATCACAAATTTTCGGTTGTTGCTGATCATTTTACAAAAGTACATTTGTTTAATTTTCCCCCATTTAAAGTGGGTCGGTTGAGAAAAAACTCGACTGAATACCGCGACAAGGGCGTAATCTCACAAGATTGGTTAATTTGGGCATTAAATCCTTCAAGGGCAGAGTTGATGCGAAACAAAAAAAAACATTTAGAAGTCGGTCACTAGATCGTTAATCAGAGCGCGGCTTCGTTTAGCCCGCCGCGCACCACAGCTGCTCACAAAAAAGCGGTGCACAGCTGATAATGGCTCACCTTGACAATTTGTTTTTTTTGTTCTTACGTCCGTTCCCGAAAATTCAACTCTTCAGCGGTCCACCGAAAAAGGAAACAAGTCGTACTAATTATTTGCACATTTCTACATGGCAATTACCCAGACCCCACGGATTGGTGGAGAGTGCGGCTGGGTGATGGTAGTGGTGTGCATCTGCAGCATAATTGCAAGGATACTGGGGAGCATGAAGGAATTTTTGCACGGTCACTCCCTTTTGCGGTCGAATCTCGCCCGAGGTCCTGGACGACGGCAATCGGGGCACATAGGTGCGACTCGCAAGTTTCGAATTAAGGCCTCAGATTTGCAATGTTTACAGAATGTATTCATGCTGGCAGCCAGAGTCCCGTGCTGCAGAAGACGATGAACTTTAAATGTGCGGGCTCTGGGCTGTGTTCGGGGCCCGCGATATAATTTTGTTGGGTCCGCGGCAGTCGAGAGGAGCACTCACGATGCAGCGGGACGAGTTTAGCGTACTGCATCTCGTTCTGCCCGTAGTCGAGGTGTGCTCCGAATCTCGCAGCTCCAATCGATGTCAACCGCGACCCATTCAGTTGCAATTTAATGTTGGAGCATTGTTGTTGGCTTTCTTCGTGCGAGAGCATCCGATCTCCTATTCCCGCTTTCTCACTGCAACAGCAGCGGCATGCAGTAGCGGCACAGCCCAAATGAATTTGATCAGCTATACGCACGAAGGGCCGATGCAGTGCGCCCACATTTATCCCCCTCGGCTCTCCCCAGTTGCAGTTCCATTGTCCGGCGGCGCGATGGCTGCAGCGGGAAGGCCGAGTCGCAGCCGAACGAAGGTGGCGACTGTGACACGTTGAGCACCTAAGGATGCTGCGCTGCTGCTGTCGATGTGTTGCACTGGGGAGCACGGTGGAGTGCTGTGCATTCTACCCCGGCTGTCACAAGTTTGTTGTCCTACATTCCGCGTTTATATGGTCATTGGCGTCATCAGCGTGCGTCTCCTCTACCTAGCTTTCGCCTATTTACTCCTGCTCGAGTGCAGGGCGACTCCGGGCTCTTCATTTGTCGTAGGCTCCTCTTGGCTTTTTTGCATATTCTTCGCGTTCTTTGCATTGCCTCTTACAGATTACTTTCTTCTTCTATTTGGCTGTCGGGTATTATGAAATTCTTGAGTGTAAATTTATGAGGATAGAATGTTTCTCCTTTGGGCTCTTGATTGGCTTCGCGACTTTCTTTCTTGATGTTGACAGATGTTATGAAATTTATGTTCGTGTCCATTGACCTTGAGACAAGGTTGCACCATTACCATTAATTAAGAAAAGGTGATTTTATGCAATCAATCTTAACGGATTGGATTAGATGCCATTAAAATCATGAATATTTATTGCCGGGGAAAATTCAAATTATAATAAATCACATCGAAGAAATTTTGGTTTTGGTGAAAATGCCTTAGTAACAATTATTTTTGGATAGTTCTTTATTTAATTGGTAATTTAGAGCTTACCCGTTTGGCAAGAATTAATAGCTATCATTTTATTTTATAATTTAACTGTAAGAGTGGTAATTAATTTCTGTGTTGTGACGATCACTATAATTAATTGTGCATTGAAAACCGTACGCATTACTATGTATGGCACACCTAAGGACAAGAATAAAAAATTATCTGCTTCAAAGGTGGGTCAGCAAACGGGTTTAAGAAAAAGAAAACATATGCTTATGCAATAATATGAAATTAAACTTTGATTAAAAAGTAACCAACAACCAAAAAAAAATGTCTGCAGGAAGAATTAACAGCAAACACGAAATCGCCGAATTCGTGCATGTTCTTCTTTAAAAACAAATAACCAAAAAATTACTTAATTTTCGCTATATTGTTGACAACAAAAGTTATAACAATAAGAATAATAAATGTTTACTTGCTTTACTTTGCGTGACTTTTCCAAAATCATTGTGTGCTGGTCTAAACAAAGTCTTTTTTATTTTGAATTTATACAATGGAAAAATTAATTTACAAAGTCTGTTTTAAAATCGGTAAAATATTTTCTGTAGCAAATCCAAGATAACAATAATTTACTACGTGATTGAATACGTTGCCTTACGATTAACGAATTTCATCCTTGTATTTGCAGATTCTCCTAAAAAAATCATCAGAGACGAAATTATCCATTCAGTGGCCCAGTGGGTGGTGCAAATAATCCCCATGTTGGTGAAAAAGCATCCAAACATCACTTTCCCCGTGAAAAAAAAAAAAACAAAAAAAAAACAAATCGCAGTGCAGCGGGGTCGTTGCTGTCTTTTGCTTCGCTACAAACTGCAGTTCATCAACAAGCTGCCACAGCTTCTCCCCAGACCAGCCGCCCAGACACATGTGGCTGGGCTGGGCATCCATTGCGCAGATTCACATGCCCCAGGTGGCTAGCAACATTTCGTGTACGGCTCCCGCTGAAAAGCACTTTGTGGCGGAATTCGCTGTCAGTCATCTACTCAGTCAGTCAGTGACTTCAGTGTAGAGTGGTTCGTGAATCGTGAGGTGAGGTAACGGTCGAAAGTCGCGTTTGGATTCGCGCGTGTGTATGTAATAATTGTGATTAGCAAGGAACTCGAACACCTTGCGAGGAGAGAATTTTTTTTCGGCAAGGACACCGAAATCAATGTTTTTCATTTCCGATTTTAGCGATTGTGTTGTCATTCGAGGACACAAATCGAAGCACTTTTGTTTTGTGATTGAGAACCGATTGTGATAAGAGTGTGCAATAACCGAAAATTGTTTACCTAAAGGATACATAAAATTGAGCTTTGTCAATCAGTGTCTAGTGGGCGTTTGGTTTCGCGCCAAATTTAATCACATCACCACCGCAGCTTAGTGAGCACATCACAGTGATTCTGACTGCAGAGTATTCACCTGCTCTTGACTCCAGTTAGCAGTGAGTGACTACAAAAGTGCAGTAAATTGCATCTGGCTCGGGCACTACTTCCTGTACACGAATTTTCATAAATATTGCAATTTAAAAGTGCAAAGTGCCTGCTTACCGTCTCGGTGCCGTGCCATTAACCAAATCGTTTTGAGATTAGGAAAAAGAAAAAACAACGTAATAGTAATAACAATAATATCAACGAAAGAAAAAACAAAGCTCCAACAGCAACCAGGAATAGTCGCGGCTCCGGGTGTAATTAACTCGCAGCACGATACTTCTCCACGCTTTTCGTTACACGCAATGGTTCATTGTAGTTCGACGGCTAAAAGTGAAAATTGAAATCACTTTCACTGAATTTTCTTCTCAGATTGTGTTTTGCTGCCTTGCACTTTTGTTTAAAATAACTAAATAGATACAAAAAAAAAAGCAACAAGGAAAAAAATTAAACCGACAAAAAAACAACGAAAAATTAAAAAAAAAACAGCAGTAACAACCGTCGCGGAGTGAATCGGAAAATCTATGGTGATTACGTCCGCGACTCACTGCATTTTCCGCGGTGCTGCTCCACCAAATATGGTTAATTAATTTGCAATAGTCCGTCGGTCGTGGTGTGAATTGTTATCGCCGGTGTTTTTGAATTATTCTTATCATTATTATTATTATTTCTTCGTTATATTTTTCGGTTTCGTTTTTCGTGTTTCGTTGTGAAAATTGTTCAGGTTTTCTGTAATTTCGAGCACAGAAATTTGTCTCAGAGTGAATTGATTCATTGCTGCTGTCTTTTATGCAATATAAATATTATTTTTGTTGGTTTCGTTAATTGTGGTGAGAATTCAACTGATAACGGTCGCTTCCAATTTAGTGCTTCCAACGACCTTTAACTCTTTTTGGATTATTTTTTCGAACTTGGTTGGATTAATTCGTTATTTTTCTGTCAAGAATTTTATGGTAAGTGATTTTTATTTATTTTTAAATTAAATTTTATTTTTTTAAAATGGTAAGCAGTCAATTCCCAAATAATTTCACAGTCCACTTGAACAAAAAATGTTAATAACACTTTTTTTTATTTATACAAAATATTATTTTAATATGAAATATTGTGATTGGAATACATTTAATTCAATGTTTTTAAATTCTATTGAATTTCAGTTCAAAATTTTATGAAAACTCATATTTGAAAAAATCTTCATTTTCAAATAATTATAATAACTTAGCAATATTTTTAAAGTGCATTTTGAAAAATGAAAAGTAAAGTTAAACTTCATTTCTTGCAATTTACCAGGAGCACAGGAATTTTTTATGCTGGGGTAGCACAAAAAACGAAATCGTTTCTTCAATTTTTAATAATACCTATTATAAAAAAAATAGTGAAATACCTTCTGCGGAACGTGTTAAAAACTAACGAAAATAATTCCGAATAATTACAATATTCCTAAACTTCTAATTTCCAAAGTGGAAGTCATAAACATAAAAAACAAAAAGTTTTACCACTGAAAGAGTTTAACAAACAAAGACTTACTCTTAATTTGTGATTCTAATACTAAAACAACGTTAATACTTGACTTTCATCCACACATCAGAATGGACTTTTATTTGTTTATAATTTTTATTTATTTTTTACAGTCATGAATAATTTCCTTCACATCTTCTTGCTTAAGTGATCACTTCCGCATTGTAAACAATGATTTTAAAATAAAGTTTTCCAACTGGTTCGATAACAGTCGAGATTTAACCCTTTGAGTATCAAAAGATACTCTGTTTACTTGAAAACTCCACTCCATTATAGGTCTTTGGTTTTACAGTTATATTTACTGATCATTTCGGGGCATTCCACTTGAAGGATTCTGGTACTCAGTGAAAGAATTAATTTAAGGTTTTAGCAGCGCAATTAAAAAAGAACGTAATAAAATCCCAAAACATGGAAAACCAATGTATTTTGCATTTGAATTTATCAATCGCCATTAACGAATCGATTCGACAAGCTCTGCATTTCCGACTGCGCTACTTTTGTTCATGTTCTTTATTTCAAATTAATGCGAAAATTCATCCGCAAGACAGAAACATTTTAGATTGCAGTCTTTTTAGTTTTATTTTGCCGTTTTCGTGCTGTTTTCCTTCTTTTTTTTTTTGGTAAATTGCACTTAACATTCTTCTTCTACTAATTGTGAAATGATTTAGAATTAATTCTTATTTTGTTGTTGGTTCTGCCTAAATTTCGTATTATTACAATGACATTTTAAGTTGATCCGATTTATTTTAGTTCTACAAATTTTTAATTATAAAAACAAGAATTTCAAAATATTTCAAGGATAAACAAAAAAACGAATAAGAAATTTAGTTTGCATTTTAAAAAATTGGGTATTTGCAATAAAAAGCATTCTGTTGATAATATAAACATGAAAAACACTGAAAAAAAACTTTGAAAATAATAACAATAAACGGAAATCTAACTTTAAACTATTTTTTATTTAAACATTTTACATTAAAAGTAAAACGCTTTGGAATGCAAAATCGTGTCAAAATTTCGTGTGGGAATATTTTTGTTAAAATTTCTTATTACAGTAAGAACAATAACAAACTTATTTTGGCATTACAAAATTTTGCAAAAGTTTAACATCAAAGTCAGCAAAAATTTCTGGAATTTTTACATGTATTCTTGTTTAAAAATAAATATAAAGTAAATTAATGTGAAAGTGATGAAATGCCGTCATGCATTGTGTTCATTTTAAAGCATAAAATTGCACAAACAGCAACAACAACACAACCGATTCAATTCCATTGTTCGTCACCAATAACTGTGTAAACAACGACTGAACATGTTGCACATAAGCAAAATCAATAATAATTAGGACAGTGAACTCGGGCCACAGAAACGAAACTGAGGTCAGGTAAAATTGTGGGTCACTCCTTAAATGCTCGAATTCGAACCAAAGACATCAACGGACATTTTATAATGTTGCACTCGACCATTGCCGAAAATCTAACCCAGTTTCTGTTTTCCGAAAATATCCCGGCCATGCTGGAATGAAACGAAAAACTGCTGGGATCGATTGTTTTCGATTGAGCAAATCAAACATGGGGCAAAAATATGACCTCAATTGGAAGTTCTAGTTCGGACGGAAGAGGTTCCCTCGTCCAGCCGCGTTTGTGGTTACCTAACACTCTAGGAAGGTGACCGCCGCGCTGAAGAACATGAAAAGTAAACAAATGAAAGAATTGCAGAAAACTGCTGCTTGGCGAAATGTCCAGTGCATTGTGTACTCTGATTTCGGTGCAACGGCGAATGCAACTCACCGCGGGCCGTGGTGGCGTTTGTGATAATCCCACAGAATAAGGATTGAACCAATTTCCACATGACCACCAAGTTTCTGGGTGTCATGGGAAAATTAATTTCGTGAAATCCTTCGCCCCAACATTTTGAATGCCAGTCAAAAATCTCTCGCCCCCCTGCTCCGCTGTCGATCCCCTACCAGGCTCTGGTTTGGTGCGCAAAGTCGAGGAGGCTCCAACGAAAATCTCGGCCTTCGCGAGCCGCATTTAAAAACCGTTTTTTATGCTGATACCTGCGACGATAGGTGGGCACGTAGGCGCAGCAAGTTTTTGCCGCTTCCAAGTCACGGCTGTGGCGGCGGCGGCAGGGGATTTAAATTTTTGCGGCCGAAGTCTCTACACAAGGTGGAGGCTGCACCGCGACCGCACGCTCCCCAACACTGACTTTGGCATTGACAATCTTTTCCAAATTAAAATGCAATTGTTCAAGGTAACTTTCGATCCGGCGACGGCTGAACAGGGGAAGCTGGCCAGCTCCAGAATGCGTGCGCCGCAGTCGCGACTGTTGCGAGTGTCCGCCATGCGCTGAGGCAATTAATTTTGCTAGACCGCTTCTAGTTCCTGACGCTGCAGCATTATGCAACTAATCTGAAGGAACACTGAACGCAATTAACGGTTATTTGATGCAAATGGCAACTGACGTAATTTTAATAACTCTCTCGGCACACACCTCAGGCGTTCGCTGATGTTCTGCCGTGCTGAAGTACAAGTATTTCCACGATTAAAAAACTGCAAACAGTTATGCGATTCTTATTTCAAGAACAACAGCAGGAGGTTGAAATTGCTCTGAAGTGGACCAACTCGAAAACTGTCCACCACAAGTGCCAGCTGCAATAAGCCGAATTTTGTCAATCCTTGACCTAACGCTTCTGATTTTGCAATTTTATATTTTTATGCCAGAGAGAGGAAGCGAGAGTGAGATATGTTAAATATTATGAACTAAAGCAAAGATTATAGAATAACTTAGTTAAAAATAACCAAAATCATCAAAGTACAAAGTAAGTTAAATCATTGCGTAATTATAACCTTGTTTTAAGAACTGTTATTTTAACTTAGAAATGATGTTGGGAAAGTGAAAGGAAAAAAAATTAGTAAAAAAGAGGAAAAAAGTTCTCAAATTCTTTTTATGTTGTTTAAAAAAACATCTATTCATTGTTTCTGATCTGTCTGTTAAAAAATGGCGAATGGGATGGAACACAATAAGCAGCTCTCTTTGTTGCAAATGGTTTCTGTCAAAAGCCAAGCAACTAATAAAAAAGGTTGCGTTGCATTGTAATCGATCGAAAATAGTGATACATAAATGTCACAGAACGACACAAAAAATGTACCTACATAATTAAATAAACAAGACCAAAAAAAAAAAATCGGAATGAATTAATTTTTTCAATTATTCTCAAAATCTGGACTGGTTTGCCGTGTAACAATTTCGATGTTTTTTTTTTGTTTAAAGTTGAAGGAAAGTTCCGCAACCGCAACGCATTAAAGTGTCCAATATCGAGCAATCACTGTTGAAAAAAAATAATCAATCAATCACAAGTAAATGTTTGAAATTCTGTTTTTTAGCTGCCATGAAAAATTTGTCGGACAATGATAATGCAATCGAATTTGAATTTGTTTGTCAGCAATTGCATCATACAAAATGGACGTTATTCGAGAACTCCAAGAATCTTTCAAATAAAATTGCAATTAACCTAAAAATGTAAAAAAAAATCGCAATTCACGCGCTCGCAAAAATATTGCAGTTTACGAGAAGCAGAATTTCATTGCCTTGCGACCGTTAGGTGATCTTAATTGCTCGATCTGGGAGATTACAAAGTTAATCCGCCGTAGACGAACTCACCTGCTTGTTTGTAATGAATCTCAATCCGCTGCCGCTTTTGCCTCAATTTCTGTTTCCTCAACTCCTTCAGTTTCAATTAAAGTGCAAAAAAAAAATTCATTTACGTCATGTACAAATTTCAAATATAAATGTAGCTTAAAAAGTTGCTGAAGCTGGTCAAGTTAACCTGATTTACAATTTTTTCTCTTTCAATTTGTGTCCGAAAAATTACATTAGAGAAGGCATACGAAATTGTGGTAAAATAAAAAATACATTTCGCACAGAAGAGAAAAAGTGAAAACCGTGCAACCCATTTCAATTATGCTAAAAATCCACCATGAAGAGCGAATCTGGAAATGATTTGTGAGGCCGTAATTGTAGGTGGATTAATTGCGAAAGCTACAAATTGAACTCCATGCACAAAGGCCATTTCCATCCCATCCAGCTTGGAGCCTGGCTCACGACCTTCGCTGTCAAATTTCCCGAATTCGCAGACCAAATCATGCTCAAGAGGTTTGGCGCCACGTTGAGGACTTCAAATCTCCACTGATAAGAATGCGAACGGTGAATGCCTTGGAAAAGTGTCGAAGTGTTGTGGACGCATTTTCTTACGCAAGTTCAATTGCACTAACACTAGCGCCTCCTCGCTGATAACATAACTGTGATTGGGTCGCTTCCAGAATGCAATTGCAGAAATATAATATTTTTAATACAACCACGAGTGAACAAAGTAATGTTGACCTTCACTGGAGATATTTTCTTCTTTTTGTGAATATTCTGTTTTCGTAAAAAACACGTTAACAATTCTTCTTGAACTATGCTTTTTGTTTATATTTTAATTTTTCATTAATGTGTCTGTCATTAATTTTGCAAAACATATTATGTATTTTAATTTAAACATTTCTATTGTGTGGCAAGTACAGCCAAAGTTTGACAAACACTGGTTTAAAATTTTTTATTTTTAATCTTTTTTTGAACATTTTGCTGGCTACAACTTTCATTAAAATGACGAAAGAGAATTTTTATATTTATATTTTAGAAATAACATTATTGTAAAATTGTAAATATTTAACTTACCAATTTTATTGTTTTCAATTCGTGTCCAAGATCTTGTTTAATTCTAGAACATCAATTTTTGTTTTGTTTTTCATCCAACTAAAAACAAATTTGTTATAATATAAAACAATATTCTCCAACTAGAACTAAAACAAATTGCAGCAAACTTGATAAAGGTTACAAAATTTCCTTCAGAGCAAATCAAGTAAACAGCAGTCAGTGAACATGATCTTCAAGCTCAAGTACACCGTCTAAGCAACATTATTCAAACAGTTGCACTTTAAACGATTCCCACTTGACAACCACTTCCAGTCGACTGCATCTCATCGTCATCATCATCTTCCAAACGTCCAGTTTCGCTGCAAGGCGAACATAAAGCGCGATAAAGCGGCTGCATGCACACACCGACTGCAATTGTCTGTGATCGAATAAAAGCTCAAAAATTACATCGCAGCTGGAGAACATTGCAATCTTCCGTCAACAAGGAATTGCACGAATTGCGTCATCATGAAGATGTATTTTGGGGGGCATTATCCACGGGGGGAGAGGCTCGCACGCAATCGAAATTGTTTTATTGTATCCAAACTTGTTGACTCTCGTCTCGGAATTCGCAGAAGTTCTTTTGTTGCATGCGAACGCATTCAGAGACTTTCGTCCTTGTCGCAGATGAAATTTTGACTGCGTGAACGTGATCCATTAACGTACACAATTGATTCGTGCCAATTTAGAAATGCAAGTTGTTGCAGTTTCCACGAAATCAACACGAAACAATAACTGTAAATATTTTGAAAAAAAAACTGCTGCAAATGTTGCAAGATTGACATGTGCACTATTATTAATCAATCGATTCTTGTCCGCTGCAACTGCAGATGGATCTAAGCTTGCACCGTTTGCAGTGTCGCGACAAATCTCTGTTGCTTACAAATTGCATCTTAAAAACCATCGTAAACAATCCACCTTCGGGCTCAGCAGAGAGATGGTTTCGCCTGTGACTTCTTATACGATCTTCATGTGCAATTTATCCTGCCTAATTAGTTGTTTAGATATGTTTTTTTGGCTCATTGTTATGCAATTTGGAAAGTATCCGCAGAATGAAAATTGCTCCGGAGATTTACGATCGTATCAACCTATCAGTTCTCACTTTCATAAAAGCACCGCCATGAAGCTAAAAAAAATTGTTTGAAAATTTTCTAATGGGTAAATTGCTTATTATTTTCACTTTAGTACACATTTAGTACACATTAAGAGTCATTTTATCGTTATTGATTGGAAAATAACATTTTATGGTTGTTTCGAATTTTCCCTTTCTATTGTACAAGAACTGTACTGGTGCAATGAGTTAATTTGTTCCTTGAAGATGTTTGTGTTTCTGCAAGCGTGTTTATTCCAATCGATTAACAAAATTGAATAATATTTTAAAGACCTAAAAAAATGTATTATTGAAAAAATTAATGGAGATGAATTTCTGTTTTATTTAAATGTTTCAAGGCGCAATAATAATTTATTGTTAAAAAATTATAATAACAGTGGTTTTCGCAAATACTTTATCCATGACAAAATTTCAAAAACAAATTATAAAACATTTAGTTCATTGCTATTTATCTTCAGAAATCTTTATCGACTGAGGACGACCGTTGATTAATTTTTAAGATCAACCGCTCTTCAACATTGGACCAACTTGACAAAACTATCACATATGAATAAATTTTAGCATATTTCACTAATGAATGTAATTCAGGCCAGTGCGACATTCATCCACTTCGAATGGACACAATAATTTTATCAAAATCGCATTATCGAATCTTCCAAAGTTATGTGAAACATTTTTGTTTTAGCCCGACATTTCGAAACACATGATCTTGATAAAAAAAAAAACAAACAAAAAGCAGTTATTCGCAAATAAAATGCCATATATATGAATTTCAAATGACACTCGCTTGAAGTTCGGTATGTTGTTAAATAAATTGTACAATTTAGCAAAAAAATATATTCATCGGCTGTTCGTGTCCATGTCTCTTTCCACCTTTGAAATTCTCATAAATTTCACGGCTACTGGAGATTTACATAAGCTCAATGAAATCAATGGAATGTGACGTACCCATTTGGAATGATGGTATGCCCCACGTTGATCGCGAATATGTTTCCAATGTCCACTTTTTGTGTGATATCAACTTACCAAAGCGATTGCATTGATAATTACTTTTACTCTTCTTGATGATTGACGGTACCGTTTCTGACCTTTACAACAGTAAATTATTTTCACGTTCAAACGCCCCCAGCAACTGGCGATGTAAAAGCCGCGATTGGAAAACCTGAACCTAGACGGAGTAAAACAAAATAAACGAAAAATTAAAAAAAGGAATATGATAAAAAAAAGTATTGGCGTTGGATATGCACTTTCTCCACTATCACTGCATAGGTAAATGGCGGCTTTGCGGCCCGCATATTGGTCATGCACTCTGGAACTGGCGGCGATGCCAAGAAAAGTGAATTGAACTCCGTTGCAAAAGTGTAATTTTATTGTCAATCGAAATTCCTATGTTTTTTTTTTATTATTATTTCGTCAGTCTTAACTCTTTGCTTCTTAACCATTTTTGATTCAATGCTAACCGCAAAGAAGTCAAATCAAAAGTTCACATTTTAAATGCGATTTCAACTCGAATAGAAAATGTTTCACTCTTAACAAATAACCTCCAAAATCTGTAAAGTTTCTTCCCCTCGCCCCACCTCCGCCGAAGGCAACCATCAGAATATTTATAAAACGGCAGGTTGAGTTGCTCTCTCAAGATCATTTCCCGCTAATTGCCTGCTAGCGGTTCGATTGATTACCTTGTGTCATTACGTGGCGTTATTTACAGATATCTATCAATTAATCAGACTGCAACCAATAACGAACAACTTTAAGCGTCTACCCCTCCCTCTCTGGTCGCCACCTATCAGTCGGTAGTTATGAATAATTAATTGTGACTGCTTGATCGAGAGCCAAGAGGAAATCACCTTTCCGTAGGTGTATGTATAACTCTCAACTTTTCGCACGATTACTTGTTAGTTTCCGTAAACGTCTGGAAAACATTAATTGGTCAGACAGAAGTGATTATGATGTGCACGGCCGATTAATGGGGAAGAACGCATTTTTCACGGAGGGAAGCGGGGAGAAGGAGAAAGGGTTAAACGCACTCGGTGAGGTAATGTCAAGAAATTCAATTGTTCCAGTCACATTACTAATGATCACCCACGCTTCTTTGTTGGCTGCAAGAAGGAGACATTCTGCAATGCTGGGCAAATCTCATGCTTAGTATTCTTATCACTGGATGAAGCATTGAAACGCGAAAAGTTTCCTCGCGGTTTTTATTTGAGGGAGTTAAATGACTTTTGTTTATATTTGGATTGAAAATATGTGACTCATGGAAATCGGTTCAGGTATTCTTCAAATTATTGGAAAATCTGCAACAAATATTTGAGCCGTTATATTTTGAACCAATAACGGTGCGTAATTTACACATTTAAATTTAAAACAGTTTTGCAATATAAATGATTTTTTTTTTGGTTTTTTGTTTTGATTCTTATTCATTGTTGAAGGACCTGTAACAAGTTCAGACCTTCAAACTCATCGGAATTTCGAAGAATTGTATAATATCCATTCAGGAAAACGAAATCAAAAAGAATTGTAGTTTTTTGGATCTCTAAAAAAGAATGAATATTTACCTATCTATAGATAAGATTTTTGTTCATTCGTATTTATGTTTTTCATTTTTAAAATAAATTGAAAATGTGTTTAAATGTTTACATATCCTTAAAAATTGATGAAACAATGTCCTTATCTCTGCTTCGCGGTTATAATGAACATATTCTCGAGTTGTTTTTATATTCTTTAACACGATTTACACCGTTACACCACACGCTTTAAAGTTTAGTGGACTTTTTTTAGTTTTGCGCATTGTTGAGGGCTAGGTGGTATTAATCATGCCCAGGAAGTAGCTTTATTGTGTTTTGGTCATCAACCCATGTCCTTGTTTTTCTATAGTATGACTTTTTTATGTAATGGAGAGAATTTTATAATTCCAGGATTTCATGCTCTTCCGCGTTATTGAGATGACTCAAACAATTTACGTTCCAGCGATGTTTGATATAATATTTCATGTAGGTAATACATTTTTATAACAATTAAAACAAAACCTGCGGCGATTTTACTGAATGTCAATTGTTAATTAAAGACTGAATATTTATGGTTATGCTCCAGTTTGTGCATAAAGTAAACGCAATAGACCACAACATTATAAAGCATTTTTAGTTTTTCCTGTGTCACATCAAAATTTCGCTCTATAACAATAACATTAAACATTTTGACAATCATTTAATGTTTATGTATATTTTTGTACAATTTCAAACACAAACATTTGAATATATCAAATTTATTACCAAAGTTCCCTTACTTACTAGAAGAGGCAAAAAAAAACTGTTTTTGGCAGCATTGGACAATTTGAAACTGAAAAATGTTTTTTAAAAAAATCGCGTATATTAACAAATTTGATATTATTATGATAATTTTTCGCAAATATTTACATTCAAATATTTGAAATTAGCTTTGGATGCACAAACGTCAACATTTATTGTAAACAATATTTACAAAAGCGTTTCTAATAAAATATTTGTAATAAAAGTTTGTTTTTGCACACATGCCGTCGGTTTGTGCACACAAGTTTTGTAAATTTCCATTTCGTGGATCAAACAATGCCAAAATTGTCAACAATTTAGTTTATTTTTAAAAAAAAGAATTGATTTCGAATTTCTTCAAGTGTTTCCCTGTTTTTAAAATAAACCTTGACGCAAAATGTTTTAGCAGACAAGGTGGACCTGGCCTTGAGATATCTTTACAGTGGTTTTATCAGTTTTTAGATAAGGAACGATAAAAAAAAAAACAACACATCGCAAATGTTGCAAATATGACATAATCGGGGAAACTAGGTCAGTGGGACCACTACTGGTTCGGGGTTTGAGCTCCAGACGTTGTTCTTCTCACGCTAATGGAAATTGGATGTAACTTGAGTGTTTTCGCGTGAAAGGCGCAACCAAAATGGCCCAGTTATAATTGTACAAAATTACCTTGAGACATAAAATACTGAATATTTGTGGGAGAAGGGGTGCACTAAACAATCCAGGATCGTAAAACATCTGGACCTTTTCGAATTTGAAATGTTGAATGCGTCAAAATGTGCTGACATTTTGAGTGGCTTGAAAGCGCGCAAAACACTCGTGAGTCACTGTTGTTGTTGTCGTAAGTGACGTAGTCGTTATCGTTCGCCGTGTTGAGTAGTCCAGTCAGACGATGAAACTGCACCCAGGGGCGATGCAATTGTTACAGTGCACCGCGATAATAATAGATTGCATCGGCTACTGTTCTTGGCCACTTTTGAGATAGACCTAAAGTCGAGCGCTTGCCATGCGGAAGTGTTGCTCGTCATTAGCTAGCAATCAAAGCCTCCAAGTTTTTTTCTTATTTTTTTTTCTGTTTATTTGCTGAGATCGCATCACTTGCCCGATGCATCACTTCGATATGCGATGCTTGGTTCGGCGAATTACGAGCATTTCGAACAATTGACTGATTTGCATTATTGTTTACATTTTTTTAAATATTCATTCACCAACAATGCTGCTTAAGTAGCTCTTTATACAATTAAGAATATTTTTAAGTTTGATTGAATTCCCTGTAACTTTTATTCAATCGGGGAGTAGTTATAATTTTGAGATTTCTAAAATTGTTTCCTACTGCAAAATGTGATTATTGCCCAATTAGCTGAATCCAATAAACGCTGATTTATTGTTGACGCCTTGAACATTCTTGCAAGCTTTGTAAAATATTTTGACAATAGAAAACCGTATTTCTAAGAATATATTGACGAAAATTGTCATAAATCAAACGTGTTGTGGTTTTCATACGCCCACCCAAACTGATTTCTATAATGAAAATTAAAAACAAAACAAAACTCATCTGAGAAGCCCAATTGCAAAGTCGGCAATTCTGCTGCATCGATTGCAATATTGCAAAGCTTGACACCTCTTAAAGTGGCATCATGGCCAATGTCTAGGTAAACAGCTCAATGCAAGATACAAAATGCGTTCCTATCAACCATTACAACTGCAAATCGGGGCTGGGGAAAATTGCAATACAAGTGCTAATAATAACAATAATTGTGTCGGAGGGAAATGCGGAATTGTCATCACCTTCAAGTAATAATTTTCTGAATTGCGCCAAAAAGCCCATGATTCAAGAAAAGCTTCTCATTTTCGCAATTTCTATTTCTAAAGATACGAATTCATTGGTCGATTGCAGTTCGCTGCTGCATCAGATTCAGAAAACGCAATTCAGGAAAATATAACGCAATTCACTAAAAATAATTTTCAAATTCTAGTGACGTTTTACGGCTATTGTGAGCTGAATCCTTGGAGGACTTCAAATGCATTTGATTCTCACTGCATGCTCACATGGAAACAGTACAGAATTTTGAAATGTTGTGGATATGTTTTGGATCCGACAAACATTTGTATACTTGGGGAAATGGGGAAATGGGGAAATGCAGAATTCCAGCTAATTTACCTGTTGGCAAAATTATAATTTTCGAATGATTTGTCAACAAGCATCTCGCACAAGTGCTGAGATCAATTGACTTGTGATCGATCAGAGTTAGTTACCGTTCGCCAGTAACATTCCGATCACGCACAAAACACGTGCGAGTCACTTCCTATTTCAAAGACTGCAGTCGTTGCCTTGACGATTAATAAAACAACGATAAAACTTTATATACGACAATTTTCATAAAATTTGATCGTCTTGATGACACATTTCATTAGATGCAATGTTTGTCTGTAATTTTTAATTTTGTCCACAAGTGCGTCAGAACAACACCGACGACTAACACGAAAAATTACAATGTAACTGGCAGCAAGTTTCGCGTGATTGCATTGCTAAATGCATACTATTAGAAATGCAATTTTGAGGCACGCAATTGACCTGCATGCTTCAAGAAAGGGTGTGAAGGTCTCCATTAAAAGTAAACTATTAAAAACAAGGCAAGTGATGGATCTTCATTACAAGAAAATTCTTTTAATGCATACTAAAATGAACGCAAAATACTCAATTTCGCGCATTCTTCGGTCGAAATTTTGAAAATAGTGTGAAAATTTGCAAATCGTTAAACATTTTAGAGCTATTGTTTGCTGTAGTTTTGTTCATTTATAAATCAATGTTGGATGCTTTTAACCATATATTATTTTTGCTGCTTTTGCAAATTTTGGCATTTATGTTGTTATTTTATGATTTTGTTTTTCTGTTCATGATTATAGATAATTTTACTGAATTTTAAATTGTTGTAAGAAGGATTTTTTTTTATTTTTAAATAATGCGTGTGTTCTGTTTTCTGCGGTTTTTGTTTTAAAGATTTTTATGAAATGGCGGAGACGGATAGGAGGGATAACAGGAGAAACATAAATAAAAAAAGTTTTCAAAATACAAACGTTTTAGAAAAATTTATTTGGAAATTTGACTTAATCCACTTCACGTTTAGTCTCCACTGCCGAGGTTAGAGCATGAAAGCTGAACACTAAACAGAACAAATTAAATTAGCGTCCCACCACCGAGTGCCCAGATCGTGGGGAAGTTTTGCATACAGTCCTTGTATGCAGTCAATCTTTGTCCTTGAAATTCTAACTGAAGTGCCCTATATTCCTGAATCCTGATGTCATTGACACGTGACATTACGTGATACGTGACATATAACATGACCTTCAACATGAAGTTCGCTGTGTTGTGTTTCATTGGCTCTCAAAACTTAGTAACCACAAAATACTGTGTTTTACCTGGTAAATCACCACAATTTCATTTTATAATTAAAATAAACTCTGTACTTCAAGAAAACAATAAAAATCTCTATAGATTAATTAACAACAACGAAATTTTGCAAATGATTCATTTGAGCACCTCTAAAAATTATCATCTCACAGTGAGGGCAATGAACTAAAAACGCAAAGCCTCGGTAATCGGTTAACGAGTTAAAATTTTCTGATTTATAATTATCTCCGATAAGCAAACGTGAACCACTTAAAGAAACAACTGGAATTATGATAATTCTTTTGATTAAACCTCAATTAAAATAAGGCACTTGACCATAACCTACGAGTTCCACTGAAGTTGGCGAATCAGTGGATCTTTGCCCCCTCGCGAAATTTCTGCGAAAGTGTTAATTGTCGATTTGGGGTTTTCCCCTACGAAAGATCCTTTACCTGAAATCTTGATGTTGCAGTCTTCGTTAATTTCAGTTAAAAGTAACGAAAAATATAATATACTTATTAATTATATTTTTAGTAAAAACATTAAGTACATTATGGAAGTTACTTTAAAAAAATTAACCTGTAATTGGTTGAAATTCGTAATTAAATGTTTGATTTCTTTGTACATAAGATGAGAGGTTGTCGCGAGTGTTAACAACTTGTTAACCTTGTTCATGTCGCACACTTCAATTGCGAATGACTGCAATAATACTGTTTTATGAAAACCTTGCTAAAGTTCACACACCGCTTTTCCTAAATTTGAATGAAACCAGTACGGAAATCGTGGTAACCCAGTCTTGGATAAACTTGTATGCGGCTTCCTAAACGAAGATCCAGAAAAACGTGTTTAATTTCGCGAATTAGTAATTAATAACTGCCATTATTAACTTTTCTTTTACGCAAGTGGTCAGCTTTGTGGAAGTGAAGTGACTGAGCTGCAGCAAATACTGAATTTTTTTTTGATAAATTAACATCGATTTATTTCTAAAACAAAAACAAAAAATATGTATAGAAGATTAATAACACAAATGGAAGGGATTTTTTGAGTTTCATGCAATTTTCGAAATTACATTCCCAACTGAAATGTCATCCGACCTTCGTATGACTTGACGACTTAAACCTTGTCTCTCCATTATTTGATTCGCGTCGAAAAGTGATCGTGTTATATCCTCCTGTTTGAGATCTAATAAAAAAATACGAAAGATAAAAAAGAAGTGGGTACTGGCGAAGCCAGGAATTGAACCGGCAGCAATTGGACGCGATTAGAAGTCCGCGCCAATTAAGTCGGTAGTAGAGGGGTCTTTTTCTGCAATTCTGGATCCATCCGATTCTAGTACTGAATTAGGCAATAGTGTACGGACAAGTAATAGAGAACCGACAGCAGTACTATTTGAAAATCATTCCTACGAGTTGCAGTGACCACCCTGTACTTGTATGCAATACAATTTGAACGCGAAAACAACAAAGAAAATAACTAAATGCAACAATTCGAAACCGTCGAAACTTTATAGTCATAATGTAGAACCTAGGTCAGCGTGTTAATGAAAATCCAATACCAAGAAACCCGCCAGAATGACTGCTATAAAAGCTGCACTCAGGGCCATCGCTTGCAAAGTAAACAGTGCGAGCAGTACACGTTCGCGAATCGCTATAATCTATAAACTTAATATCGATTCGAAAAGCTGGTGATGATCCTCGCCCGATGCGCGCCCGCAATTTCAACCAGACTCTGAGTTGCATTGCCGAAAAAAACAATAACTCCAATCTCATTTAAATATCTTGCAGGCACGCACAGCGTCAAATGTGCATTCGCGATGCATGGCAGCGAAAATTAGCACGAAAACGAAACTGGTATTATACCGCCCGCGGGCGGCGGGACCCCAAAAGAGCCGGCGATTGCACGGTCCGGAAAATAATGCACTTTGTCCCGCAATCTGCCCAAGAATTCGCCAAGAAAGCTTTCGCGTTTTTGCAGGAATCGCGGGGCGCCTTTGGGCGTTGGGGCCATCTTACCTCACCTCGACGATTAAAAGCTCGAGCGATAGTGGCGGTGGTGTTGGTGCGTTCCCATTCCCACTCAATGTCGTGCAGCCCTGGCCTGCTATTGAGCAAAAACAGATCGCCTTACCGCTGGCTTGCATGGCCGGTTTGAGTTGACTTTCGCGGCTTTTATTTCTGACTCAAAAATCTGTTTCTGGGGGCGCTTTCATTTTTCATCAGCGATGCCGCATGCACACCTGCTGCCATTGCTGTCCAAATTTATTGGTTTTGGGGAGTTCAAGTGCATTTACCTGAGTTGGAGAGCAAAGTATTTGCGTTATTTCCCCGCTCAACGCACACTGTGCGCTTTGCCCGTATTTAGTCACGGAATGTCACACACTGTGCGCGGCGATCACAGTCTCACACCCACAAAAATTTATCGATTTGGCGCGTAACAAAAGCACCTGTGCAAATCGTGCGTCGATCGCTACTCAGCCGGGGTCTCAAAGCCCTTGAGCTTGAGTTTGAGTGCGATCGATTTCGCGCTTGTCTATATTAAGCGAGCAGACATTGTGCAACCTCCTCACACGGCGACGATCGTGCTATTCAGCATCCGATCTTGTATGGAAGTTAGTCGTCTGCTCTCCTCTGTCTCTTCAACGATCAGCATTCCTTTCCCATCGGCAACCAAGTGCCTTTTGTGTTTCACGATCATAATTTTAAACATTTCGGCAGTTGTTGCGTACGTAATCGACAAGGAGGGGGGAATCCCCGAAAACTCCCAACACGGAAAAAACGAACGATCGACCATGACATATAAAATAAACTGCAGCCAATGAAGCGGTCAAATATAAATCTTCAATCACCGATTTCGGATGATTTCATAGATTTATTAGAATGCGTGAAGGTTAATGAAATTTGCCGTTATATGATTGGGGTAATAAAGGGTTGAATCTTTTAATAGATGCTTTTAATTGATTGGTAGCGTTGGATTTTATAATTACAATTAGAAAATTTTAAGGAATAAAAAACTAGTACGAAAGTAATGTATAACTGGTTTATGCTAATTATGAAATAGGCTTTAAATGCAAAACAACAGTTTTAACACAAAAGCAACATTTGTTAAGAAATCGTGTAAAAACCGTGTAAAAACAGGTTTCCCTTCGTTGAAAGAAAAATTCGTTCTAAATTATTGAAAAGGCACGCAAAAAAAAAAAGTTTTTGATATATTTTCAGGATCTTGTAAAAAAGAACAGTCGAAAAACAGTTCCGTTCAAATTATTAGTTATTGTAATGTATATTTATAACAATATGTAACGAAAGAAAGTTAATATATAAATATTCAGTAAACAAAATCAGCATTTTTGTTATAATTAAGTAGTTTAACTTTATATGGTAACACTAAGAAGGAGTTGCCCAATTATTCTCTTCTTCGAACTTGACTTGACTTGAAATTTTAACGAAGTATTACTATATCAAATTGCGACCGCCTAGCTACAAACTTTCTCAAGATATCGTCTGGACAGACAACCGCAGATAACAGACAGACGAACATCCATGAAACGGTTTCTTTTGACTTCCTTGGGATATAAAAAGTATGTATCGTAGATGAAAAACTTCTAGTTAAGTGTAGAAAATTAAAAAACTGATCCATTCATAGATAACATAAAATATAATTTTAAATCCATAAAAAAATTAAATATTTGGTATAATTCAATGTGAATATAATTTTCAGAATTGTAAAGTGTGCACAAAAATATAGGTACCCACTCTTTGCATTTTTAAGCCTGCTAAAAATTAGTCGTTACAAAATCAAAATTTTTCATTAGATAATTCACGTGTGCCAAGGAGACTTCAATTGACATTGATAAGATAAAATAATTCTTGGCATTAAAAGAAAAGTAAATTTGAATGTGTAAAATCAGTTTCTTCACTTTGTGCAGCAGTCAACCGTGATGAATGCGAAGATCAACTTAAAACTCGGTCTCACTTGTATTGTAAGCCAAACTGTCCAAAACCCCGTAATTGGCCGATAACGAGGACGATTACTTTATAAAATCACTGTAAACATTTCGGTTGATAATACTTTGAGGCCGCGTAAATTTAATATTGTTGACTGGAACAACAACGGCGGCTGTGATAAGAGAGCAATTACATATCGACGGATTGTGGAAGTGTTGCAAAAACCAAAATCCTGTCAAACTTTTTAAGCTTAAGTTAGATATGTCAATGTAATTATTATTCATTCTGTGCATTTGATAGTAAAGTTTCGAAGAACAAGGAATACCAAGGATATAAGTTTTTCTGTTCTAGATGTAAAATCCGGTCTACTTGTAATTTATTCTCTTCAGATTTTCCATAGGTGCAAAGTTTTATTTATTTTTTTAAGGTATTCTCTTTGCGCAGTCGTTCGAAATTTTCATGATTATTGCATTATGTACACAAAAATTTAAAAACAAAAGAAAGTTTCCACTGAAAATGAGAAGCTTGACCATTTTGCATGTACACAATGCTCGAGCCCATCAATCTTTTGCAAATGTGTCAAATCTCATTCAGTTCATGTCGTCTACACGTACAGTTTTAATCGTCAAATCTGGCATGATCATGCAAGACGGATGAGCAATGTAGACGGGCCTTAAGGTGAGACCTATATGCTTTATTCTATGCTTTGTTTTCAACCAATTAAAGTTTTGTTTCTGCTGTTGTTTTTTTTTTCGGGAAACATATTCCGCAAGTTCAAATGTTAAGCGACTGGAAAGATGATGGATTCTAAAAGCGGATCCCAATGTCAATGCGAAGACAAAAGGGAGACAATCAATCTAAGGTCGAACACACATGAAGCGCGAAACGGCGAAAAGAAATTGAAATGAGCCCGTGGCGCATGCGTTTTGCTGGAGGTGAAAGAAATAATGACGAACAAAAAAATTTGAAACTAAGTAATCGGGTCAAAGACAAGTTTACCGTATTTCATTTTCGAATGGACGACATTGCTAAGATTCGATTTTATTTGGTTTTGATGATGGTTCAAAACATAAAACTAATGACAAATTCGGTATATTAAATGAAAAAAAAATGAAAGATATTTTTAAAAACAAACTAATTACACTTGAAAAACATGAAAGGAAAATGATCCTTGAAAATTATCTACTAATAAAAGATTAACTTAATCTTAGAGAAGGTCGTTGTATTTTTGTGTTTGGATTAAAATGAACTTTTGAAGTTAGAATCTTTAAAAAACAGTGTACAGCTTGTAAAAAAGAATCATGCTAAATCCTAATCGCGAGGTTAATTTTGACCAAGGGGAAAATTTAGTCATTAAAATCATGAAACGAATCAAAACCAATAATTTGCAGTTACGAGTGAATTATAAGGGAAAAAATTGAGGAAGTAAAAATGTTGATTATTAGTCAACTGCAACAATGCTGTTTGCGGAAAATCAAAGTAAAAATACAGTGGTGCAGGCCAAGAGCAATGAGCAAGAGAACGAACAGACAAACAAACAAATTGGGCATAACTCGGAAAGTCCCAAGTCGAGTGCACACGAGCGTGAGCCTTTTGTTATTATTTTTCCACTTTCAACTCCAATCATTGGATTCGCTTTGTTTAATAAATTTTTCCTACTTCGTGTAATTTATTTTGCGAAAAGACACAAATTATCAACCCACGGGGGAAGGGAAAGTGCGGCAATGGAATTCAAGTGAAAATAAATTGAATGAAAGCGAAATGCGGAAGGAAGGAAATTATGCTGCGACTGCAGTAGCTGCATTTGATGCAATAGAAGTCCGAGAAATTCCGTGCTTTTGTGTCCAGTGTTGAGGAAAATGCAACAATTGCAAGAATTAGTGGAAGTGCATTGGGGAAACTGGAAGTAGGAAGCTGGGCTTTTATTATTGTATATCACAACATTAAGTGATTTACCAGACCTGCCAGGGGTTGCACAGTTTCTGCTGCAGGGTCTTGTATTCTATATTAATTATTATCAACGGAATTTTTTTTTAAATTATAATCGATTAGAAGGGAGTAAGTGTTGACAACTGAAATGACGGTTACATTTAAACAACATCCGCATTATTTGAAGCAAGTTCATTTCATATTAATTTTTTTGTTAATTTCTTTGTTGTCTATACAAAAGGAAGTGTTTGTCTGTCTGTCTGGCTGCGTGTGTGCGATGTCCAGACGAATCTATAGCACTTACAGCTATGAAATTTGGCACACAGGTAGTCCTAATGGTGGCTGAATACATTTCAAATTATAAATTATAAATTTTTTTCTAGAAAAATTTTTATTCACTGTGTTGTGTTTTAATATAGGTATAAAAAGACAAGTTCTGAGTGACTGACTCATCAACGCCCAGCTTAAACCTCAGCTGAAATCTTACGTAGAGGCTCCCTTTATAATGTAGACAAGGAATAAGACCAGATTTATTTCAATTCCACCTCTAATGGATAAAATAGGGGATGAAAGTTTTATGAAAATTTGTATGAAAATCCGACATTTTTGAAGTCAAAAAGTTCATAAAAATTTGAATTTTGTCTTTTGGTTAGAAATAAAGAAACATGTGTACCACAACTTTTTAAAATTTAACCCTCAAAGGGGGAAATTAAGCGATGAAGGCCATCCCTATTTCTTACCTCTGGGTATTTTAACTTAGAGCGACCGTTCTTGCACCTTTAGAATTTAGATAAAACTCAATGAGAACTACTAACCTCTATCCTAATTCAACTCTCTAAATCATCCTTGACTGAAAACAAGTAACCAATTTATTATACCCCGACCTACGGGAAACGGTTCTATATTATATACGTTGCGTTTGAGGGTAGTAAATTACAACTTAATTTTTTCAAAAAAGACCTAAACAATAATTGTGTAGTCCTTGCGAGCGTATTCGCAGGCACTAGTAGTTATTAATAAAATGTTGATTATGTTTCAGAACTTTATAGTTATTTTTTATAATTTTTGTATTACAAACTAGATTACAAAATAGAAGAAGAAGAAGTACTGATTACATTTTTATTGAATATTTGCATACCTAACAATAATAATAATATACATTTCTGAAAAGCAATGCGAATAAGCAGTTGAGAAGCAGTTCAACAAATGCACATACATACATATTTAAGTGGTTCACTCATCGAGCTCATTGGCTCCATCAATTTAACAACTTCCGAGTTCGAATTGGGATACCAAATGTGGAATCATGGAGTTCGGGTTTGTTTATATCTCTAAAATTCGCTCGTTTATTATTGTTGCGTGTTTATTCCGCAACGGCGTTGCATCAATACCAAACAAATTCCTGTCCAATTTATCCGTGTTTCAAACTCATGCGAATTCTATTGGAATCTTCTTTCGCCCTCCTCCTTCCCAATGCACACCGCACGCTTTTCACCTGAGTTACGTAAGAAAACAATGTGGGGAATCGTACATTGCCCTTCACGTGTATGTTTCGTTCTGCCGATGCACATTCCCTTGGTCCGCCATGAATGGAAAGATTCATTGGCTTAGTTGACGCAGGTCTGAACTAAATTTGTGCTCTTATCAGCGGCGCGTTATTCTTGGAATTATACTTCTATAAAACACCCCTCAATTGGGGGGTGCAGCAAGAAGATACGCATCCTGGCACCCCTTTCATTCGTGGGGGAGTGGAGCACGGTGTAGAGTGTATCTATACTATATACATTATACATACGAGTACTTTCTATCAGCAACATGCTAAAACAGCCTGGAGAGCCAACGACCTCAGCCGACCTAACTCAACATTTCTTCGGGGGGAAACACCGTCAAGCTGGGGAGCACACGAAAGTGTGTTGGTTGTGCTTTGTGTCCCAGATCCCCTCCACTTCACACCTCCCTCCCCTTCAACTATCGCTACTTCTTCTAATTCCTCCTCTGGTACTCGTCCATTGTGCCTCACTCCTCAGGTACACAGACTTCGCTGTTGTTTTTGCATTTCCTCTAAATTATTATCATTATTACTTATTGTCCGCCGTGCAAGAAGCAATAACCAGAGTTGCGGGTTTCTCACGAGCTTTCTTGGGGGTTCATTAAAATAGTGACCGAAGTTCCCGGCGCCTGAACGTGTCTACTTTCTAATGTATCTGGATTTGAATTATTTTCTGTTTACTTTTCGTGCACTTTCTTTCCTCGAGATAATTCACTGTACGAAAGCTCACTGTATATCTCTGTGCTGTAGTTCTCTCTTCCCGGGAAGTTCGCAATTAAAAAGCTCTTCAACACAAGGCTTTGCAACATACTCTCCTGCAACATCGCGCTCTATACACTGTTGTTCTCCAACTCCCCCGTTTCCCCAACTCGGCACTTGTTCGTGATTCGGTTGCATTTCTTTCGCATTTATCGCAATTTGCAATTACATACTTTCGCCACAGATAAAAAGTGCAACTTTTGATTACATGGTGAGCGTGATTAATCACGACTTTTGCTATCACTGAAAATTCCTAGACGTTTTCATATTGTCTGTGTTGCTTATGAAATTTTTAATGACTATCGAGAGAAACGTAAACTGATGCAAAATATTTTTATTGAAAATTTTATTGTCAAACATAATTGGAATGAAAATAAAAGAAAATTTTTCAATTGAAATGATTTTTTGATTGTCGCTACAAAGTAATACTAAATTCAATTAAAATTACTCCAACTCTGAATTATGCTAATTTCAAATACGAAAGCGAAAAATCACATGAATTACCCTGTTGGTATTATTGATTGCGCAATAATCATATTGCCCTTAAATTTCGCACTATCAACGGACGACTTCTCGCAAATTCCAACCATTAAAGCCGGCCAAGTATTGCGGGCTTAAAATAATATTGAATGGCGCAAACTATTTCCGGAACATACTGCAACTCAGATCGTAGTTAGTCAGTCAGGGAGACACTCAAGTCATAGAGGAATGATTCAAGCCATTGACAACTTGACCCAATTCTAAGGAGAATTTTCCTTGCATTTTATTGGCCTATTACTATACGCATGACTAATAACATTTTCACACAGGACTACTGTATAATTAAATGTACTATATTAAATACAGCTGCGAAGAACATTTTCATAAATACTTCATAAAACTTTATATGCTCCTGCATTTTGGTACTTAGCACAGGCGACGTAAGTGGGCCACCTAATTTTTTATTGAACAATGAATATCAACAGTTTTTAACGAGCATGTGGAAAAATGCTGCCAATATTCTGACGTTGGGCATAAATTAAAACCAAACACACTGATAAGTGTCCACAATCACCTCTTGCCGAGTGGAGGCTGTTGAACCGTCCTGATAAACATCACGTCTCGGATGTCCACCATGTCTCATTACTGCTTCCAATGACATCCCTAGTTTGTCGCAAACTGTCCAAAAACTGAACTCTTGTTCGTTGCCCGAACCGCTCCCGGGGTGAATTGACCCCATGTCGCAAAAGTGGGATCCACGTGCCACAAATAACTCCCAAACATCTATCATATTTGTCCGATAACACGAGAATATTTTCGCAGATAAAAATTGTGACTTTCTAAGAATACGTGCGGCAAGTGAATGACCCCGTGTTGCTATTTATTTTTTTCAAATAGTTTTTTACGTACATAGATCACACATTTTGAAAATTATATTTTAAAAAAATAATACAGTATAGTTTTGCGTCGGTTTTGAAGGAAAACAATCTTTCTTGACAACAGATCATTGCACCCACGACGAAAGAAAAAAAATTATTTTCACAATAATTTCCTTTGAGAAATTGTTGAATTAAATTGTTGAACGTTGAATCATTGTGGAATCGAAGGGAGGTGCTTGGTTGGTGTTCGGTTGAAATGTTTGTCATTGCTATTTTTTGAGGTGGGTGAATGATTTTGTTTATATGACTGTTTATCCGTAAATAACATTCGATATTATTAGAATTAACAGATGTTGAACTTTGTGGAAATTTTATGAACTTGAAAACTCCAATTGTCTTTTATTTACTATGCTCTTGTTAACCGATTCGAGTTATAAACGACAAGAATTGATAAATAAAATATATTTACAAATGAACAAAAAATTAAAAATATTGTAGTTGCGTGTTCCACAAGTCGTATTAATTTTCCGCGTTTTTCGACAATATTGAGTTAATTCATTCTAAAACTCTACCGAAAATAAAATGTTGTATCTATTTTAATTGCGTAAAAATCCCAAATTGCAAAGTGACTAAAAATTTTCCAGTAAATGGTTGAAAATTATCACAAATCGAAAAGCGATTGATTAATTATTTTACAGTTTTCGATGTTGCGAATGAACTTGTGTTGACATGGCCTTTTTTGTGTGTTAAGGTCACTTCAAAATTGCGATGATTGACGAAATTATTCCAAAAATAATTCGTTCAATATATTCAGGAATAGATAACGTAAAATGTTAGACTGTTATACTATTTTAATTAATCATTTTTCAAATTTCAACAGTGGTTATTAATTGATTTTTGAACGGAGATTTTAATTGTATTTTGAAAAACGTTCATTCAATCTCTTTGAAACATTCTCGTTTTTGTTTTTGAAAAATTTTCAATCTAATGTTGCACTGCTAAAACATAAGTAATGCACTAAAATAACAACAAAACAATTTTCTCCATTAAATTTAATTAAGTTCCAGTAAAAAAATGCTACAATATGAAGTGACATACTTAAGTAGGTATGTCGTTTATGTAAAATGATTTCAGTAAAATATTCAAGCATGTGTGACCGTGGAATACGAAAATAAACCATCGTTGATTTCTTAAATCGTATGCAAATTTTCAATAAAAAAAAAAAACGATAAAGAATATATTATGAATAATGACAATTTTGCGCAAATTTGTTGACCATTGATTTTTTTAAAAATTACTTTCTTCTTTTGTTGCTGTTTTGCAAATTTTCGTCATTATTTGAAAAGTGCATTGAAAACTGCATACGTAATGTGTTACTTAATTAATTAACGAATACCGCGAAAAAGAGCAACATATTGTTGACAAGAGATTATGGCGCTTGCGGCTTGTTGATTAGGAATTGCTATTTTGCCTAGCTTAGAATTGTATAAATGAGGATTACCTTCAGGACATTGCTGAGTGTATCAAAAAAATTTTTCCTACAATACGCGAAAAGAAAGTGAAATGTTTTTTTCTTGAATTCGTTCCAATTTCGTAAACAAATAAAAATATCGCCGGTTCGCGAATTCATGTCACTTTCATTGTCATTAAATTGCAAAAGAAAAAATTTCTGTTTAGAAGAATTATATATTTAGAATGAAATATATTTTGATTAATTTTCAAGAACTACTATTTCGTTGTGGCAAACAGTCACCTTCGCGAAAATTATTGCCAGTGTTGTTCATCAACTTCTACTAGAATCCCAGATAAAAATAAATACTAGACGAGGTCATCGACATCTGACTACATTAGTAATAGATATTGTTTTATTTTTAAATGTTTATTAATTTTCGGCCATTTCATAGAACAATCGGTAAATGAAAAGTCTTTGTGGGAATTTTTGTTTGTTCTTTAAAAAGGTGTAATCGTAACACGAAATAAATTCGAAGCAATCGAAACAGTTTGATCTTTCAAGTTCGCTATTATTATAGTTTTAACCTTCATCTCCAAAATCTGTTGAAATCCCAAAATGTTCAAATTGATGATTAACATCGTCATTAGCATGAAATCATATAAGAGATGCTCAACGTTGAATAGAGATGAGGTGAACAAAACTACAAAAAAAAAACAAAATATTGTTGTATATATAAAACATTTGCTCTCCATGAGCATTCATATATGAAACACACATTTCGGCCCAAGCGAGAATAAACGAAGAGGAATAATCCGAAAAAAGAAAAAAATCGAATGTGGGCCAAGGTGACTGCCTTGAGAACTACCACAAGACCTTGTGACCTCGACAATCGTTGATTGAGCTGTGTCTTCGCTGACGCGATTCGGGAAATAAAACGTCTGATGCGAAATTACAAAAAAAAGGTAGGAAAAGAGAAAAAAACCAGCCTCGGGCCACAGGTAAAAAAGTGAAGGAGTTAAGTTAAATTGGTTGTGAAAAGGCAGCGCTTTCCTCAAATTTTCTTGCTGGTGTCGAACACACAGCACGCGTTTAATTCTCACAGTTGCTCTTGAGCTATGAAGAAATGCAAAAAAAAAAGAAAAAAGTTTGACCTCGTCAAGATTGGAAACCTTTAAGGGCTCGCCTGACTTTGAACTAATTTTCTGTTCCCTCTCCCTTCCGAATTACATAAACGGAATCTTGTCGCCGTTCAACATTGATCATTCATCGACGTTCAATGCCTGGTCTGCAGGTGGCGCTCGGAAATCGATTAATTAAACTCTTGCAGCAACAATTTCACGTGTTGACGCGATTGGGATTGGTCGGTGGTTACGAAAGGTGTACAGCATATTATAGTGCGTCCATTATGTAGTTGTTTTATGTTTTATTTCTTGGTATTTCATTATTTTTTCTCTTTCAACATTGCAACGCTTTCACTGAGGCAGTGCTCTCTGGAGAATCCTAATACAGCGTGTGATTGCGCTTGAATAAATGTTGGTTCCAGTTAAATACCATAGACAATTCAATGCTATGATGTTTTAACTAAAT
The DNA here is from genome assembly GCA_963082835.1 of Leptogaster cylindrica. NCBI lineage: Eukaryota > Metazoa > Arthropoda > Insecta > Diptera > Asilidae > Leptogaster > Leptogaster cylindrica. The sequence continues at coordinate 3,948,210 of OY720109.1, forward strand.
GTTAAGTGAAGATTATTTTATGGGGTTTGATATCCCACAATACAGTAAAGTTGAAGGCGGACATTTGTCGAACCAGTTTTGTTGCACGATAACGTTGCCCTTGATCTCTCCTCGATTTATTCCCACAACAATCTTCAGGAAATGTCAAAATTCTTATTAAAAATAATATAAAAAAAACGTATTTGAAATTATTGTTTTGTTCATTGTAAATCATATATATATAAATATTCAAAAGAAAAATAAGACCATTGGAAACTATTGTTTCGGGAATACTTTTAATCGGGTGCATTGAATATTTCGACGCCTGACTGGCATCTCAAACCGAAAATGATGCTTTAATTCTTCAGCGTCTTATGTATATTTAAAATCAGTTGACGTTTTTTATTGCTGTCACAATCCCAATGTCGTCAAGTATGAATCACAATTACGGAAGAAAATACTCACTGAATCAGAAGTACGGCCATGAGCAACAGCCACTGATCTCCTCTGCGAAACGTTTTAATGCGTTTGCTCTGTATTTCCGGAAAAATTGCTGCGTTGGTGGGTTATGCGAACATCTAATAATTCGAATTTAATTCGATTTCGAATACTAATAAACTTTGTGGCAGATGAAAATGCAATTCGAAAGATTTCAACGTAGACAAACGAGTTTTGTTGTTCAAAAGATCGCAGTAGATTATAATCATAAAAAGCAATTGAAGTAATTGATTTTTAAACAAAAAACATTTTATTTATAAGGAGGTAGTGAATTTGAGGAAATAAAACTTTCGATTTTAATGTTTACTTGAAAACATGGAAACTTTGGGCTAAATGAATGCGGAATGCCCTAAAACGAGTTTAGGATTTATTTAACCCTTTATATCATGGGGTACACGCGATAATATCTAATACTAAGGTACTCAATTATCATATTAGTTCAATTAATAATAAAACCTAACGTAAAAAAAAATCGCCGCCATATATTTTAAATCAATCAATCACAGCTTTGGCTCTTTATTGAAGGAGACAATTACTTCAGAACCACTGGTTTATATAGGGCCCAGAAAAGAAATACACCTTTAAAAAAAGAAAAATTGGTCGCTGTAAGTTATAGCTTACCGATAACATTAGAATTATTTCCTTAAATGTTTGGATACTTTGAACGGAATACCTCGATATTGAAGAGTTCGAGTAATTATCTAACAATGTTATCAAATAATCGTTTTTAAGTGAAACATGAATAAAAAGCCAACAATTTCGCGGTAATACTGAAAGTATATTATATAACTGCGAAAGTTACATTACTTGTTTTTGTAACTGAAAATTCATTGTTGCATGAATATTGCGTGATTTTAAAACATTTAATTTACTCTTTTTCCAAATTAGACGGAAAACCTAACGAGCTTACAGAAAATTGACCTTGAACTGCATCAATGCTGAACTTTCACTCAACTTTACAACAGTTGCGTGTTTAAGCTAATACAAGAAAAAATTGCGTGAATTCGTTTTATTTCTTGTGGTTTTAAATTGCAAACGCAATGAATTTTAAGTAATTGAAATAGTAAAAAAGTAGCTAGTACCGAAATTTGATTGGAATAAAGATTATAAGACCAGAATTTAAATATAGTTCCAATGAATTTGTTTTTTGTTTTTGTTATAAAAGCGTAATATAACTTTCATTTTTCAATTTGTTTGGTTGTTTCTAGAAGAAAATTAACCGTATAAATTCCACAATGGCCAAAGAAAAATGCAGACGAAGTGTTGCGAATATGGTTGCGATTGCACTTTCGTTCTCGGAAAATTGTTTTGTCCGGTGACTCAAGAATATGAACAAAGTTCCCGGCAGCTGCTTTCACCACTAATTTCGTAATTTATTGAAATTAGTCGTTAATTCATCGCTTTTACTAAATATTATCGCTGCATCTTCTCTGCGAAATCATCGGTAAGCTCCTCAACTGGTGGCGGTAGAGGCTTCTTTGGATGGCTCAACGCTGAAGTACAATTGTTCCATTTTCATTTCATTTCACCAAATCCCATGCGGCGGCGACATAAAAACCCCTCAGTCGCGGAATTCCCTTGAACATCTGAAAATTTTCATTTCAGAAGCCCCAGAGAGTCAGAAAATTTGCGAGATTCACGAGTATATGCAACATGTAGATTGTGCACTTTCAACATGTCAAGAGCACACCGTCAACCCTGGCAGCATGTTGCCAAGGAGAAAGAAAAATGTGCCCGGCAAAAGAGAATGTTTCACGAAAATGAAATGAAAGCGTTAGCGCGGGAAAAAACGAGAGGAAACAAAATTGCAAAAACCAAACAAAATAAGACGAAGAAGAAGCGAAGGTCTTTCACCCGGATTCGGTCAGTGTACTTTTACCAGCGCTTCTCAATCTTGGCCACGGGGAAAACATTCTTCATATTTCTTTTTTCGTACTTTTCGATATATATGACAAGAATGATGCGAAAATCCTCTCTGACACATGCCTGCATGATTATCCCTCTTCAATTTCATATTCAGCGATGAGTTTTGGGGGTTGGCAACTGTTTTGTTGTCTGCCTAATTTGTGATTCGTTTTTTTTATGCAATATTTTGACTCATCGAAACTCCGAACAAATTTCATTAAAAAGGTAAACGTTTGGCGGTGTGCTAATTTTTATGATAATATCCCCAGTCGTTTTGTTGTTTTTTGTTTGTTTTTAATTTCTCGATTAAGGCGAAAGATTCTACTAGTCATGGACTGGACAACGGACACCGGTGTCCAAGATGATGCTAGACAGAACTAACTGAAATCGAAAGTTGTTTTGATCCAGTAGCATGCATATTTTTTGTGGTCTTTAACTTCAATCAATCTTTCAAGATGTTTATGTTTTTTTTTTTGTCAATTCTTTCTCCGCACATTTTCCCTCGTGAAATTTGTTTACGCAATTGCTTTAAATTTTTTGCTGTTCGCTTTTTGTTTTTGTTGGTTTGGTGTTTATTTTTGAATGTTATAAATGTGAATACATTACATTTTAAACTTTTTATCTGGGTAACATATTCAATAATACCAGATCGAAAATAATTATGATGTAGATTGTAGATTCTTGGTAAAAAGTATATCATGTCGTCATAGCGTCGACAAATGTTTTGAAGGCAAATGCAAGGTTAGCAAAGGGTTGGTATAATGTATTTGACTTTCTTTTTATAAATTCACTGCTAGAGTATTGAAAATACTCATGCTGAAAATAGTCATAAAGCCGTAAATAGAGGTCGGTTATTGACGTTTACGCAATGTTCTTCAGGGTTCTAAACATAATTTCCCCTCGAACCTATTGAATGGGAGGAACGTATCCTCTCAGCCTTAACGTAACCAACACATTGTGACGCTCTTTTATTATTTATTATAAGACGGCATAAGCAGGTTCTTCTCATTCGATTCGTACAAGTCACACAGCAATCACGCAATCACCAAAGTTATCGTGAAGAAAATCGCAGGGAATTCTTAACATCAACAGAGACAATAATTTGTTTTTATGCTATAAGACAAGTTTCCCTTTTCCTTTTTATTACAAAATATAATGCAAGGTGTGCTCACTTTGATCTTTAAGCTAATAATAGGAACATAATTCATTTGTGATGTAAGAACTGTTTCAGAGAACGATTCAAACGAAGCGGGAAAACTAAAACAACAATTTTGTACCTCAAGAACTTTCCGCCCATTTGACTATTGTGAACGAAATTTTGCAACAATAAAAGGAATCAAGTTTTGTCGATTTGATTGATTTCCGTTTACTCTTTTAATTTAATATATATAAGTAATTTCACACCATGAAAATATTTTCAATTTAATTTAACAATTGCGTGTTTTCGTACTTGAACAGTTTTCCGGTATAATTTTTAATTTTTGTAATTTGATTAACCGCACAAGAAAATGCCTTGGAAGTTTTCAAATTTCATAGCAGTAGCGCATGTTTTGGCCTTCGACTTTGGTGGGCTCACTTCCTCCTTGATTGCCCTTGAAAGCACCATTCGTACTTGAAAATGTTTTTTTTTCTTAATTGGACTAAAAACGCTATCGTGTATTCGGAATGAATTAGTACACCATTGGTCAGCTGAATTAACTGTTTTGAATTCGAACAATAAAAACCATGGAAATGTTTCTTAAAACATATCTATAGATCTTTCCCGTGTCTTGAAGGTTTTTGATTCAATGTTTATGTATTGTTTAGAGATAATTTCAAAGATCGTTCGTGAGATATCCTGCAATAAAAATTTCTACATTTTTAGACTAGTATTCTGAATAACATTCTAATAGTATATTTTTTTTTCAGATGCGGAGAAAGGAGTGAAGCATTCTTCAATAAATTCCGGTAAGTAAGACATACATAATTTTCAAAATTTTGAAATAGTCGTCCAAAAACAAAGCATGAAAACCGTGACATGAAATAAATATATGTACAAAACTTATATTTTTATTACGTTTTTCGAGACTGGAATAAAAAAATCTATGAATTTCACGTAGATTTCTTCTTGTGAATAATTGGCTTTTAAACAAATGCTGCGACCGCCGTTCTTTTTGTTAAAAACAAAGACGATTTAGCAAAGCAAAATTTCAAAATACACACTTACCTTTTTGGCAGGCGCCAATCGAAGAATGTCATAAAGTCAATAATAAAGTCAACCAATTACAAATTCTTTTTCTGATATTTTTTCAAAAAAAAAAAAAAAGAACAATTTTATGATTGTTTTTCCAGAGTTCTAAAAAAGAAATGCATTCTTAATTAGTTGATTAAATGGAATTGACTTCTTGTCTTGCTTTCTTCTGTTTTATCTGCCGATGTCAGTTCAGTTGTTTTTCGTTGAATTGTTTGTGTTTTTCGTTTCGTTCCACGAACGTCTTGCTCCACAAAGTTCGCTGATGTCGCGAATTGATCTTTGGAAATTGCAGCACACGTAGATTTAGGTTTTTGTTCATACGCAATTTCGCCGCACTCAGTGTAAAAGACTTACACCAAAGATAACATAATTTTTGTAATCGTTTTATAATCTGTAGAAATTCCATTACGACTGGTGATATTTTTTTTTCCCATTCCCTCGAAAATGCCCGGAACTGAAGAACGGAATGGGGGGAAAAACAACTCCGTCCGTTCGTTGAGCGTTGACAGCAGATTGAAATGAACTGGGGTCAACTTTGGTGCATCGAACACGATGATATATGGATTTTGTGTCAATGAGAATCTTGCGATTGATGACAGAATCGAAATAGGTTAAAGGAACTTCAGAAATGTGAAATGACGACGATAATTCATTGCAGAAATGACGATTGTTTTTGCACTTAAGTTGCATACTTTTGAGAATACTCAAATTTGTTTTAAAATTCTTCATGTGACAGGCGTTTGTGAATATTGATTATTTATCGTTGATTTGATTGGAATTAAGGAAACATTTACTTTGCATTTTAATTATTCTTGTTATTTAAGAAAAAAAAAAAAAAAAACAGTTTTTAACAAATTGTCTCTGCATTTAGTAAAGTGAATATTTTCCAAAAATGCATGTCAACTATCTAAAATCGCCACAGTCGGTTTCTAGATGGTAACGAAAGAATATTCAAATTAACATGAAAATGTTAGTTTACTCAATTGTTTTGATTGAAATTTCTGATTTCGCTTGAATTGTTCCTCCAAAAAACAACCAATACTTTGAAGATGAAAGTGAAAAGATTCTGTTTGGTTTTCTTGAAATTTTTGAAATAAATATAAGGAAAAATAAATAGTTAAATATGTGTGTAAATTTAATGAGTTACATTTGTAACTGCATAAACTATTTAATTTCATGTAGGTATTTATTATTATTACAACACAATAATTAAAAAAAGTAAGACAAATAATTATGCAATGTCAAAATTGAAAAGAAGATTGAATAAAATTTATTAAAAAAGTGAGCAGCAAAAGTGTTCTTCGAACATGAATATAGAATGGTAACAAATTGACATTAACTCAATTAATATTTCATTTATGGTTTTTTATGCGTTACCTTAAGAGAGTCAAGCGAAATTGTAGTAGATCTGCGTTTGCCTTTGTGTCTAGCGGCAACTGTCATTCACCGTTAAATTTGTAATGCGAGGTCGGGGTGAGTGAAAGTCGCTATTTCGAATTACCAGTTTGCGAATTTGCCTAAAACCAGTAACGAATTGCAAGCAAGACTCAAGCATTAGATATAAAGAAAGTGATTACAAGCATAATCCATGAAGCAAACTGCATTTGTTGCTTGTCGTCAGATAGTTAAAACAATTGTTGAGGAGAAATTCGTAGCAAAAATGGCCGCTTAATTGTCGATTCCCCTGCAAGAACACTGCCAACCTAAAAGAACTGACCTGGGTCAATGTCGAATATTCAATTTTAAATTATTTAAAAGTCGCTGTAGCTCTCTGCAATTGTTCATGACCATGCAAAATAACAAAGTACGCATGATTAAAACATGATCAACTCAGAAAGTATGCACAAAGTGCGGTCTATTTCCTCTGCACCTACCAAAATATACAATTAAATACTCCGAAATGGCATTGCGAGGTTTCCATGGCACTTCCAAGTCAAAAAACCCGTAAACAATTGAGCTCAACGACCTTCCTTCCAGTGAACTTAGAAGGATATTTGCAAAACGCCCTCACCCAGTCCAACTAAAATTAAATCGCTTCAAATTCATTATTCACGCATGAAGAAGAGGCTAATAAAATTAAATTCATTCGCGCTGATTTAGGACAAACTTAATTGAAGGTGTTCGTTCACGTAAGTGCTTAACGCAAGTTAAAATACAAACAACAGGAGCCAAGAAAACAGAATAACAGCAGAATAAAACTCATCGCCTACTGTATAGACCTCCACGAGACAACCTTGCGACGCGTGGTCGCTCATACCCAATTATTTTCCAATTCAGTTTGCTCTTTGTTCAGAATTTCCCGCGGCACAAAAAATTCAAATTGGTATTGATAAAATTCGCGCTGTTTACTGCACCTAAGATGATTGAGTCGAACAAGCTCCGTAACTTTTCTTGTTCTATTGGCAAAATCAGATTTATTTGAAAAACGCATTTTCTTCTTACTGTTCTAGTACTTCCTTGTTGCTCCATTACTCATGATGTCGTTGCTATGATGATGCGACTATTAAACAATTGCTCGACGATCTATACCCCACATACCCCACCCTGGAGCGCCGCCTCTGTCTCCGCAGACGACATCACTTAGTTGTGGCAATTTCATGATGTCTAATCTCAAGAAATCTAACGAAATCTGGCAAATGATTGAAATAACTGCAATGACAATGAAGCAAATAAAAAAATATATCAAGAAACGTCAACGCAAAAAATAATGTAAATATCGCAAATCGTGCTTAGAATTTCGACCTTCATTACAAGCACTCGACAAGCTTATTTCTTTATTTTTTTTCAATTCGTTTTGCAATTGCCTTGTATACATGCAACAAGTACTTGTCGTGTATTGTCGTCTCATTCGCCCAAACTTTGATGCCCGTATGCTGTATCCTTCTCTAATCGTGCAGGTTCCGCCAGTCTCCTCAAATGTTTTCCGCATACTAAAAGCTCAGCCGGGCGCAATAGAAACTTTTTTTTTTACGCCCCGTGAATGTTATGGACACTCTGACCTTCTATTGTCATGGCGAAAATGTTTATTTGCGTGTTCATACAACGAATAACAAATCTGGCGCACGATTGTGTGCTTGAAATGTAACGTCATGAAGGAAATTCGAAATGTGCAGTTAGATGATGATTGGAAGCTTTTGACTAACGGAAATTTTGTTGCTAAAAAAAATAATAATAAAGTTAATTTGATTTGTGGGTGGTGGAACCCACTGTGGGCGCAAACAGTTTAGCAGATTATGTGAAAACTAATTTGTTTGTTGATTTTCTTGGAATAACTGGAATTATTTTTTTTTCTTCAAAATGTTTTCTATATAACCGAACCGTGAAATTTAAGAAAAAAAAATAAAATATGAAAAGGAAAAAACCAATATAATTTTTAGAAGCATCCTTAATGAGTCAAAACATCATTCGCAGAAAAAATAAATTAAAAAAAAAATTGCTAATCTATTGCCATAAAGAAATTTTCCCATAAATATTTTATGGTGACATATGCAAATATCATGTCATTTTTGTTTCTCAACGAAAGGAACAGGAGTTAATAAACGCGACTCGGTAATATCCACCTCTGAAAGTGCCACTCAAAATCAAATCACACCAATAATACAATTGTTGCTATTTAAAATAATTACGGATGGATAAAGTGGATGGAAATTTATGGCTGCCAATCTACCATTTCCATCTTGTTGGTCGTGCTAACCTTGCAAAAAAATCATCTATTAATGGAACACTCTTGAGGACCAAACCCGGAGTTTAGCATATCTAGAGCAGAAATCAACAATTAATTAATTGTTTAATTAATTCGAACAAGTTACTTTATTATTCATTTGCGTGCATTGAGCTGAAAAAATTTTTTCTTTCACGTTCGAAATTTATGGTAAACAATTTACAGACGAATTCTTGTCCTTCTCGTGGTAATCAAATTCGAATTTTTCAATTAAATATACGTAATTGGGTTTTTTTTTGACTGTTAGACAATTTTTCTTGAATATATGGTTTAAACAGTTCTGAATCCATTGTTCCTTGAGATCGGGTTTGAGTGAATAGCACCGGAAATGTTTTATAATTATTAGAAAAACAAAATCAATTTTTTTTTTTAGATTTTCGGAAATGAAAATGTTGAAGGTTGTTGAATATTCAATAATAATACTAGAAAACAAAATTCAACTTTTTTCCTATATCTGGTTTCGAAGTGGGTGGATTTATCCTAATTTTGGGGCGCTGAATTCACTGGTAAAATCAGTTTTTCTCTATCACGTCACATTTTCTTGATATAGGTATAGCATATTTATCAACAGTACTTAAATACTGGGTCCATCAAATATCAAATCATGCAAGCATTGTTGCTCGGCGGTTGTTGTTAATTTCTCTAAAAATTTTATCAATCTTACATTATAATAATTGTCATATAATTAAAAAATATATTTTTTTTTCTCGCTCCCTTTTTTTGGAAGTAAAATGATCGTTTTTCACAAAAAACGTCTTTTCCGGATTTTTTGATAACTTTTTTTACTTAAATATCTATTTAATCATATTAAACCAAATCAAAGGTCAAAATGTTCAGAATGAAGTGAAAATCAACTTTCTATAAACTATTTTCTCATAAGTTTTAAATAAGTGTGTAAAATTTGTTCAAGGGAATTTTTTTAGTAAAAGAAAAGATACTCTCCTGTATTATTTTTTCCCCTCGAAGCTGTCATATATAACTTCCTGAAACTCAATTTTCATCCTTATAGCTTGTGCCTACTTTTTTCCTACAGGTGTTCAAAGATGGCGGATTTTCCGATGTAAGCCATATTCTAAGCCTTACAGGTATCACAAAAGGGATAAAGTAAAAATATTGAAAGTTTAACGACAACCACTTTTGGTCAACATAAATATCCTGTATAAGTTTCATCAATGGAAATCAACTAGTTTAGATGTTATGGAGTATCAAAGTTGGACTAAAATCTCCATTTAAGGGAAATTTCTACATTCAGATTGTCAGTGGTTTTTTTTTTTTTTTGATACGCACTAATTGATAATACTCGTATATCACATCCCAGAACAAAATCGTTGTTCCCTATAGGGTAATTAATCACAAAAGAAATTGTTTAATACTTTAATACATGCGTCTTCGACAATACATTAAAAATATTTTGGAAATGTCCTTTAAATTAAAAACCAAACCTTTCGTTTGGTCTCTATTAACACTAGTCACGAATCAAACAAACTTAACAGCACATATATATATATGTTAAATTGCTTTGAAGATATAACAAAATTGTTTATTATGCTGTTAGATAAAACCATGAATATTTTTATATAAAAAGTTCAATGTCGAATGAGTTCATTAGAAAACGAACTGTTTAAAAAGAGATATCTAATATCAAGAACATTAATAAAAATAGCTTCAAAACTAAAAACCCACACTTGAAATACTAATTCAAGATTATTTGTCCATATTTAATTTCAAAATTAATGCGTTTGGAAAGCCTTCTCCGGCACCTCTTAATTGCATTTTTTTATATATTATTATTAATAATCTGAGATACAATGAATGTTTAGACAGCCTTAATTTTCTTTTGCTACTGGAAACACGATGAATAATAACTAATTAATATGCAAAATACTGCATTATAGCAAACAATTTTGTCACTAAACATAATCGTAAATTAACTTAATTAAAAATTTGATGTCGGCGCCTTCCATGCAAGCCGAAGCCATTCTTGATTGAATAATTCATAATTTCAGGGCTATAGTTTGATTTAGAACAATTTTCATTCAGTTTTTGTTGTAATTAATATAATTTAAATAATGAAGGTCAGTTAACGGGTCATTTAAATATGTCAGAAAAATACATAAATTTTAAAAGCGTTGAAACAAATAATAAAGCAACGCACATTGGCAAATGCAAAATGATGTGCGTTAATTGGTGTCAATTAGTGTTTGCAGCTTTGATTCATTGCTTGGAAGCAACATTCGTTTGAATTTGTTGCTAAAACTGTCATCTGTTTTACAGTTGGACACTAATTTTCTCTTTTTGTTTGTGTGAATTTCAAAGGTGCATAACAAAACACATTTTCGCCATGAACATTCTGTCCTTGCTTGGACTTAAGTTTTGCCGCCTTAATTTAAATTTATTGCATTTAATAAATAATAATTAATCAATAATTATTTTGGTGTCTTAAAACAATTTTTCAAATACATATATAATATTGTTTTGTTATTGAAAGTAAGGTCAGTATCCGCTGTTAAGGAACAGTTATTAAAACATTTCACTGACGTTATTACTGTAATAGTTTAAACTATGTCCTCAGGCTATCGTGTCACTTTGAATTGCACATTCAATATGTCATAGTTATCGAGTGCGTGGGCGGAGCAAGAGTTACTAAGGCGCCGGAAGGATATGATTAGTTGATAATTTATTGTGTTACTGTTCTTTCAATGTGTCCAAATCAATTTGTACTTTTTAATATTATTGTTAAAAGGCGACCGACGTGGGAAAATTACAAATTTATTCATTTGAAAAGTAAAGCTCTCAGTAACATTAAAGTTTTATTGAACTTGTAAGAGAAAAAACACTTTTTCAACCTTTTACTATTATTGCCGCCACAGCGGCGACATTTTACATTTGGTCTCACAGAGTTGTCGCGAGTATGGCGGCATTAAGCTTTCTCTTATTTTTCGTCAACTTTATGATCGAGGAAATTATAGAAATATTTTTCATTGATGTCACAATATTTGGATTATGTGCACAAAATTGTCCAGTAACATGTTCCGAGTTTTCTTAATTGCATTTATGATTAACAAATTAATGAAACTAAACATTTGCTTTTCTTTGGATCTATTTGTTGTTTTCAATAATAACAATTCTAAAAACTCGATTTTATAATTTTAAGTTGAATGCAAAAATTGCCCTATGAAAAAGTAAATTTAGCAACAACCGCGAACAAATGTTCACAAAAAATATATCAAACATTAATTAAAAAACTTGTTTAATTAAATTTTCCAAATATTTTAATGAATGAAAAAATAAACAATTATCTACTCTCCCACGTTCACCGAAATACGTACAGTTGACTGCGAGGTATGTTTTATGAAATTTCTTGTAGCTTTCTATGCCATAAATTAGCCATATACATCAGTTGTCCACTAAAGCAAAAAAAAGAAGAAGATAATATATTACACACGTAATAACAACGATTTGGCAATGCGTGAAGTGCAATAAAGGTCCCATCCACGTTGCCACTCTTTTAATTTAATCGAATGGAGCACGTTAAAGTATTTTGTCCACTTTGTACATAATCGATAAATTATACTGAAATATATTCATAACTTGGTAAAATTTCATTAAATCACCCGCTGACCTCTCACCTATTGGAAACCCTGAATCGCGAATCTGCGCAAGTTCCTGATGTTTTCACCTTGCAAAAGTTTACTTGCGCCGGCCTCGTCTGATGAGTTGTTGTGTTTTTTAAGGTCAACATGTAAAAAGCTCGCTTAGTACATTTATCACCTCCCAACTGGGATGGGTTTTTTGGCACCATGTGTGATCATGTAAGAACACTCATTATTATTAATGCCAATTTGGTAAGACATACATACATATAAGTGTTTTTTTTTTTTTTTTGTTTCGGAAAATATTTGGTGTACTTTCACAGAAATGTTGGCAATGAGCAATTTTCAATTATCTCCCCCTGAATCAGGCTTCCTGAAGAAATTCTTAGAATAACTGCATTACGGATTCGCCCATTACCACATGCACCTGATGCAGATGCTGATGGCGGCGGAGGTTATTGCAAATCATGATGGTTGCCAGCAATTCCAGCCGATTTCTCGGTATGCATTTGCGATCACTGGCTGCTCCGACAGCTCGAAAACCTTCAAATCTGAATATCAAATTCCATTGTCCAGTCGCGATCGCGTATATCCATACTATGTGCACCAATCAATCAAAATCACAAGATGTCAGTACGCTTATAAAATTCCAATGAACGCAGAATAATTGTTCGTGGAATGAGACTTAGTTTCAATTAATCCCGATACCACTGCACTGAACGCTTCTCAATTATGCGAAATTTATCGAATTGCCTCATTACCCTTGGTACACCAGTGTAATTTCTGTGACACAGCAATCAATTCATTCACCTCTGCAACAGGAAGTACCCCCAAGACACAACTCATTGCGCTAATAGAATCGTAAGAATTTAATTATTCTCCAGTGAATTCTGAATTCTCGTTGCCTGCTCATTGCTCATTGCAATGGAGTGCTGTACCATTAGAAATTGATTTTCTGCCTCCCTTGGCCACTGGCGTTCAAGTTCAAATCCAAATGGCCATCTAATTCGAAATGGACCCGACATAGTATCGCTAATTTCGTTTACTTCGAACGGCACTCATAAATTTGGATGAAAGTAGGTTGAGGACTCCAGTTTGGATGCTGTGTCGTCTTCATTAACGCTTCCAACATTTGATGATTTCGTTAGTCGAATTACCTTCGTGCATGGCCTCAACACTTTTCTATTTGTTGCTAATCAGTGTGTAGAACATCTAAATTTGATTTATGATCTAAAATAGGCACAACAATTATTTTGCGCCAAACCGTTAAATTAAATTTAATCCAAAAAGACGGCAACCCGGCAATGTGGAGCGAAACGGGAGAGTAATTCGGTAATAGAATATTTTTGGGGACTGTAAATTCATGTAAAGTGGTGTGACCTTGACTTGCTTTTTGTTGCTTAAGTTACGATTGCAAAATAATAATTAGATATGTATGCAAAACTCTTCTGAAATCAGCACAAAAATAAGCTAAATATCAAATCTGCACAAATCCTTGTAACGGTTTTTAATTTACCTAGTGTAAAAATTTCTCCTGCGAATTCCATTTATGGCACTTGTGCAAAGTAATACAATATTGATTTTCTAAAATGTAAAAACATATTCCAAATACCAACACAGAACACACATACTCGATGCAAGGGCTCTAAACTGCATAAAACATAACAACTTATGTGAAGTTTTTTAATTGATTTCTAAAAAAAATATAAACAGTCACCAAAAGTATTGTAAGGACATTAAAGTGCACATTATTGGTGAAATGTTTTCACAACATCAATGAAATAATCCACTGTAAGATGCCAGAATCAAAAGAGGGTGCAGCAAATATGTTTCGAAAACCTACATTTAAAAGTAGTGGTTGCATTTCTTTTATTCCCCATCAATCCTTTTTTTTATAGGGGGAAGCCAGTTTAGTTGTATTCCCCCGGAGTGCCGTGAACTTCCGCACAGGAACGACCTGAAAGAAATGAGCCTTTTAAGAGTTATAATGGATGACTTTAAAAAGGGTAATGGAGGCCTTAAGGATAATGTGGATTCATGCCACTCCAGCGAATGCGTGCAGTTGAGGACTCCAGTTGTCCTTCAGGAATTTTTGAAACACCTGCGAAAGCAATAAGTTTTTTTTTATGAAAGAGAAATTTTTGATTAGCAGAAATGAATATAGCTAAAAGTGAAATTCTATCATGAAATTATTCAATTTGTTTCAATTGCAATTACAAAGATTAACTCTACAAATATCATATAATTTACTAGCAGTGCCCGCCGTTCTACTCGCGTAGACTAGCTACACAATTATTGTTTAGGTTTTTTTTAAAATTATGTTGAAGTTTACTACTCCCAAACGCGACCGCAGTGACGTATACGAGTATATAGAACCGTGTCCCGTAAGTCGGGTTACAAAAATAGTTGGTTAGTTTTTTCAGTTAAGGGTGGCCTTGAGAGGTTGAAAGGTTAAAGGATAAAGGTAGGCCTCATTGAGTTTTATCTAAAGGTGCAAAAACGGTCGCGCTAAGTTAAAAAATTAGGGATAGCCTCTCATCCCCTATTTTCCCCACTTTGGAGGTGACATTTTTAAAAGTACTGGTGTTTCTTTATTTCTAGATAAAAGGCCATCAAATATTAATTTTATGAATGTTTTTACTTCGCGAATTTGCATACAAACTTGCATCCCCTATCTTACCCTATGCCCTATCTTATCTTATAAAGGGAATCTGTGCAAAATTTCAGCTTTCAAGGCCAAAAAAATTTGGGCTGGAGGTTGATGAGTCAGTCACTCAGGATATTTCTTTTTATATTTTATTAAGTTTTAATAAATATATTATACTATGTTGTTATTTCATGATTTTATACATTTATTTTTTACCTTTGCTTGATTTTTAAAAATTTCTTCTTTACATTTGTAATCTCTCTGTAATCTCTGAAATCCCTTGCACTGTGTACTGATAGATTTTTAAATAGTTTCATTGCTCACCCATAAAAACTAACTGTAAAGAATGGGATTTTTAATTTCCACATTTTTCTTAATTCATGGTAAGGGCCAAAAACTTTTAAAGTAAAATTGTAATAATCATCATCTAATTTCAGTTAAATGATTTAATTATAAATTATAATAAAAAAATCTAAAATATTTTCTTATGTAATTGCAAACTCTTAATACATTTTATTCTTAATTTAACACTTAAACTGAATAATAAGACTTCAATTTAAAATCCTCAAAAGATTCCTGAACTTTTATTGCAATTCAACTTTGCTAATTGAATTTGTTAATGCACCATTTGTAATTAATTTATATAACGCTTGGAAACAGTTTATGAAATTGTTAACCTTTTTGTTTAATTATTCTATTCAACCAACTTTTATTACATTATTTTGAGATAATGAACATTTTAACCACTATAATTAAATGTTAATTACATTATAATTGTTGTGTAAAAAGGACGTCTGATGGCGTATGAAGGCGTCTAAAAGTCATAAAGGATGGGATCAAAGTCGGGTGAAAGATTCAGAATTTAATCAAGGTGGCAAGGTGGTGAATTGAACTGACTCGCTTTAAATAACGGTCTAAAGTCTAATATTTAAAGTATTTTTCGAAAAATATATTCGATGAAAGAAATCCATCAATATTGAATAATTCCTTCAGAATTTGCAATTGTTTTCAACATTGTCCACTTTGATGAGATCACTTACTCAAAATTGCTTTCTCAAAAATATCTTGTTCCTTTCAACAATAGTATCTGACCCGAACGCATTTTGCAAAGCCGAACTCATCTCGACTTTCACGCCTACATGCACAGAACGAACTTGAAATCTTGAAGGCCCTTGTTGATATATAAAATTTTGTTTTGTTGGCGTTTAGAATTGTAAAATCATCTGCAGCATCATCTGTGGCTGCATCTCCTCAATCTTACAGCTTTTGCGCGATTCACACACGCAACAGTTTTGTTGTAATGTAACGGGCTGCGATAAGCGCGCGCGCACATACACTATTACACAAACACACATAACCTCATTCACTTGTAATTAATCGACAAACACGAAAATTTTCAGCCTTGGCAAAGCACTTCCTCGATTTGTTGCATCAATAAACTTGAACCCGAGTTTGTCGTTTGCTTAACGAACTTGCATTCGTGCAATTAACATGAACGTGGGTGTGTTTTGGAAATCTGTATATTATAATTACTCAGTGCACTGTTATTGCGGAACGCATAATTTCCAGAACGTATTTCGCAATGGAGGCTGGAGGTTAATGTAGTCATTTTAAAAATTGACGATACTATTATTAAGTTAGGAAAAAAATGATAGAAGCCAAAAGATTATAATAAATTAAATATTGACCTTTAAGAAATTCACATGCATACATGTTTGTGTAAATGTATGTGGCTTTGAGTAACAGATTATGTTTAGCAAATACTTTAACAATAAATGGTTGGTTCATTTGCCAAAAGATTTAAGTCGATACTGATGAACAAACATTGACAGTGTGAACTTGTACTGTAGTGAAATTTTTTTTTATGACTGCTAGAATATTTTTTTGTATTTTTCTTTGTCATTATTTCAGTTTTATTCTAATTGGGAAACGTTAAAAAAAATGATAACTTAGTGTACCTCTGCCAAACTGCCGTGATATAGATAACGTGTTATAACAGAGCTGTTGGGAAAGCTTTCGTCACGAAATGGGATGGGACATCGGATGAAACCATCGAATGTATATCATCGTTATCCAATACTGTCGCACTCCTGTCTATCGACGGCAACAAAACCATCGACTGACGACTAGCACCGAAACCATCGTTAATTTCGTTAGTCGATTGTCGGTATACGGCCCCATCCCTAGTCCAATAAGGATAAGCAATAATTTGAATGAAAATCCACCGGTAAATAGATCTACGGTATATAGGTATGATGCTTCAATCATTAGCTTTTCGCTTTGACTTCGTTGAAGTGTCGGGTATGAATTTTTTTTTCGATCCTTATCGATGATACGCATCTCATCTTCTTGAAACAATTCTTAGGTCAATTTGTGCGTAAAAAGGTTTTTGTATAGTGGAATAATAACCAACCATAAATGATAATCACATAATATTAAAATAATATGTGAAACCTTCATAAACATTAAAACTTCTAACAGAGCCATCTATATGTGAGTAAAGTACAAATTTGTGTAATTATTAATTAAGAAATGGAAATATATTTTTCCTATAAACAAGTTAACTTGTGGTGGGCCAACATTAGTACCTATCTTCTGAAAGCCAGCTAAAATAGGTTTACTTATATGTGATGTACTATATGTAGTATTGTATTCCAATATAAATAGGAAATGTGCGATGATCTGTGATAATTATAACCCATAATTATATGTGTTAATCCGGGACGACAATTTTATCATTGCTGTTAAATCGACTCAAGGTGAAGAAGTTCTTCATTACTCTTAAATAACTCTATGGTTATGGTTTCAATTTCAA
This sequence comes from Leptogaster cylindrica, assembly GCA_963082835.1. NCBI lineage: Eukaryota > Metazoa > Arthropoda > Insecta > Diptera > Asilidae > Leptogaster > Leptogaster cylindrica. The sequence goes on from OY720109.1 coordinate 3,965,601, forward strand.
TTGTTTGACCATTTTTGTTCAATATTAAATACAATAGAAATTTATAAAACAAATAAATAAATAAAGTAAATATAAAAGCAGCCGTTATCTCAGTGTGTTAAGGTAAACGATGGATTTTATAACGAGAATAGATCATTACCAGCTTCAGAAATAGCTCTTCTCCTCCTGCCGACGTTTTTAAGATAGCACACAAAGTGTTTTACAAAATTTGGATAACGTTACATGAAAAAAACAAGTCAAGCATTTTCAGAAATTCACTTACAATAATTGCAAATAAATAACTTTGGATTACATAGATATAGCTGTATTTTAATTTAAAACAGTCATGCACATCAACAATCTCGTTTTTACAAATCAAATTCAAAGTGTAATTTTAATCCGAGATAGCTTCATCTGTTGCAAATAACGGTTTGCTTTTCGCATTCAAACTCTTTTCCGCTGCATTACAAAAAACATTCCCGTTCATTTAATTCAAGCACATAAATAATGCCATCGGTGCAAGGACTTCGATTGTTGAAACACTTAAATACCTTTTATATATCTATTTGCAAAATCAATTAGGAATTTTCTTCCAACTAGTAAAGCTGTTAGATCTTGTGATTTATTGATTAATTAGTTCACTTCGATTGTAATTAGTTTTCAGTGTAGTTATTTTTCTGTATTGCACTCTTTTTCTTCTGGCAGATAACATTGCGCGCCTTCCCGTTGACATGCTGCAGTAAAATGCACACGGGTTGTCGATAAAATGCACCTATAGGTCTCGCCCGACAAGACACAAATGTTTTACAAGAACATTTGTTGATAGAAAGGTGCATAATTAACTGTCAGCAACGCAATAATGATATCAATGAATAATCAAATCAAGAGGAGTTTTGCTGCGACAAACGTTTTGTAATTGCGAGGCGTTGGCATTAAGATCTGATGAGATTTACTTGATTTGCAGAAATTCGTTCTTAAGTGGAAAAGGAAATATTGCAAACTGCAAAAACAAATTATACGTTTTTTTAATAGACATAAGAAAATGTGTAACAGAGGCAAATGACATGCAGGATTTTCTTCGCTCTTGACTTATCACAACTGACGAAGATTTATGGGTTTTCGAATAGAGTTTCCAGCAAACCGAAAGGGAGTTAGGTAATTTTATTTTAGCATGTTCTGCCATGTGGTAAGTGTTCAAAGTTAAAATTTGAATTACGACTTTATGAGTGACAGGAAAATGTTAATCAGTTATGTATATTGAACAATATCTAAAAACAAATTAACCAGAAATAAAATATCCCTGGCAAAAATGCCGACTTGTAAACTAGTAAGGAAGCAATTGGTCACACCAATTACGTGATACCCTAGATGTAGAAAAATATCCTCATTCTATCTAAAACTCTAGACATGCATTTTCTTATATCATTAAGGCTAGTTGTCTGCGACTGCTTAATTTAATAGTACTAAGCATCAGCTTTAACTTGGATATCACACACGCCCTAAATTTGACAACTCCAAGGGAGATGGTTCCGCCTCCACCCCCACAACCCCAAAAAATATAAAAAAACAATTTACCCCACCGGAAAAATCCCAATCAATTCATTCATTCTATATTATCAAAAAACTCCATGTAAAACCCATTACGTTTACCATCTTAAAAAGTTAAAAGTGTCGAAGTTTTCTTCCATTTCTATAATTTTAATATCGTGTAAAAAAAGACCGTGCAAAAAAAATTCTGACAAAAATTTAATTATAATCCGTATTTATAACAATATTTAACGAATAAATTCAAATTGTAAACATTCAGTCAACATTTTTGTATAAAAACGACTCAGGTTTATATGGCAACACTAAGAAGGAGTTGCCCGATTTTGCTCATCTTCGAACTTAACCTTGCAATTTTAATTAAATATTATTTTACCAAATTACAAGTCTCTAGCTATAAGCGTTCTCGAGTTATCGTCTGAACAGACAAACACACAGACAGACAATTAACAGACGGACATTCATAAAATGGTTTTTTTTTAACTTCCCAATAATGAATATATAGTTCTTTCTTTTCTGTGACGATTATTTCTTGGTGTTGCAAACGTTTGCTCAAAACTAATATACCCTACATCTGGGGTATAAAAAATGGGGGAGGGGCACTTGAACACTGAGAGAACCGGGATATCATGCCTGAAGAACAGTTTGGGTGTTCTTCAATGGAAAATTTTTGGCCCTTTTTTTTCTAAAACTCAAGTTTAGAATTTTAGAGTATGCATTATATTGATATAGTGGATGTTTTTCTCATAGTACGTACTACACAATCTCAGAAATTTTGTATAGGTATAGCTGTGTTAAAAACACTGCAAAGTCCTTAAGAGCTCGATACAGCTCTCGTGAAAATGAAAATGGAATTTCAAACAACATAGGTTTATCGTTCTCAACTGAACACAGCACGATTGAGACTTTAGTCAGGAGGAGCCACAAGTCCTGAAATAAGGTCAGCGAACACTACTAACAAAAAAAAAAAGCTTTGGTCCCAACAAGGATAGAACAACGATTTCTTCAACCAGACATTAAGGGAAGTTTTTCCGACATGGCATGGCGGACGAATATTGAATTTTTGGATCTATACGAACCATGAAATGTAAACGAAAACATTTTGAGGAGTTGTTAAAAAAAAGTTCCACATCAAATGGAGAAATCTGGAAGAGGAGATAAGAACAATTTAAAAAACACACTGCTCTAATCCTGATTAGAAAGCCCATCACTTAAGCTGTTAGTTTATAATGAAGCAAATGTTTAAAATTCTCCTTACAAAAAACTCAGAAATAGTATACATTTTGATAAATAAAAACGCGAATTTCTCCCCAAATTACTCATTGTTAAAAGTATTTTTAATTTTTAAACAAGGCGTAAATAAACCTTGAACGTATATTTAACCATGAACAATTAATAGTTTACTACTATAGTAAACGAATAACTTTTTATTGCGTCTATTAAATTTCTCCAATTGTTTGTACTTTTCCAAACAGAACAAACAAAGGTTGATTTTACTTTTATATCACTAATCTATAAATTATTAATTTTTTTATTTTTGTGAAAAGGTTAGAAGATGTGTGAACTTTAATTAATGAGCATGCAATAATAATTAAGAACTATGAACTTGAAAAATCCATTGTGTCTTGCTCTCGCAAGGTCAATCCAAAAAGCATGAATTATAGACAGTATCAGAACTTATCTTAATGGATCTGAATTCATGCATCAAGGTTTATTCTCTCTTTGTTAATAACATAATTTGAATTGATCTGAGCAATAAATCATAAACTAAATTCGGTTTTATTTTGTATTTTCCAGACTCAACCAACACCATCGAATTCTATTAGCAGTGTTCGAAATCAAAAGTGAACAATGGAAGTGAGAAATCTTGAGTCCAGAATTATCCTTAAAATTCGTCGTGTGAGATCAGTTGAGGCATCCACTGATTAGGCAAGCACAAATGAAATGCAGATAAGTAATTTACTAAAGGATAATCGTGGAACCCCATAAATGGTGGATCACACTGGCAGCCCCCTTGCACTGGACCACTACACTCCAAAAGTAAGTTTCCTCACATATTCTAAGTTTGCATTAGTTTAGATTTAGATGAAAACAACAACAACAAATTATTGTTATTTAACGTTTTTTTGCGCTGTTAAACTCCATTTAGTTACCGCAATTACAGTCGCTTTGTGCAGCGCTGTTGTCATCGCGTCGCGTTAAGCGGTTGTCGCGGACTCCGCTAATCGACGCAGTTTGTCTCTATGGAAAATCTTTCCTTGAATTTTAAATCAGAACCCTTGTTCGAATTATTCATTGATTGATGCCGGAAAAGTCTTTTGCAATTGTGAATTATGGAGAAAAGTTGATTTCGATGACTTCGAGGCGACTTGCAAGTGGCGATGTCACGACGATGGAAATAAGTAAACAATTTTGCGGGAAATCACCGAACCAGGTGGCGGCATTATTCACCAATCGATGTGAGAAGAAATTCACTTACTGTCCTTGTTTACACTCCATATGGAACGCAATGGGAGGACAATGGTGACGTGACAAGTGGAATTTTCTTTGGAACGAAAGCATTTTTCTGCGTTTAATTTTTCCAAAGAGCTGCATTATTTTAAAATGTATTTACAGTCTTATTGCTGAGCTTTTCGAACACTCTCTTTTATTTCATTAACTATTCATGTTAAAGTAATTTATAACGGGATTTAAAACAATCTCGCTAAGCCTTAAAACAGTTTTGTGTTTTTATACGCTATTTAGCCTATAGGCTAGCTATAAATGTAGATTGTATAATAGAATAGCTATATTAGTTCTGAGCGAACGTTTGCAACGGAATGAAATAACGGTGACAGAAAAAAAGAACTATATATTCATTATTGGGAAGTAACAGTTTTACGCATGTCCGTCTGTCTGTCTATCTGTCCAAACTCCAGACGATAACTTGAGAACGCTTGTAGCTAAAAGATTGAAATTTCGTCCAGTAATATTTCGTTTAATTTGTAACGTGAAGTTGGAAGATGGGCAAAATCGGTCAACTCCTTCTTAGTGTTGCCATATAAGGCTGAATTATTTTTATACAAAAATGCTGATTTTGTTTGCTGACTATATTGTCTATTCAGTGTTAGACATTCCAGAAATGGGGTTTCTATTATTATTGGCGTTTATACTGCAAAACAAAAATTGTATGTAAAAAAAAACTAAGTGGGGGCCCACATATCCTTACCCTTACCTTTATTAGATATGTACTAGTAGATGCGATCATATCTGTTAAAAATTTCTGAAAAGCGTAGATAAAAGTGCTTGTTGCATTCCAGTCTGACCAACATGAGCCACTAAAAATAGCAAAATGAAAATTTAAAAATTTCATCATATTAATATATTTTAGTAGTAATACTAATGATGCTTTTACGCTGAAAACAATGTTACAAAATGGGTACATGTGGTAATCAATTATAAACTGAAATAAAAATAAACTATTTCCATTTCATCGAATTCTCGTGTCGATAACCTGCGCCGTCGAATTAAGCGTCGTTAACCAACTGAAAAATTTTACTTTTCTTTGGCATGTGGTGCAGAACGCATATCCGCAACCCTTTCTTCCATAAATCCACCTGAGCCACGATGTTTCGTAATGAAATAATTACCAATTCCAAACTTCTGCAGTTGAGGTCTGTTCGAAAAGTGTTTCACTCTGCGCTCAGCAGTATTCACTATGGTTTCTGCTGAACCAATATCCGTAAGTCATGTCGACATGCCAATGGCTGCTCCAGAGGATAATCAATTAAAATTATTATCATATAAAGTTGATTAATTGCTATTTGTTATCCGGTATTTCGATGAATTATTTGAATAATTATTTCCAGACATGATGTTTTACGATAATTATTAAAAATATAATCGGAGCGGATTTCTAATATTAGTTAATCAATTAAATTCATTTTAAATTATAAGTTGTTATAAAAGTTTAGATAAACATTCAACGAGTTTATTAATTATTGCAAGGAAAAGAATAGTTGATAAAATTGCGAATTGAAAAGATTTCCTTGAAGTCTTTTGATACTCTTGGAATATCGGAAATTGATGTGGCCAAAATTAAAAGAATTTATTCCAAAAATTTAAAAAGCTTTTGCGGCTTGTCGCATTCATTTTCCTCGTTGCTATAAAAACCGTTCGCTTTGATATTGGCCATTAAAATCCTCTTAAAAGTATCGTTACTCACCTCCGCCAACGTTTTTATTGAAATTTATGATAGAAATTTGCAGAAACATGACTGGACACACAAAACACGGAATTACGACGACTAGAACATCTCACTTAACACGGTATCGGCGGTAATCAGCCGTAATTAATCTGTCGCGAGTCGCGAATTATGTGCATCTAGTGAAAGTTTTCTGCAGTTCGTCAACATTGAACTCGTGAACAAGTTTGTGCGGTTCC